>OX381714.1:52716811-53031025 GCA_947462335.1 Harmothoe impar
TGCTTGGCCATTCTTACAATTGGTTACACTTTTTTTGGCGAGGAGGCCCCAGACCAAGCACACCAAGTGCTACTCCCCCTCCATACCACTGGCTGGGTCGACTAGCCTATAGTTATGCAAGTTTCAGATATCCATTTTCCATTTTATGAGCTAAATACAGCAGCTAATCATGTTTTTTTTTCAGCAGCATAATGAACTTCCATATCTAAACATGTTGAGAAATGATTTTTTTCACCAAATAAAAATAGATCTTTTTTTTTTCACTTTTTGATGAAATCAATATTTTTTTGGCAAAACTGAAGTTGCAGGAGGGTGAATATCATCTTCTCTGCTATATAAAGCCCATTTCTGCTGAAACAGGCACTACATGAAGCATGACAAACAAAAGTAAAAGAATTGCTGTTCCCACATCTTCTGTTTGTTTGCATTATTCTGAAATGTATCATATCACAATACACTGACAAAAACACCGGTCTTAGTACGGCCTTTCGGCAGATCGACACGCCATTTTGTTCAGCATGTTCCTTGAGACTGCCTCCCTTATAAACTCAATTTAGCTGCCACGGGCGGTATTCCGAGGTGGAATCAATCAATATTGACCTGTATTGGTCAATATCAGTCGGTTACAGCAATATTTGCGAAGGATGAGTTAGATGGAACCCATAATCGCTCGGAATACACATCTGTGGATAGCACATCCAAAATCATTTTGGTGAAGACAAGACATCTACTTTTGATCAAAATAACCCCAATACATCGATTCCACCTCTAATTATAGTGTGCCATGTCTGTTAAAACAATACAACATTATAGACAAATGTCATACTCTTTCTACTGGTGCCATGTCGGGAATGGCAAAACTTCTATATTTCTAAACACTCCGCCATGGGCTCGGACATTGTGATTGTAAAGGAAGGATTGGCTCAGAAATCGTGACCTACCGTCTATCCATGAAAAATATCCGTGTACATGTAATTAAAGAAACACTATTTAATATCATTAACCATCAGTTATCCCTCAACATGCCTCTATTTCGGCCCTATAAGATTAAATTGGAATTAGCATTAGCGCTTTGTGACCGAGGCATTGCCGCCTGCCGCCCAAATGGCGTCTTCCCCAGCGTGATTTCTCATCCACCAATCAGATGGCGCAGCCACGTGGCGCATCATTAGTCCAACAGCCTCGGGCCAAAAATCTTTATTTTCATGATAAAAGTTTAGTCTAGTAGCTAAACGAAGATCTTTATTTTGTTGAAAAAAGTATTTGCTCATGTTTGTCACGCCTGCTGTGTTGCACTGGTTAACCTCAGGTCGTTTGGTGGTGCTGCATTGAGGTGTTTTACACACAAGCCAGGAGTCTACAGGCAGAGTTTCAGCCCCGTAGGGCCATTATTTACCGAGTTACAGAAGAAAAGACTTTTTTTTTGTATAATTTCTTTGAAATTCAATATTTCTTTTTTATCATTTTTTTATCATAAAGGTAGAAGTTGGACTTGACTTATCTATTTGTTAAAATAATTCTAGGGCCATTTTTTTACATATATATATGCACTTTAAAAAAGGGGCGTTTTCACCGAGGGTATTCAATACAGGCCACATGTAGAGGGGTCTGGGTGAATAATGACCACCTTAGCCTACTGTAGCCTAGACTATTGAAAAAAAGGGGAGAGGGTGATCTAGGCAATTTTATCAATGTAGGCCTACTAATGTAGCCCAGACTATTGAAAAAAAGGGGGGGGGGGGTGCTATAGGCAATTTTATCAATGTAGGCCTACTAACTGTAACCTAGACTATTCAAAAAAGGGGGGTTCCAAAAACACAAGATTGTCTGATTTCCTTGTGTAATATCTAGGGTGTAGAAATCAAAATTACAATTTGGAAAATTCCAAGATGGCTGCCAAGATGACTGCCAAAACCTCAAGATTGTCTGATTTCCTTGTGTAATACATGGATTTTAGGGTTATCTAGGGTGTAGAATCGATATTTTGGGTCAAAATTACAATCAGGAAAATTCCAAGATGGCTGCCAAGATGGCCGCCAAAAACTCAAGATTGTCTGATTTCCTTGTGTAATACATGGATTTTAGGGTTATCTAGGGTGTAGAATCCATATTTTGGGTCAAAATTACAATTTGGAAAATTCCAAGATGGCCGCCAAAAACTCAAGATTGTCTGATTTCGTTGTGTAATACATGGATTTTAGGGTTACCTAGGGTGTAGAATCCATATTTTGGGTCAAAATTACAATTTGGAAAAATTCAAAGATGGCTGCCAAGATGGCCGCCAAAAACTCAAGATTGTCTGATTTCCTTGTGTAATACAATTCAATTTCAATTTCAATTTAAAAAGTTTATTAGTCTGAACAAACAGTCTACAAATTAACGCAGTTATCAAGAGTTTGCTCAGATGACATGGATTTTAGGGTTATCTAGGGTGTAGAATCCATATTTTGGGCCAAAATTACAATTTGGAAAAATTCCAAGATGGCTGCCAAGATGGCCGCCAAAAACTCAAGATTGTCTGATTTCCTTGTGTAATACATGGATTTTAGGGTTATCTAGGGTGTAGAATCCATATTTTGGGTCAAAATTACAATTTGGAAAATTCCAAGATGGCTGCCAAGATGGCCGCCAAAAACTCAAGATTGTCTGATTTCCTTGTGTAATACATGGATTTTAGGGTTATCTAGGGTGTAGAATCCATATTTTGGGTCAAAATTACAATTTGGAAAATTCCAAGATGGCTATCAAGATGGCCGCCAAAAACTCAAGATTGTCTGATTTCCTTGTGTAATACATGGATTTTAGGGTTACCTAGGGTGTAGAATCCATATTTTGGGTCAAAATTACAATTTGGAAAAATTCCAAGATGGCCGCCAAAAACTCAAGATTGTCTGATTTCGTTGTGTAATACATGGATTTTAGGGTTACCTAGGGTGTAGAATCCATATTTTGGGTCAAAATTACAATTTGGAAAAATTCAAAGATGGCTGCCAAGATGGCCGCCAAAAACTCAAGATTGTCTGATTTCCTTGTGTAATACATGGATTTTAGGGTTATCTAGGGTGTAGAATCCATATTTTGGGCCAAAATTACAATTTGGAAAAATTCCAAGATGGCTGCCAAGATGGCCGCCAAAAACTCAAGATTGTCTGATTTCCTTGTGTAATACATGGATTTTAGGGTTATCTAGGGTGTAGAATCCATATTTTGGGTCAAAATTACAATTTGGAAAATTCCAAGATGGCTGCCAAGATGGCCGCCAAAAACTCAAGATTGTCTGATTTCCTTGTGTAATACATGGATTTTAGGGTTATCTAGGGTGTAGAATCCATAATTTGGGTCAAAATTACAATTTGGAAAATTCCAAGATGGCTATCAAGATGGCCGCCAAAAACTCAAGATTGTCTGATTTCCTTGTGTAATACATGGATTTTAGGGTTACCTAGGGTGTAGAATCCATATTTTGGGTCAAAATTACAATTTGGAAAAATTCCAAGATGGCTGCCAAGATGGCCACCAAAAACTCAAGATTGTCTGATTTCCTTGTGTAATACATGGATTTTAGGGTTACCTAGGGTGTAGAATCCATATTTTGGGTCAAAATTACAATTTGGAAAAATTCAAAGATGGCTGCCAAGATGGCCGCCAAAAACTCAAGATTGTCTGATTTCCTTGTGTAATACATGGATTTTAGGGTTATCTAGGGTGTAGAATCCATATTTTGGGCCAAAATTACAATTTGGAAAAATTCCAAGATGGCTGCCAAGATGGCCGCCAAAAACTCAAGTTTGTCTGATTTCCTTGTGTAATACATGGATTTTAGGGTTATCTAGGGTGTAGAATCCATATTTTGGGTCAAAATTACAATTTGGAAAATTCCAAGATGGCTGCCAAGATGGCCGCCAAAAACTCAAGATTGTCTGATTTCCTTGTGTAAAACATGGATTTTAGGGTTATCTAGGGTGTAGAATCCATATTTTGGGTCAAAATTACAATTTGGAAAATTCCAAGATGGCTATCAAGATGGCCGCCAATAACTCAAGATTGTCTGATTTCCTTGTGTAATACATGGATTTTAGGGTTACCTAGGGTGTAGAATCCATATTTTGGGTCAAAATTACAATTTGGAAAAATTCCAAGATGGCTGCCAAGATGGCCACCAAAAACTCAAGATTGTCTGATTTCCTTGTGTAATACATGGATTTTAGGGTTATCTAGGGTGTAGAATCCATATTTTGGGTCAAAATTACAATTTGGAAAATTCCAAGATGGCTGCCAAGATGGCCGCCAAAAACTCAAGATTGTCTGATTTCCTTGTGTAATACATGGATTTTAGGGTTATCTAGGGTGTAGAATCCATATTTTGGGTCAAAATTACTATTTGGAAAAATTCCAAGATGGCTGCCAAGATGGCCGCCAAAAACTCAAGATTGTCTGATTTCCTTGTGTAATACATGGATTTTGGGTTACCTAGGGTGTAGAATCCATATTTTGGGTCAAAATTACAATTTGGAAAAATTCCAAGATGGCTGCCAAGATGGCCACCAAAAACTCAAGATTGTCTGATTTCCTTGTGTAATACATGGATTTTAGGGTTATCTAGGGTGTAGAATCCATATTTTGGGTCAAAATTACAATTTGGAAAATTCCAAGATGGCTGCCAAGATGGCCGCCAAAAACTCAAGATTGTCTGATTTCCTTGTGTAATACATGGATTTTAGGGTTATCTAGGGTGTAGAATCCATATTTTGGGTCAAAATTACTATTTGGAAAAATTCCAAGATGGCTGCCAAGATGGCCGCCAAAAACTCAAGATTGTCTGATTTCCTTGTGTGATACATGGCTTCTAGGGATATCTAGGGATAACATTCGCCCACTCCATTAATTTAAAGTTGAAATCCCTAGACAAAAGAAAAGTGGAAAAAAAAAATCGCCTGCCCTCAACATTTTTTGAAAAACAAAATCAGTAGACCAACTTTTTCATTCGGTGCGGCCTAATGGGCCTCCGAGCATACTTTGTCTATTATGGCAAACTTTTCTGATCTATTTCACCTAACTATATGACTACTAGTTTATGGTTCTCCGTAGAAACTATGAGAAGGTTCATTGGCATGTCGACTGAGTCTGGCTCTATTATTCATACAGAGATGCCATACCTGTTCCAGAGTTCTAGCATTTGGAGGATACCTCTTTTTTTCATAACATATGAAAAACAATCAGCAAGCCATACCAAGACTCTGCTATTCATGGGAGCTTGTATTGTATCATCTCCACAATATATATAATATAGGTCACACCCAACGCAGCTATTGCAATTCTATAATGACTGGTTGATAATGCATGTTTCGTCTCTCAGAGAAAAAAAACAGAACTCAGGGAGTGAGTGTTATATGCCCCATGGCTACCTCTTTGTCTTGTACTCACTGACCTCTCCTGGGCCATAAAGGAAAGCACCTTGTGTCCTTCTGTGTTTTGGGGGCATCTCATTAACCCTTGACCTGCTGTCTGTCCCCATTGCCCACCTATAATGAGAGGGTTAACAGGGACATGGGGGGAATGGGCGGAAATGGGGGAGGCCTGGGGTTCAAGGAGTGAATTGGGGTGTGACTGCTATTTCATCAGTCTAGTACAACATAGAAGATGCACATGTTGATAAAAAGAAATGCACGCAGTATACCTATAGTGTGACCAATGCTACTTAAAATGCCCAATTTTTACATTTTTACCAAGCCTCCAACATGAGAGTCTATAGAGTCGAACCAGGCTGGTATACTCTAGCAGGTAGAGATGATAATACCCCTCTCCATCAGTCAGTTTGAAAGTATTTAGACCGGCCCATTATTACATTCGTCGAGTCCACTATGTAGGATAGAAATATTGATTGGCATATTATACCAACACATAGTCGCCACAGGCTGAACAGTACCACTGAGAAGTCATGTTCAACACACAGCTGTTGGAAATCAAATGGAACATCATCACATAAATTTGTGATCCACACCACAGTTGCAAAATGGATATCTTGTGATGCTCCATCGAATGGCAATCCGAGTCTCTTTCCGACAGGCTGGCAGGAGTGATAACCCCTGCTCTGTGCTTATCTCGTGCTGCCTAGCCCTGCGGCTATCACCCTGCTACCCCTATGCCATAACACCCCTGAGTTTTGGAGCAGTGCTGACACAGATTTAATTTAGATAGCCCAGGCATGGTCACGGCATATGTCAAGTGTCCCCATGCTAGGGATCGAACTGTCAAAACCAGTGATTGATCTGCTGTCCTTTGGGAATCTGGCAAACAAAGTTTATCAGCAAAGTTAGTGTTACAGTATTATAACCTATAAGGTTGGTCTGAAACAATGGTGTTAATATATAAAAGTAGTATTGTATGTATCGGAACGGGACTATAGTTAAGTACTGTTTATTACTCAATCGACCTGCAGCCAATCAGAGGCCTCCCTTTTGGCGGGAAATTCAAAAGCAGCCAATGAGAGGCCTCCCTTTTGGCGGGAAATTCAAATAGGTCACGTGACCGGAAGTGACCTACTTCCGGTCACGTGACCTTTGGGCGGGAAATTCAAATAGGTCACGTGACCGGAAGTGACCTACTTAAGAGGGTCACGTGACCACCATGTTGGCGGGAAATTCAAATAGGTCACGTGACGGGAAGTGACCTACTTAAGGGGGTCACGTGACTACTAGGTTGGCTTTCAAAATAAGTCACTTGAGATTTTGATGGATAAATAAATTTAAAAAAAGAAAAAAAAAGCAAGCTGAAAAAGCTTGCTAAAAAATAATTTAAAAATGCGGCTCTTTTTTTCTAGGAGGGGGGGGGGGGGGAGAGGGGCACTCTGGGGGGCACTCTTTAAGATGCATGGGGGGGGAGGGGGGGGAGGGGCAGGGTTTTTTAAGAGTGAGACTCGCTTCTCTGCCCTCTCTAAAAGAGAGGGCAGAGAGGCGAGTCTACTTACAATGAAAGGTATCATGATTGCGTTTATGATGATGTGCATCATGATGTGACTATCTTACAACCCTATGAGAAATAAGCAAGACATGGGCGTACTTACACGGGCTATTTGTAAACTAATTTCTCTTGAATCTATTAACAGCTCACATTTTTTTTCTTAGATGACATCTGACAGCTGCTTGCTAGGCTAAGATATTGTTAAATAAACAACTTGGAAAGCTAATTACAGTTTTCTGGCTTGAAATATAGTCTTTCAACAGACTTTTTTTCTCATCTTACACAGAGGCAAATATCAGAGACACCCAATGGCGCTTAAACTGCTCTCAGCCAAGGGTCGGGCACTGCTGGACTATAATAGACGGGTCAAGGACCGTTCTACTGTGGGTCAGGCTAGGTCGGACATTCAATAACGCGACTTTAGCAAAACTTGCTTGAAAGTCTGACCATGCGAGATCCTTATGCCCCAGTCTGTCAATGCTGTCCAGACTTTCAAGCAAGGTTGTCAAAGACCTACCTGTCATTGAATGTCCGACTTAGCCTGCCTGACCCTCAGTAGAACGGTCCTTGACTCATCTATTATAGTCCAGCAGCGCCCGACCCTTGTATGAGAGGGGTATTGACACCATTGGCTGACTCTGATAATTCGCCTGTGTGCACGAGGGGAGGAGAGGGTTTACAGCTTGCGCTTATAGAGCACTACTAGTGGAGGTTTGGATGAGGAGGCTATGACATATGATGTTTGTCTTAAAAAATAGCCATGGCGCATGTCGATGTCGCTTAATTATGCTCATATCTCATGTCGATTTTAAGAATTGCTCATGTCACCTGTCACTGTGTTTTTCAAGCTTCATGTCAAATGTCACTAGGCTTCATCTCGACTTTAGTGGTCCACACCGCTGCTGCTGCTGCTGCTGCTGTCGGTGCTGCTGCTTGTGCTGCTTGTGCTGCTTGTGCTGCTCATGCAGCAGCTGCTGGCTGCTTGTGCTGCTGCTGCTGCTGCTGACAGATGCTACTGCTTGTGCTACTGCTCGTGCAGCAGCTGCCAGCAGCTGCTGAAGCAGCTGCCAGCAGCTGCTGGCTGCTTGTGCTGCTGACAAGGTCATGGGGGCTGCTGCTGACGATGTCACGGATGCTGCTGACAAATGCTACGGCTTGTGCTGCTCGTGCTGCTTGTGCTGCTGAAGTCGCTGCCAGCTGCTTGTGCTGCACGTGCAGCTGCTGCTGAAGCCGCTGCTAGATGCTGCTGCTTGTGCTGCACGAGACTGAGTAGCCGCTATTCGGCGTTTCACTCCTTATGTACCCTGTCCTAGTTAATCCTCTTAAACGGCTGAAAAGGCTCTCTCAGCACAGAGACTCTACTCAATGTAAGAGATCAGTTAAGTAAGTTTTCACATGCCACCTGACTACTGCGGGAGGGTTTAGACTTAAGCAGCTTAGTGCACACACGTGTCTGTTAGAAAAGCTACCTGCACACCTGCCTTCCTTTTTCACTAGTATTTACCCCCTGCCGACTTATAAAGCACCTATACACGCCTTCTTGCTTCTAGAGCTAAGCTGACTGGCAGCTATTTTAAAAGAGAATACTCGTTACCTGTATAACGGATAAGGGGGTTATGAGATTAGCGTGTGTATACAAAAAAAAACAAAAAAAAGCTACAGGGGGCGCGTGTCTGTCTGTGAGGTAGAGACCATGTGGTAAGCGACTCAAGTGTAAAACAACAGCACCTCCTCTTGTCGCAGTGAGTGGTGTGGACGGCGGCTGGCTAGTTGAATTTAAGCGTCAGCTTGAAAGATAAGGCCAAATAAAAAAAAAGGTTTGTTTCAGGTCACCCGACCAACCCTAGCAAAACAGGGTCGACCCTACGTTTTTTTTTAAGCAAGTTTGAAGAAAATTTCATATTTTTATACTTTTTGGGTCATTTTTAGAATTTCCACGGAGGATGGCTAGTACTTTCATGTTAAAAAAATGAAATAAAATAAAATAAAAATCCGACCTACCGACTCCAGTCTTTCTGCCCATGTTACCTGAAACATACCTTTTTATTTTTTTTTGGCTTAATCCGTTCACGGGCTGGCGCGTCACACCTGTCGTTAATCACCCCCTGTAGTCTTTGTATACACAGGTGACTCGGCTTTATCTCTTCACCAGCTATAATCCCATATACATGTACCGCACGTTACACTCGTTAATTCTCTTTTCATGCTGATGGATTAAGGGTGGAAGGGTTCAGGTGAAAAGCGATTTGATTCTCTCTGGAAGAGGGTTGGAGCTCTAGGTGAAAACAAGCTTAGAACATCCAGATTAGCTGCTCTCTCGGCTATATAAAGAGCTTCATTTTTTCTAATCTCTGCCCACTTCGTCTTGTTGTACACTATCAGTCACGAGGCAGACGCTGGAAGTAGCAGATGTTTGCAGTATGGTTTACACAGAGGTTACCTGCTAATAGGATTTTGTCAGAATAGGGTGAGTTGCTATTAAAATGAACATTTAAATGGGTTGTTAATATAGTATCTGATGTTAATGAGCTAACACCTAACATTGAGGATTATGACCTCCCAGAGGGGCGTCTCGCCAAATTCTCCAGTCTTGACTATAGTCTTAACTGTCTAAAGACTGTGGAGCACGTTAATGGGTGGTCTCCTTACTAATTTCACTTGACCAGGCCGGCAGGGTCAACTAGGCTAGGTAATTACAACTACAAGGGCGGCTACTCAACATGCAAGTAGACCTACTACTACGAGATTGTCTTTTGACCACTCTGCCGCCGCCTGCTGGTCTGGCGATTACATGCTCTAGTATAGTTCTCCGCTCTTTTCGTCAGATGACGCCACAATAGGGTTTTTGTACATTTCCACGATACTCGCGAACATTTTAAACGCATAATGACCTATAATAAGCAACAAAGCACACTTCTAATATATTGAATATAAGAAACATGTCAACGTTGTGTATTTCTGATAGAATGAGGCAGATTCTTTGAAATATCAACTAAACTATAGTGAGATTGAAAATACTACACCATATCTAAAGCGATATAAAAGCTATATAAAGTCAGAACCTCTGACGGATCGGTAGGATCACTCAACCATTCGTCCTCGAAAGCAACACAGGGTTCCCGTCCAACAGGACTTTGAGCCTTGACGCTTTTGAGGAGGTTTGATCTCATGCTGCTTAACATGTGGTGTAATTAATCAACACCGCGGCCCCTCTTTAGGGGCCACACAATAAACAAAGAATAAAAAAGGGTAGGACTTAGGTTTAAAGTGAATCTCCCAGGATTTTGGCGAGGTCGACAAAGGAGGAGATAACAGATTAAACTGCAGGAGACTATACGCAAACCTTGATACTCTCAGAGGGGGAGCTCCATATTGCGGACCTGTGGTCAAGGTAATTACAACCACAAGGGTGGCTACTCAACATGCAAGTAGACCTACTACTACGAGATTGTCTTTTGACCACTCTGCTGCCGCCTGCTGGTCTGGCCATTACATGCTCTAGTGTAGTTCTCCGCTCTTTTCGTCAGATGACGCCACAATAGGGTTTTTGTACATTTCCACGATACTCGCGAACATTTTAAACGCATAATGACCTATAATAAGCAACAAAGCACACTTCTAATATATTGAATATAAGAAACATGTCAACGCTGTGTATTTCTGATAGAATGAGGCAGATTCTTTGAAATATCAACTAAACTATAGTGAGATTGAAAATACTACACCATATCTAAAGCGATATAAAAGCTATATAAAGTCAGAACTTCTCACGGAACGGCATCTGCAACAGATCACTCAACCATTCGTCTTGAAATGCCACACAGGGTTCCCGTCCAACAGGACTCTGAGCCTTGTCGCTTTTGAGGAAGGTTTGATCTCATGTTGCTTAACATGTGGTGTAATTAATCAACACCGCGGCCCCTCTTTAGGGGCCACACAATAAACAAAGAATAAAAAGGGTAGACCTTAGGTTTAAAGTGAATCTCCCAGGATTTTGGCGAAGTCGACAAAGGGGTAGATAACAGATTAACCTGCAAGAGACTATACGCAAACCTTGATACTCTCAGAGGGGGAGTCCCATATTGCGGACTTGTGGTCAGATCTATCCCTTCTAGGGGGCAGGTTGCATGTCGTAAATGTCTACTACAGACATTGGGATATATTGTTAATCTTACTCTAGGGTCTCCATAATTAGACCCTGAATCCGTTGTTAAACGGGTGTGAGGGGGTGGTAACTAATACTTATGAGATGTTAGCTTAGTTCATAGTCTCCTTACCAATTTTCACTTGACCAGGCTGGCAGAGCCAACTAGTCTAGGTAATTATAACCACAAGGGCGGCTACTCAAGATCTAAGTAGACCTACTACTACGAGATTGTCTTTTTGGTCCTTCTGCTGCTTAGTTATTACATCCTCCAGTCTAGCTCGCCACACCCTTTGAGCAGCACCACCATTGCCTCGGTAAAAGTGTAGGGTGTGTGCTTTCCACCTTCAGGTATCCATAGATTCGATCACTATCACCCCCCTTGAAATGACTTCAGCTGTTAATTAGGGCGTAAAGCCACCAACCAAGTCCCTGTCAAAAGATGTGAATAACGAAACGCGCTAGTATAGTTCTCCGCTCTTTCGTCAGATGGTGCCACAATAGGGGTTTTGTACATTCCTACGATGCTCGCGAACATTTCAACGCATAATGAGCTACATAGGCAACAAAGCGCGCTTCTAATATATTAAAATATAAAAAACAATTCAATATTGTGTATTTCTGATAGAAATGAGGCGGTTTCCTTAAATACCAACTAAACTATAGCGAGATGAAAAATACCACACCATATCTAAGGCTTTATAAAAAACTATAGAAAGTCAGAACCTCACACGGATCAGCATTCTGTTTGCAACGGATCACCCCTGACCCACTGGTCCTCGCATGCCACACACGGCTCTGCCGTGTTTGAGCTTTGAGGTATCACCCATCAAGTGATCCATGCCGCCCAACATGAAGCGTAATTAATAGCTGCTGTTGCATAGCACAGTGGCAGCATCTAACTAACTCTAAAGAGTTAGTCGGCCCCTCTTTAGGGGCCACACAATAAACAAAGAATACCCTGAATCTGGGACCTGCGGGCGAGGGCCCCAACTGTGAAGTCATTATTGGCTACATTGGTAATATCAATTAAAACTTTAGACAACACCCACCTTAAGTATCATTAACGGACAATATCAATGAACTCAGCATCCGCCTGGTTACCACATTTAGCACCAATTTTACAACTCACAGGGGCCACACTAGCCTCACCGCGCTTTTTATTGCTCTGCTGATTTCTCCAATCCAAAACATGAGGTATCTAGTCTAGCTGTGAGCTCATTGGGCCAAACAAAAAAATAATCCGTGTTCAGGTAACATGGTCCAAAAAAAAATAGGGTAGGTCTACGTCGCCTAAGGCGACGAAAGCGCGTCAAAGCGTTTACAGGGTTCGAGCCCGTGAGCTGCTCCTTGGGGCTGCAAAAAACGCTTAGACACTGAAATCCCATAGGGAAAAAATTTTGGGTTTTTGGACTTTAGGCCTTAATTTGAGGGTGATCCCGGGCTGATAGAAAAATAATTCTTGGACGAGCGGATAGCTCTGGATCTCTTTTATCTAAAACAGCGAAAAATTGATTATGGTTTCGCCGCAATTCATCCGACGGGGGGTAATCAGCCCCCCCCTCTGCCAATCAAGGCAGTGAATCTTGGCGACCGTGCGATCACTCACGGCCACCGCGACGAACCGACAGAAGAGATCGGCATCTTAGTATGATTCGTGTGACCTACTTAGAGGCTCACACGGTGGAGGTGTGTCCGGCGTTCGGCGCGCTGATTGGCTACTGGTGGGAGGCGCTGTGCCGCGTCAAGAACTTCACCTATTTGGGGCGGCTGTTAAAGGCGCACTGAGTTGAGGTGCACCTTTAAGCAAGAGCGCGATCCGGCCTAGTCTTGCGGACCTCTGTTTAGAGAGTGTAGCAAGCGGCTATGTCGCGCTCTCCAACCACAGGCTTAACAGTGGTCCGCAAGACTAGAGTGCAAGACGCGTGCACACACAGACCGAACAGACACACACAGACCCACACACCCACACACTCCTATCAGTGAGACGTCTAGCAGATTCGGGAGAGGCGACCAGGGAGGTACTCTCGGCTAGCGGCCACTAATTGCCTGTTTAGATAAGGCACAGAAACAAGGGTGATGACAGACTACGTGTTCAAGCAGCCAACATGCCCTGACACTTGATAATGGGTGTGGACCGCTAAATTCGATATGGTGACATGACCATTTCTTATAATCGACAAACGACATGAGGTCTAATGACAAGTGACATGAGACCCAAAAAATCATAGTGACAGGTGACATGAACATTTCTTAAAATCGACATGGGATATGAACATTATTAAGTGACATTGTCATGTGACATGGTCATTTTCTAAGATCGACATTCGACATGGGGACCCCCTATCCAGAGCCCCTTGATAGATGACAGCTGTTGTGTGTAAGAAAAGTGTATGCCTCACAATCAAAAGATGATAAAAGGCTTTATCCCACTCGATGTGGGTTTTGAATCAAATATCAAGGGATCAAATATCAGATCGATATTTGACGTCGTCAAGTGATATCTGACGTTGTCAATCACTTTTACTATGTAGTCAAGGTCGTAAAAACAGAGCCCCCTGATTGGTCAACAGCATGAATGAAAGTTGCATCTCAAACTTTTAATACTCGGTATGGGGCCCCGTGGGGCTGGGACCAATATTTGCAATTTTCGGAAATACTGTCGAGAATTTCTAGATGGAAACACTTTGTCTGGGGTAATTTGACCTCTACTCTTCGATATTCAAGTAATACTCAAGCTATTCTGACTCTAAACATGAGTAAAACGGTCATTTACCAGCGTTATCGGCAGCGCCGACATCAACAACTGCTGATCTCCCTTGGTTACATGACCCAGCTCCGTTTCTAAGGCCTCATGGATCGGGGCCCTGAAGGGGGATCTGCAGAGGCCCTATATCGGGCCCTAGATATGTACATTATATTAATATCTCATAACTTAATTTACTCTAAAATCTTTTGATAGTTCATAACCTTGACCCTTATCTCCTTTTCTCGCGGGATAAAGATAGAATTTGGTTGTTGGCGTGGCCTCTCGTGGATATCTGCTCTTCTCCACGGCACCTCTCGAGCCCCCTGCGGGGCCTCTAGGGGCTGCTAGACGTCTCTCTGCTATGTAGTGTGGGATGTAAAAGAACCCTTGTCTCGGTAAAAGGGCCAATAGATTCGATCACCATCACCGCTCTTGAAATGACCATAGCTGTTAACTAAGGCGTAAAGCAACCCACACACCCACACACCCACACACCCACACATTTTTCTGTATGAGCCTTCAGACCTCAAGCTGCTCAGTGTACGGGACTAGGTTTTGTCATAGGCCCTACGGACGCTACTCAAGGTAAAAATAAGAGAGCTGTCTCACCATGACATTGGGCTGGCTGTAGTTTTTTATGTTTCGGTACCTACAACCAAAACAGCCAGTACCCGCCCCAGGGCTTCATGTCGCACGCGGGAAAAGTATAACGGTGGCGCCAACTGTCGGAATAGCGGGTACACTACGTCAGTAGTTCTTTTGTTCTCCGCTGAGTGACTGGGCGAAATGTAGTCGGTAGCTCTATTTTCTGTGCACTGTTCTGTTCATTTTCTACACTTAACACTTAAATAGACCGCGTGTTTGTACAAGCTAACCGTTTTTATCAGTGCAAAAATTAAATAAGCATCGGATAGAACACTAAAAAAATGAGAAAGTAATCCAGCGCTTAGTATAAGGCACCAGTTTTATCATGAGACACCGAAAGTCTGGTTTTTTTAAGGTGGATAAGACAGTCGACTGAGAGCTCCAAACTAACCAAAAACGTACCAGAGGGAGAACGTACCCGACAGGGCAGGGGCCTTCTACACCCCGGCTCTGATTGATGAGCAAGCGACAAGTGCTACAGAGGGCCTATTCCTCTTTTGAGGTGGGCCCGAAATTGAACAAAAGAATAAACTCAAGAAAAAGCCTTAGGCTTAAAAGAGTTGTAGATACTGATTTTAACGAAGAAGTCACATTCATTAGTTTACAAATAGCCCGTGTAAGTACGCCCATGTCTTGCTTATTTCTCATAGGGTTGTAAGATAGTCACATCATGATGCACATCATCATAAACGCAATCATGATACCTTTCATTGTAAGTAGACTCGCCTCTCTGCCCTCTCTTTTAGAGAGGGCAGAGAAGCGAGTCTCACTCTTAAAAAACCCTGCCCCTCCCCCCCTCCCCCCCCATGCATCTTAAAGAGTGCCCCCCAGAGTGCCCCTCTCCCCCCCCCCCCCTCCTAGAAAAAAAGAGCCGCATTTTTAAATTATTTTTTAGCAAGCTTTTTCAGCTTGCTTTTTTTTTCTTTTTTTAAATTTATTTATCCATCAAAATCTCAAGTGACTTATTTTGAAAGCCAACCTAGTAGTCACGTGACCCCCTTAAGTAGGTCACTTCCCGTCACGTGACCTATTTGAATTTCCCGCCAACATGGTGGTCACGTGACCCTCTTAAGTAGGTCACTTCCGGTCACGTGACCTATTTGAATTTCCCGCCCAAAGGTCACGTGACCGGAAGTAGGTCACTTCCGGTCACGTGACCTATTTGAATTTCCCGCCAAAAGGGAGGCCTCTCATTGGCTGCTTTTGAATTTCCCGCCAAAAGGGAGGCCTCTGATTGGCTGCAGGTCGATTGAGTAATAAACAGTACTTAACTATAGTCCCGTTCCGATACATACTATACTACTTATAAATGATTATTATGTTAATGTCCCAACGCTTGTTTTTGATGATAATAATTATCATTCAATGTTATAGTAATTACAAATCTATTCAGTATTAAAACCATGGACTAAATGGTTATGGCAGGCCACTCATGATCATGCCATCCCAGCAATTGGGCAAAATGGGGTTAACTCACGAAAATATGAGAGAATATGACGTTTTTGTCAATTTTTCCATGTTTGACCTTGAGAAATATGACCTTGACCAAGGTCATGTTACTTTTTTTAGGATGTTGATCTCATATAGTTCTATCATCCCACCAAATATCAGACCTGTGCTATTTATATTATCTGAGTACTGCCCCTATTAGTAGATTTTCTGACTTGATCTGGTGCAATAATTTTATTTGACCTTGGTGCCTTGCTGGCAGTTGCCATGGCAATATTACATATTTCTCACAAATTTCAAGTCAGTTATTACCCTGAGCTATGTCAGCATCATGTCAACATGAAAAATCATATCTGAGATGCTATTCCCCCAAGTACAAAGTATTGAAAGATGGTATATGTGTCATTTTTGCCAATTTTTCAAAGTTTGACCTTGAAAAATATGACCTTGACCTTGGCCAAGGTCATGTTACTTTTTTTAGGATGTTAATCTCATATAGTTCTATCATCCCACCAAATATCAGACCTGTGCTATTTATATTAACCGAGTACTGCCCCTATAAATAGGTTTTCTGAATTGACCTATATTTTGGATGACCTTGACCTTTGACCTCATATTTGACCTTGTTCCGATACCTGTATGACTCTACACACACCAGATTCGAATTCCTCAGCCCAAAAATAGGGGGATAAGCCCTTCATACCAACTATAGCAGCCCAGTCCAACCTATTTCAAATCTGACACCCTGGCCCCCCTATTACAGGGTAGATGTGTGGTGCTACCTCGCAGAGTGTTACAAAATTATGACAAGATGAAGCTTGTTACCGCATGACCCAAATAAGTACATACAAATAAGGTACATACAAAGATGGATCTCAAGGGATTTCCCCCATTATATACAGCATCCTCATTATAATGGCATGTATACATAAACGGAATTATAAGGCAATACTTAGAGTTTGATGTGCTATACCACCTGTTACATGAAATAAAGATTTTCCCTTGGCGGACCCTAAGTGTATTCCCTTGGCAATACACAGTCACTTTCTACACTCCTGCAAACAAAACAAACTGTGTTGTATATTTCTAACTGGTCAAAAATCATTATGGACAAGAATATGAGAAATGTTGGAATAATTGACCAACAAAGGAATATATGATTTGAAATCAACCTATCCCTTATAAATCACCATTCATACATACTGCCTACCAGTTAGCCAAACTTTATGACCTACATACCTTAAAATATTATCTTAACTGATAAACAGTAACACACCCTTATTTCCCACACCAGTCCTGTTGTTCCCAGCCTCCCCTCACACTCCCTCAGTAAGCAGGCATGATGACACAGGCCCCCAGCCCCTCAGGGCTGCATTTATGGTTGGTACTAGTGTATCTGTGTGCCCTCACCCCCTCAGTCACCCCTGCTGCACTCAGGACACCTGCAGGACACCACCAGCCAGGTATTTTTTCTGTTTTTCTTCTTCTGATTTACCACATATTTGTGGGTGGTAATTTATCTATCAACAAGATGGGGTTTCTTGATGGATTTTCTTTCTTTTGCTCGGAGAGGGGAGGGGGGAGGGGGGATTCAGAATCCTCGAGGGTGGAGATCAAAAATAGCTGGAACCAGGTCCTGTAGTATTTTCTGGGAGGGGGAATTTCCGTCTCCTCTAGGGTGTAGATCAATAATAGCTGATGAAAAAGTATGTGATTAGGAGTTGGACACAAACAATTTGAACTCCCCTTCCAGTTGAATTTGAACTCCCCAAAGTGGAATTTCGGTGCGCTTGGGCTAAAATTCCTTTGCACTATGAAACCTATTTTTAGAACTTTGATTATGGGCCACAGCAAATATTTTTGGGGTGAGAGGGGGAAAAAAGTATTCCAAATTTTAAAGGTCTATTTTAGGGTGTTTGCTGGTCAGCATATGCTTTTTTAAAACCTTCTTTAGGGGTTTAAATTCTCAAGAAATCCCAGCAGCCAGGGGTAAAGAAAAATAAATAAATAAAACGGCCCTATGCAGAGATGTCAATAACAATTTTTTGGAAGTTCAATATTTATAATCAACCATTCCCTTGGTAGGTTCGTACATTATCGGAGGCCGGCCGGCGGCGGCAGGGGCATGGCCATGGCAGGGGAACATGATGAGGTACCGGTTTGAGCACTGTGGCTGTTCTCTCCTCAGCAGCACCTGGGTCATCACCGCAGCCCACTGCACGGGTGAGGAAATGTAAGCATCTATTTACATTGTATACTGTGTTTTATACCTTTTGGGTGATTCCCAATTGTAATTCCCAATCCATCAGTGTAATTAACTTAGTCTTGGCTATATCAAATAACAGTGGCGGATTCAGGAATTTAAACTTGAAAAGTAACAGAGATATTTTAGAAGATCACCCTTTGCTACTTTATATTAACTAACTGATTATTTGATGCAAAACAATTAAACAAGTAAATGTTAATTATGAGCAATTGCAAAACATGCGTCTTACCTATGTGTGCATTAGACAATAAAAAATACAATTTGTTGATTGTTGTTCATGTTACAGGGAGGCTTACTCCTTCCAGTTTGGGTCTATAAACAGGAAGAGTGGAGGTGTGACCATCTTACCAAAAACTATAATTAGGGTAAGTCTCAAAAGAAACACTACAATTGCCCTTTGCAAACTACATACGTCCTCCATTGTGTAGGGGTTCCGATTAGCCAGGCCCTGGCGGCAAGGGACTACTAAAGTGATCAAAACTACAGATAGGTAGGGTTATGAGTTATGATACAGATAGTGGTTGTACACCCCCCCCCCCTTTGTACCAGACCGATCCAGTGATACTGTATTCATGGTGTCGTATCAGAGAAATTAAGCATATTCAAGAATTTTGTGTTGGGGAAATCTGGTTCTGGAAAACCTAGTTCTCATATAGATAAATTGTATCATATGTTTTTATTATCATAATATAACAATGATGAGGAAAAGAAAGTTAATACATATGTTTCCCCTACAGCATCCTATGTATGGTAATGGCACAGGAACCTACCCTAATGACTTGGCACTTGTCGAACTGGCTGAGCCTGCAGAGGGCGTCAACATCTCTACAATCAAGATGGCCGCCAAAGGAAGTAACCACGCAGGAAACCCCGACTGCTGGATCACAGGATGGGGCGTCCATTACCGTATGTATATGTGATGTTTTTACATGTAGTTAATGTGGTACAAGTGAGTTGCTGTATAAGTGATATTTGCCAAATACAGGGTAATTGTCCAAGGTGCAAGCTGCAGATAATTACCATTGACATTGTCCAAGGCTTATAGCACTTATAAATGCAGCTACTCATGTGTAGCAATATCTGAGTTACATTCACAGTAGGAGAGGTGACTGATGGAATGCATCCACATACAGCCATGTATGTAAAATATTAGTGTAGCCTGATGCATAATCAACCAATCAGATAACACCCTGCATTCACTGCAGAATTTTTAGGGTGCATTATGTAACAACTGGTACCCATGTGACCGCTGTTATCAGTGCTTATCTCGCCACTACCAGCTTAAGTAATGGCCGCATTCATAGGACAACCAGCCTGACCCCTATACAGTTCGGCCACTTCCTTTGTTCTGTCAGCCAGCTGTAGTGTAAATATTAATTACAATTAATGAGGAAGTCATCTAGAAGTAATGCTATGGAGTTATACAGGCTCACATGTTGAGTTATTCAACTATCTCATTCCCTAGAACTCACCTTAGAATTTGGCTTATTTTCATTATGGTTTATTAACTACTTTTGAAGTATAAAATACGCTACAATACCACATTGAAAAATGGACAGTAAAATACTATACCTGGGCCACATCAGACAGTATAATTGGGCTCTTATTGGCCATAAATGCCATTCTATTGTCCCCTATCCTCCAAATATGATATTGTAAAAACATTTGAAACACATTTAGATGTATGGATTTAAATATTCAAAAGAATGCCCATGTCACTTAGACTTGTATTTGCAGCTGGCCCGATCCCCATAAGTCCCTTCGATGTGTTGTATTAGTATTGCGCTGGGACTCCATGAACCAATCACCTGGTCCATTCTCACGAAAGTAAATCTATCGAGAGGGTCCTTCAGAACGGACTCATCAGTCGTCATAATTGGATTTTCGTCAACAGGGCAATATCTACAATTGAAGAGGGTATTTATAGCTGCCAAAATGTAGTATTTACATTTATTTTCTATAGATAGGAAATCTTGTGAAAGAAATTTTACTAGTGGTCGTGAAACAGGTTTTGTCACGTTACCATTTGCCGACGACGACGTCAGTTGTTCTGAAAGACCCTCCTGGTCATAGTAACATGGATGCTCAAATGTTCACATCTTTGTGTTTGCAGCTGGCCCGATACCCATCATTCCCCCTGAGGTGTTGTATGAGGTGAACATCCCGGTGCTGACCCTGGACGACTGTCGTAACGACTGGAGCTCCCAGCTCAGTGAGGACTCAGTCTGTGTGGGCGACAGGAGCAAGAAAGGTTCCTGTAGTGTAAGTCTAAATGTTTCAATCTATATACCTTCTTACTTCAAGTGGGACATCATTCTATTAATTTATCTCTTCACAATTTAACTAGATCCAGGAGAAATGATCTGGAAGGGAACAAGCTTAATTGCAAGGAAGAATAAGTGAGCATCATATATATGTGTTCATCCGAAATAATTTTCAGAAGCATTCCACCGGAACCTCATAAACTTAGAATGTGCTGTAACTTGTAATTCTGTTCACAGTGGAGAGACAGTGTTTATAAATGACATGGCACTGTGCCCAACATCATTTTATAGACATTATATACGTTTTATAATTATAGGGAATTGCTGATTCATCCACAGAATTTACATTTTACCTATATTTACTACATCTATTTGCTGGTCTCACACCAAGGTCTAGGATCCTGTGATGAAGGCTACTTTATTTGCTTGTGAAAACTAGCACGGTGATATGGCAACTCTTTGGTATTTCTTTATTGATAATTCATGAAACTGCTATAATCCTAAGCAATATGAAAAAAATCAGTAGAATAAATGGACAAAGGTCCACGATGATCTGTCCAGAGAGCGGCACAACGGTCTGAGAGTGTCCCAGGCTGGGATGTGTATTGAGATACCCAGAGTGTCTGTGGTGACCGGGACACTGAGAAAAAGAGAGGTACAGGGCCCCAGTGTAGGTTATATAACAGACTGACGTAAAAGATGAGAAAGATATGCTGCTGTTATGCTCTGCACTGTGTCTGAATGACAGGTTTCTCCACGAGTGGTACCTTTGATCATATCACACAAGGCGGAGCCAAGTGTGATATGATCGAAGGTACCACAAGTGGAGAAACCAGGAATTTAGACTGATTAGAGTGGATCTCTGTGTTTATTTTATGTTATTATTGATAAATTATAAATGAACACCATTTAAAGATTGGTTTCATACCTATTTTAGTGACATCATCATGGACAAACAGCCCATGGAGAACAAGCATCAGTTTCTCCACGGGGGTGTGGAGAACGGCTATTCCAGTACTTAAGCATAGTAACTTTGTTTCTTCACATGAAATAATATAAAGCTCTCTTGGAAAATATTCAATCTGTTATCCTACAGGGTGACAGTGGGGGCCCCCTGGTGTGTAAAGTGGACGGGCAGTACCAGTTGGTGGGCGTGACATCGTGGGGCATCGTCTTTTGCTGGCCAACCGTGCCATCCATCTACGTGGGAGTCGGCTACCACAGGGACTGGATCGCCTCCATCACCGGCATTCCCACCGATCAATAAATGTTACAATATAACAGTCTGTAATGTGTATATCTTTAAAATTGACTGCCTGACACATGGCAGACTTAGCCCTAACACCACCCTATTTTTATGATGACCTAAATCGATAGAGCAGAATGATAACCCTGGTCTACTCCCTTGTAATAGCCCATTCTATAGTAAATGCTTCAAAAAACTATTAATTGATACCAAGACCATCGGTTAAAGCCACAATAAAAATAGGGTGGTGTTTTCTTTTATGGGCCACACGGTGCTATGAGTATGATGTACTATGCCACATAGTGCACTATATCCTTGGTCACCATGATGCGCTGACTTTCTCTGCGGTTGACACATTCTTAAAGGGTTGGCATGATGTGTGGATACAGCACTGGTGAGTTACTCGCCAGGCCTGCAATCATGCATCATGACGACAAAGGGTATAGTTTAAGTAGTCCCATCCATCTACAGGCTATGCAAAGACTTATTCACCATGCAGAACGTTACCCAGCAAATTAGTTCCAGATTGTTTCACCCTGTTTTACCCCTGTAACTGTGTGCTCATTTCGTGCATTTTGTGTGACATGTATACCATGTAACAGACTCACACACACTGACACAGTGTTCCATGGAACAGATTCACACAGTTCTGACAGATTTTTAAAAAGCTTATTCACACCAAATGACAAAATATATAATGCCCCAAACCAAAATGTTTAGTCATGTATTTTTTGTTTCATTATTAATTACTTAAAGATAGGAAATACTGTAATACTTTTTACAACCAGCAGTATTTGACATAGATAGTCATAGCACACTATTGGTGTGTGTGCTGCTGGTTTGTACAAACTCATTCAATCAGGTTCCTAGCATTTCAACATAGGGCTGATGAATATGTGTACCATTATAACCATCAATATTAGAGTTCACATGAGCAGCAGGAGATAGCCAGGCCTTTATCCAAACATGATGACCAGAGGAAAGGTGTCTAGCATCTGGACCTCTTAATGCTGCTTTCATTAAAATGATATGGCATCTATTTATATACATAATGAATGTTAATAGAGGGACAGGTGCATTGTCTGATTCACAATACATTGGGACCCTGTTTAGATACTTATAGCTAAAGAAAATCATTCTCTTTAATCAGGAAAAGGGGTATAATCAACTTTGATGACACCTGGTGTCACACATAACAGGTATTTGTGTGATGCAGTGTCACCTAGTTTCCCTTCTGGCACACACTCACACATCTTCAAACATAACCATTATTACTTTGTCAGGTTTGAATAGTGCATGGTTTTGACACCAGGTGTCATCTTTGTTGTTCCTTGCTATTCTCATGGGTGTGATGGAATCATTGTCATTGTTTATAACCATAATAACATGTTGTCAATGCAACTTAGACCTAGCTATACACCTCTAATTCTATCAAGTTCCATTAGTGATTGAAAAACACACCATATGATTTGATTAAAGTGGCATTAAGAGGGACAGACCACAGACACCTTTCCTCTGGTAATCTTGTTTGGATAAAAGTCTAACCTTTTGTTACATGTGTATACAGCTGATGATTGGCATGAATTGTACACAACTTCATCAGGCCTTCACTACCATGGTAGGAATATTGTTGAATGTGATAGTATGCCCATACACAGCAGGGAGTGCACTAACAGATTTCTGCCATGGTGTCCTATGCCAACTTCTAAATATAATGAGTATTACAAACTAAACAGACTTTTCCTTTCTTATATGGTCGGAAACATTTTTGTGCCATGGTACATGATGCTGTGTGAATATGTGTGAATTTGTGTGAATATTTGTGAGTATGTGCCACTTCTTGTCCTTTGGGGTATGGTGTCACATTGTGCCAATTAGTTCCATAGGACACAGTCACACAAAGTGCACGTTCCAGAAACATAGTCAAACTAATTTGCTGGGTAGGTCCTACAGATTTCTTTCTTTGCAGGCCTGCCTCAATTTTTGCAGTTCCAGATATTGGAGTACAATCTTGCAATTTAAAGATAAAAAATAAAGCAAGTGTTTGCACCGGCATTGACAATGAATGAGGCTCCCCTATTCTTAATGTATAAATTATTAACAATGAATGGGGTTCCCCTATTCTAAATATATAAATTACTAAAGAACATTACTGAAAATATTAAAGCTTTCTGTGTTATGCTGTAGAAACCTTTATAATGGTCGGATTTACAATTCGTGAAAAAATGGCATATAGCCAAGAATCTCTAGAGTTCAGCCATTCGGGCCTGCAGTCGCCCTCTTTCTGTTGGACTGGCATACCTTTTGCCGGCCATAGCTGATGTACGGCAGGTTTTCATATAGACTGCATCTATGTGGGGTTTGGATACCACAAGGACTGGATCCTCTCTGTCACCGGCATTCCTATTGATAAATAAACCTGTCAACATTGACTAATTACTAGAACTCCGAAGTGGGATATCTAATATAACAAGCCAGAATTACTGGTTCAAATAAATATTAAGATTGGAGAAGATATTTTGTTACAGTGGTGAATTCTACCAAGCATTTTAACTAACAGGATTTTGCTATTCAAAAAAACAGGACTAAAGACATGGACAAGAAGCAAAAACTACACTTTTGAATTTGCTTTATATTTCCTGGGGAATCATGGCAACTCAGGAGCTAGCTGTCTCTATCTATAGGTTTTAGAAAAGTTCTTGAAAATTGTTCTAATATTGGCTAATACAGCCATCTTGGCTATCACATTCCCTGTCGATGCGACACTTTTACACTCTTTTTTTTGAAGAAGAAGAAATAAAGAGAGGAAATGGAGATTAGCATAAAGCCTTTATTCATAATTGAAAATTTGGACAAGCCTAGTGTTAGAGGGTCATAATATAATTGTCATATATTGTCATCAAATTCATGATGAAAAGACCTCAGAAAGTTTATGTCCAAAGTCCTGATGGGCTAGAGGATCATAATAGATTAGTCATATAGTTGTCATTCAATTTGTGATTAAAAGACTTCAGGAAGTCCATGTTCAAAGTCCTTGTGTCCTGTGTTAGCATCCACTCATACAGCTGTGCCGGCCAGCACATTGCCCGTGACTCTTACACTTTATGTTGACCCAGCACCAGCCGCCCCCGTAACACTCCTGCTTGCAGAACTTACGCACCTTCCCCTACAACAGGCAAATGGTGAGCAGAATTAGAGACATGGGAAGTTAAAGATTCAGCTTTTTTGGTCTTTTAGCCCTTTAAATGGTGTCTTTAGTGTTAAAGGTGATTTACGTGCAGGGATGTTTCTGTGACAGAACTTTTGAAATGAGTAAAGGTGATGGACATTACAGTTGGGGACATGACATCTCCAGTATACATGTCTGTAAGCCTATGAATTAAAGTGGCATGGTCCAATTTTCTCCATAAATTCTACTTATATCACCTCAAAATGACATTATGATATCATATTCAGAGGATGGGGTACAGCAAAATACTATTGATGGGCAATAAGAGGCGTGAGTAGTATATAATGTATCGGAACGGGACTATGCTTAAGTACTGTTTATTACTCAATCGATATGCAGCCAATCAGAGGCCTCCATTTGGTCACGTGACCGGAAGTGACCTACTTAGGGGATTAGTGGTGACGTCACGTGACCTAGTTAGCCAATCAGAGGCCGCCATTTGGTCACGTGACCGGAAGTGACGTCATATGACCTACTTATGGACCGGAAGTGACGTCATATGACCTACTTAGGGGACCGGAAGTGACGTCATATGACCTAATTTAGGATCACGTGACCGGAAGTGACCTGATGAGTCACGTGACCGGAAGTGACCTGATGAGTCACGTGACTAGAAGTGACTATGTCACATGAGTGACACTTTAAGAGGCCACGCGACTTACTAATAAAAGAAGACGTATGAAAATAAAAACACAACAATAATTTTATTTTATTTTTTTATTTCTTTTTTTTCAATCTTGATAAACACTCTAGTTTTGAAAAGATGCGCTCAATCAATCAATAACACACTTATTTTTTTTTTCATATCTCTAAAGGACTCGTTGTCACATCGTCAGAATGCACGCGACGCTTATAATACAAGTAGCGCACGCCGTCTTTCTCTATGGTGTAAGTGATCATTTTGTTTCGTACCACTTTGAAATTTCTATTTACCGCAAGGAGAGTTTTTCGTTGGCGAAGAACATTCAAGAAGTCGTCTGGTTCTTTAGGGTTTTGTTTCTTCTGTACACCTTTTGCACTCCATTTTTTGGATTTTCTTTCACCGGTGCCGCTGACTCGATCGTAGCAAATGTAAGTCTTAGGGTTGAGACTTAGGATCCCGTCACCTTCCCACTCCGCTTTCATAAGCCCCGAAGTTCTCAGATCGTGAAGGTAACGTCTCTCACAACACCCGCCGGGCGGCGGACACCATTCTCGCACTCTTTCCGTTTTTGTCTTCACGAAAAGCTCTAAGTGATCGTCGCACACCGCTGTCGGAATCCACTTTCGTTTCTCTCTGAAGTACGTCTCTCTCAGGTGAGGTTTGACTAGGTCATCCAACGTGTCACCACTGAGAGCCATGTAAAGACTGTCAGTGTCCATTTGACAAAGAGCATAATCGCGCCGATCGACGAATCTATCCAAGAAGTCGTATGTGAACTCTAACATTTTCAACTTCGCGTACTGGTATACCATGAACCCTATTTGAATAGGGAGGTTGTTCTTGACTGTTTTCGGTTGTAGTTTGACTTCAAACACATCAGAACTCAACTCGGACGCCTTTTTGAAGCACCACGAATTGGCCAATAGTTCGAACTTCCGACTGTCAGTGTATCTCACCGCCGTGTGTTTTTCTTTGTTGCAGATTGTTTTACCGTACGTGGCGTTTCCCATTAACTTGTAACAGTCTGACAGAATTTTCTCGTTCTCGTTCACGTCGCCACGTCTTCGCGCTGCCGTTACTTCGTCCGCGAAACCGGCAAAGGAGCGTTTAGGTAGGTATTCTACGACCAGCTGCACTTTGGTGACTATCAAACCGTGCTCTAAATACCACTTGAGAAGTGGCGTTCCCAAGAGAATATTTTTTCCGTGGTAACTCCCTATCAGACATCTCTGAGGCGTGTTCAACAGCTTTTCTTCCTGGGCAAAGTCTGACATGTGAGGTCCTATGTCTGATTTTGAAACGGACACGTTCTTGAAAACGGGGTCATTTCTTCGAAGTAGTCTCGTAGGTGAGGCGGCGTAGTGATGTCCACTTGAACTAAACCGAACATTTTCCCGTCTTTGACAGCGGAAAGGATGTCGCTCCCGCTCATAGCGTTTCGAGACACTTTCAAAGCGTCAACCTTCCAGTGTTGTTGGGAGGCCTTAACCCGCTCATCTCGACGCTTCATCTCTCTCCATTCGCACTCCCACACGACGACCAGCTTGTGACCTAGCGCTTTCAAGTAAGCGCTTACTCTAGCCGTTCTGTCGCGTCTCTCCTCCCTCAGTGAAGCGCACTGATATCGGTGCGACGGTATGCACTCGTGAGCGTGGAACCAACACCCGTGAAACTGGAAAACCATATTAGAGGCCGCGTGAAATCCGTCGACGCGAATTCTTCGACAGCCTAACACCATCTCGCCGCCGTTGAAAGCGTGGCGCAGTTTCACGTCGCGGTCGTGCTCTACGAAGCGTAACCACTCCAAAGCGCTGTGAGAGTTTCTTTGCCTAATTTCGGGCTTGAACTCGGTCTCAGGTCGTCTCACCGCGTAATAGCCCGTGCAGTGCGCTTCGCTCATGCAGCGCAAGTACAGAGAGTTAGCGTCTAGGCCTAGGATGTGCTGGCACGTTCTCGCTTCTTCGCCGTACTTGTGCTCCCTTATCCGCGTGGTGCCCTTCTCGTGAAATCTATGGAAGATGATGGAAGGACCGCCTACTAGATTTTCTTTAATCAGAGCGTGGAGGCCGGCGTCGAACTGGGGGAACGTTGTGAACGCGTCTTCTAGGTTTTGGAAGAGGAACCGTAAAGTCAAACCGGCGAGAGAAATCCCGTCTTTCAACATGTCAATGCCTCGATCTTGGAAAAATTTAGCGTGATTTTTCAGAGCTTCTATGAAAGGTTTGACGTCTTTGTTGTTGTAGTGGATCAAGTAATCTCCCATAGTTTGCATCTTCTCGTCGGACCAAACTTTCTGACATGCGGCGTAGTCGGATTCGGACATTTTGACGCCCGTCAGTTCGCTGTCAAAAGCCGATCTCGGTGGCAGTGTTCTGTTTCCCAGTTTCCTGGTAGACGTCATCCATTCGTAAGGAAAGTGACCTTTCTCTTCGTTTCTGGTGAAAGCTCGCAAATAGTTCGCGTAGTTGTAACCGGGTGCCAAATAGTTGACTACGTCCAAGAAAACCGTGTGCTGTGTGTAAACCGCCAAGTATTGATTGCTTCTCTTTATGACGCTGAATTCTTGGTTTCTTCGGTCTCCGGAGGCAAAGAACGAGTGAAGGCGTATTTTGATCAGGTTCAAGTCGTAACGCCCCGAGTTGAAGCCCACGACTGGAGCTTGACGGATGTATCTCAGAAGCCGCTTCTTCAGTTGAACTAACGGGTGTCTGGTCTGAGCCGCAGCGAAGCCGCCTGGAGAAGGGGTGAATGTCGCCTCCTCCAGCAGGAGAGCTTCACCTATCGCCGCATCTAACTTCGCTAACGTCGGTCGGTAAAGTTTTAGCACAGCTTCCCCGATGACTTTGGCGTTCTCGTTTATGTGATTTAAAACTCGGTCCAACAAGGGGTCGGAATCTGCGTTGGATTCTCTGACGAAGCAGACTGGCCCCTCCCACCCCGGAAAGTCGGATGCGACGCTAGCCGACAAAGGGACGTGATCCCACAGCAGGGACACGTGTTCGGTCGACGGTTCTCTGCACGGTCTGAAGAAAGCCTCGAAATCGAAGGTGATCTTGTAAGGGTAGATTCCGGAATGTCCGTCGGGAGGAAAAATGGAGAAGTCTGCTAGCGCTTCGAAAATCGTTCTCGAATTTTGGTAGATGCCACCTACGTAGCGCAACTTGACTTGAAAGCTGGTTCCTGTGTCTCTTCAGCAAGAACTCGGTGGTGAACGCCGCCTTACACTTGCAACATTCGTATATGCCCGCGTACGCGTTGAAGTCCGTGACCAGAGAGACGTGCAAACCGCCTTTCGCCGTCAGGTGTAGGTTGACTTTACCTCGGGCGGCCAGAGTTCTGGAAGGCGGTCTGATCAGAGTAACGCGTCTTCTCAACTTCCGCCCCGGCACCTGACGCGACGCGGTGTAAACCGCTATTTGTATGTCAAACAAGTTCTCTAACGCGGGTAAGTCGCGGATGTTCAAACCCGGAAAGGTTTCAGGTGTGGCAGCGGGACAGAACTGACGTAACAAATCTGAAGCGCGCTTGCTGGTGTTGTATAAGTGAAAGGAAATGCAGCGGAAGACGCAGAGGTTGTCCTTGTTGGGAAAATCTAACACACCGCTTTTCTTTCCAACTCGACCGGCCTGAGTGATCCTACCACCTATGGGAAATTCCCCCGGTCCCATGTAAACGCAAATGTTCAAATTGGTAGGAAAAAGAACGTGCCACGCAAAGTTTCCGTACTTCCTCGCAAGCGACGGTGTTTTCCATCTTTGAGAGGAGCTCTTCCAAAGTTTCTGAATTAGTTATAGTAGGGAGCGGTTGTATGAGAGTTGCCTTGTTCTGGGAGGCGTGAAAGTAGCGCAGTTTGCTCTTGTCTTCTCTGTGTTGTAAGAGTAAGCCTACCGAGAAACCCACTTTGTATCTGAATCTTTGCGTGAAGTGAATGCGACGCATAGTATCTACAGCGTCACTCAACTCGCCGGTTGGTAGTCTGAAGTTTGTTACACTCACGCGAGTCCCGTGCATCCTGACACCCGTTTGTATTGCAGGCCAATTCGCTGTGAACGTTTCCTCACCGTTCGGTACAGCACATATGCGCGGAGGGATAGTCACCCCGTCCAGAGATTCGCGTCGACAGGTGATCTTTCGGCAATCGCCTTCGCCGCATAGAGGGCAAAACTTAGGTATTACTCTTCATTTTTCTACGTGTCTCTCGTGACTCCCTTTTAAAAATTTTGAAACACTTTTCGCAGACGTACTGCGTCATGTTTTTTTTGTTTTTTTGTTTTTTCACTTAGTTACCAATTAAAAAAAGTTTTTTTTCCCAACTACTTAGCCGTCTATCTATCTATCTATCAATCTATCTATCTGTCTATCTATCTATCTATCTATCTGTCTGTCTGTGTATCCGTCTGTCTGTCTCATACAGCGTACGTCAAACACTGTGTGTGTGCGCGCGTGAGCGTTGAGCGTCTCTCATTCCAAATCTATACCGAGAAATTTGAGAATAATCTTTGTTTTGTCATCCAACTCTTTGAGCGCTCTGGCGGACAGCGTCACCCCCTGCTGTGTGGGTTTTTTGTCAGGACCTTCGTACTTGCGCACGTGGATGAGGTTCTTACCGCTGTAGTAGCTCACAGCTGCGTACACTTCGCCCTCCTCATCCAGCACTGTGAACCAGGGGGTGTGATTAGGTCTTCCTTGCGCGGACGCTGTGTCGCGTATGCGCACCACTGCGCGGATCTCGGCGATGCGCGCTATTAGCGCTATTAGCGCGTCGGCGGTGAAGTGCACTCGCTTGCTTCTGGTCAGAGACGCCTCTTTCACCTGGCCGTCTTTTGTGTAGCGCGGCCTCCTAGACAGTCTAGCCTCGTCCTCCCAGATCTCCAGCGTCAAAGTCCCGTCTAAGCAGAACTCTAACCCGAGAGGACGGGGGGTTTTCTCTGCTTCTTCTCGTCCATCTTCTTCTTTTTCTTGTATTTTTCTCTTCTTAGTAGGCCTTGTTGTTCTGGAACCCGCCTTAGAACGTTTCAGACCCGCAAGAAGAGTAATACCATCAGCGTGAGCTGAATCAGCAGCAGAACCAATAACAGGAGCAGCGTCAGCGCGGGTATCCGACGACTCGTTGTTGGAACAGAGCAGCCACACGCTGTCGGTGCTGAGTGTAGCGGTAGAAGATGAAGCGCCGCCGCCCTCGTAAGGTGGCGGTGAGGGCAGTCGCCACGGACCGGCCGCGCTAACAGTGGAAGTGAGGTCGAAAGGTTGAAGAGGGGAGCCGAAAAACGTACCGTCCACCCGTAGCCCTTCGGGTTCGTCGTACGCCTCGTCGTCAGCGTCGTTCTCTGTCTCACCCTGTTGCTGCTCCTCCTCTTCTTCTTGGTTTAGGGGCTGAGTGTCCGAATAGCTGTAAGTCTCAGCGCGAGCGGCGTCGATGGCGTCGGTTGATGTGGTAGTGGAGAGGGGCTGTGCAACGTGCGACAGGTCATCAAAATCAGCAACAGTAGTGGGGAGGTAAAAACCCGGTTGCCAGTACTGCGCTGTGCCAGGAGTGTTGTCGTCAGTAGTAGTAGCGGTAGCAGCAGGTGCAGCAGCAGCAGCAGCAGCAGCAGGCGCAACAGTAGCAGGCGCAGCAGCCTCAGCAGGCGCAGCAGTAGCAGGCGCAGCAGTAGCAGGCGCAGCAGCAGCAGCAGCACGAAGAGCACCAGCAGCACGAGGATCACCAGCACCAGCAGCAGCAGCACGAGGAGCAGCAGCAGCAGCAGCAGGCGGGGCAGCAGTAGCAGCGGCAGCGCGCTTAGCAGCAACAACCGTCGCGAGTGTAACAACGTCGCTACCACGACGACTACTACCAGTAGTACTGCTACTACTACCACTACTACTACTACTACTACTACTACTACCGCTACTACTACTACTGCTGCGAGCGCTCGCTACAGCGGGAGGGTGATAAGACCAAGCGGTTGCGGCGGTAGTCTCATCTTCAGTAGCAAGAGGAGGCGCTGACGCTAAACGAGCGCTGTTCCGCGTAGTCTTCTTGCTCTTGAACTTGCTTAGATCCTTGGACGGCACTAGGTGTTGTCTTTTGCTCATGGTGGTGACTGTAGAGAGCGGCAAAAGACTGAGTGAGTGAATGGGGGTTTCCAGACCCCTTATATACGCCTTCTCGCTTCTAGAGCTAAGCTACTAACTGCCCTGTTCAGCCATTCACAAAGAGAAACAAAAGACATAATGCATGACGTTTTCAGCTGGATCCCTTTCCCCCCTTTTGAGAGATCGACTGACATGAGCTAAGCCACTTACTGCCCTGTTCAGTAATTCAACGCGCATTAGCTGTATAAAGGATTAAGCGGTTGCTGCCGCCGGCTGACAGGCGGCCATTCTGAAAGAGAAACAAAAGACATAATGCGTGACGTTTTCAGCTGGATCCCTTTCCCCCCCCCTTTTGAGAGATCGACTGCCATGAGCGGGCGGTGTACCGACTGTGCTAATTCAACGCGCATTAGCTGTATAAAGGATTAACGGTCATGAGCTTAGAGTGTGTATACAAAAAAACTACAGGAGGCGTGTGGCGTGAAGCAGGACCCCCTAAGACGAGTGTGTCTGTCTGTGAGTAGAGTCGTGTGCATGTGGTGAGCGACTTAAGTGTAAAACAAAAAAAAATCACCGCCTCCTGCCGTGGTGAGTAGACCGGGCCGGCCGGCGGCGGCCGGCTAGTTCAATAGAGGTGACAGCTGACTAAGGCTGTGCATGAAAAAATCCGATTTTCACCTGACCTCTGACGTTTGTTACAATGAATGTCAGAGGGAGAGAGAGTCGTCCTCAGGTAGGGGGTAGGAGGTTAGGCTATGGATAAGGAAAAAACACCATTTTCAGCTGGCCTCCACCGATAGTGATGACATACTCCTCGTCATCTAAGCTCTTAAGAAGCTCTTAAGGAGCTGAGCGGCTAAAAAGCGTCATGCGGACAGGTCGCTAGACAGCTGGGGTGCTGTTGGAAATAGGATTAAACTCCCTCTGTATAAAAGCTCTGATTTGAAACCATATCGCCTCTGACCACAGTAACGTCTACTACCACCACCACCGCCACCACCGCCGCCGCCGCCGCCGCCACCGCCGCCGCCAAGACGAGACGAGATGGCTCAAGCTATTCCACTTTCAATCTCGCCTTCACCCCCTTGTCCACCTGAAAAATTAATGCGGCTTCACGACGTGAGACGCGCGGGAATAGAGAGGTAGGACAGCAGCGCTTAGCATATAGCGACGCCTTGCTTCGTCAACTAGGTAAAGAGTTGAGCGGATCTTGGAGAGTGTTGGGCAGTAGCTTAAAAGTTACCGCCGCCCGTATACATGCTCTAGTAGAGCGCAGTGTCAAGACACCGGAGGAGCTGTGTACGGCGATGTTCCGAGTCTGGTGGGGTGAAACCCCGCATCGTCATAGATGGGGAGAGCTCGGCCGCGTCTTCACCCGCATTAGACGAGTGGAACTGTTGGCTCAGTGGATGACCCTTCTCCACAGGCAGGGGTTGGATTTCGAGAACCCCGACTCGCACGCGATGCATAAGCACTTGGGCGCCCTCGGCAGACGCCTAGGTAGCAGGTGGAAAGAGGTGGGGGGTCATTTAAAAATGTCGCCTGAGAGGTTAGATAAGATCGCTGAAGAATGCGAATGCGGAGGAAGTCCCGCTGAGTGGGCCTTCCAAGTGTTGAAAATGTGGCAAGCTGAAGCTGACGGTGCCGGCAGTACACCTTTTGAACTCCTTCGAGTGTTGACTGAGGACATGGGAAAGTTTGACCTCGGCATCACGATATTACTTGACTTTATCAAGCAAGAAACAACGAGAACAACGGACATGTGAATTGTTGTGTTTTATTTTCATACGTCTTCTTTATTAGTAAGTAAAAAAAAAAAAATTATAACAATTAAGTTGCGTGTCCTCTTAAAGTGTCACTTCCTCCGGTCGCTGCTGATCTCCTCATTAGGGCATGTGACGTCGTCACTTCTAGTCACGTGACTCATCAGGTCACTTCCGGTCACGTGATCCTAAAGACCATCACTTCCTAAACAAAAAAATTAAGAGACACACTTCTTCCTCTCGAGAGGAAGAAGTGTGTCTCTTGATTAAATTCTTTTCTTTCTTTTTTTCTTAAAAGAGACAAACTCCCCTTAGAGTGCCCCCCCCACCCACCCCATGCATCCTAAAAGTGCCCCCCTCCCAATGCATCTTAAAGGGCCCCCCTCCCCCTCCCCTCCCCTCCCCCCTTATACACTCTAAAGAACACTTCTACCTAGTTCAATAAGTCACTTCCAGTCGCTCATAAAAAATAAATTGAAAAAACAAACTTATATTGTTGTGTTTTTTATTGGTTTACCAAAAAAATAAGAGACTCGCCTCCTCCTCCTCCTCCAAAAAAAATATATATCACATTTTAAAGCGCGTGACCCCTTAAAGACGCTCATCTCTTCATTAAGTCGTGTGACGTCACTTCTTCCGGTCATGTGATCAATCAGGTCACTTCCGGTCACGTGATCCTCAATGAGGTCACATGATGTCACTTCCGGTTGTCCATTAGGTCATGTGACGTCACTTCCGGTCACGTGACTCATCAGGTCACTTCCGGTCACGTGATCCTAAATTAGGTCATATGACGTCACTTCCGGTCCCCTAAGTAGGTCATATGACGTCACTTCCGGTCACGTGACCAAATGGCGGCCCCTGATTGGCTAACTAGGTCACGTGACGTCACCACTAATCCCCTAAGTAGGTCACTTCCGGTCACGTGACCAAATGGAGGCCTCTGATTGGCTGCATATCGATTGAGTAATAAACAGTACTTAAGCATAGTCCCTTTTCCGATACATTATATACTACTGGCGTGCACTCCAAAAGTCTCAAATTGAGCAAAAAATTAATGATTAGCTGAAATCTTAGCTGAATTTGTGGAAATAATGTTCAATAAAATCGGTAGGAAGGACATGAAGTATGGTCATATTGAGCAATCGGATACATTTTAAACATTTATTTTTGAACCTTAATCATCGGACTATGCCACTTTAGGAGATTTCTGATTATAGATAATCATTCATGTTAGGCATAGAGTTACATATTGGCTGGTTGTAAAAATGTGTAGTTAGTGGGACATTTGTTAGATCTTTATAACTATACTGGAGAGTTTAATCTGTCAGAGGCTACTCTCATACATTACCGTATCCATTTCTCTGTTTTATGAACACCGACAGATTTATATGCATTGAGTATCATCTCTTTACAAGTTCCTGGATCCACCCCTTTCCATGCAATATAGTGGTAGTAGTATATAGAATATACATACTTTTTCCATCAACAATAATTAATAAGACTCACGGGGTGGTATTTGCATTCTGTCATCAGGTTGTAGCCTCCGCCAGCATCAAAACCATCCGCGTTTACAAACACAATCAGTTTGGACTTCCCTGTGTCTGTCATGGTGCCCCTCATCTGCAGCAGAGATGAATGTAAAAGATAACCTATTTTCAGATGTGAGGGGGGGGGGTTGCCCCATTAAATTTATTTCCTGGCTTCACAAGTTATTTACCTATGCAGTGAGGTAAGGGGAAACCGTATTGTTTGGACCTGCGCTGCCTGGATAGACGGCCTATTTATTAACACCGTAATATGTACTGTAATAGGTAGTTGATAAGACATGAAAATAAACGAAAGAAAAATTATATCAATTGTCCATGTTTGAAGCAGGAGTAGGCCAGCAATGACGTCACGGCGTCACCGGCGGGAAGGCTACCCACTTCCCCTGTGGGTCAATACCCGTACTAACTCATTAGTCCTCCCTAATTTTTCAGAATCTACAGAAAGAGTAAATTTTCAGATATGCCTCAAGAACTTCTGAAATCCCAACTTGACTTCCTATTAATAATGACTATATGAAAACCCTAAATAATTTCAAACTTAAGATTCTAAATAGTAGTCAGACTCTGCTCTGTGCTATTTGAAACAATAGTTTCTTTGTGAAAGGCTTCAAAGCACAAATGGAAATATTGGTTACAGCTAATATTTTTTGATTGCCTCAGACTATAGGATAGGACATATTTATCATGATGCACCAATGGAGCCCTGGTGAGCAACTCTGTGGCACTGCATCAATCAACCCCTTAGCAATGCACAATGCATGTATCCAACTCTGATGGGTCAGTCGTTCACCAAGGCTACATTCATCCCCCCAAAGTGTATCAAAATTGATTACGCGACACTTCGAGGGTTAACCCACCTTGACGCCATACTCGGTCCGCTCGTGCCAGCCGTTAGCTGAGAATGGTGCTCCTTGTTTCTGCAGGTGATCCACCAGGTTCTTATCTACAGAGACGCGCCTCTCGTACACCTGCACAATAAACAATTAACATTGTGTAAATTTTACTAAAACAACAGGTAATAGTTATTATTCATTAAGTTATGTTAAAAATCTAATATCTTATGCTAGAACCCCTTGATAATTAAATTTCTATGATATGATAAAGAAATGCAAGGATACCCCTCAGCATAAGCAATTTACCAGATTTCATGGAATTTCTTATCATAGGTATTGATATAAGATTGATCGGCAGAAACATATAGTTACCACAGGGCAAAAAAACAGGTCAATTTCCAATATCATGATCTGACAATCCACCTTGCTTTCTACCTTTTTAGGGTCTTGTGTTGAGAATTTTTGCGCTAGAATCCTTGATAATTGTCTAATTTAGAAACAGTGAAAATTAGCAGATGGCAAAAAAAAGAGGAAAATAACAGGGTATCCAACACTCTTTTGCTAGAGCTAAACTACTGGAAAAGCAATTTCTCAAAAAGTTTTTTTTTTGCTGTCAATTCTTGCTGTCAACTCTCAACATTGGCCGAGGAGGGTCACTGTTGTGACCCTTGATGGCCACCGTACAAAACATAGCTCACTAACCTTCATGTTGAAGCTGCTATCAAACAGGTTCCGGTCAAACGGCACATCCCACATGACAACCAGCTTGTGGTTGGTACCCGCGATGTCATACGACAGGACACCCACCGACCCACGAGCGGCACCTGCAAATGTGACTTTTACACTTGAAATAGGCTGCAAAAACATCTCTGCTTTTCCATTTACAAATCTGGATATCATTATATATACCAGTAGCTTGACTCAAATACCAACAGCTTATGGTGGTGGGAACCTAGTTCTATTACCATGATAAAAATTGTTACTCATAACCTTGGTAGTGCTGTACATAAAAGTAATTGTTGTTGTTCATTGCGTAAACCTCTAGTCTTAGGGAGTAATTTTAATTGAAACTGAACTTGTGAAGAACTATGATAGACATTCATTTAGGATGACTAGCCTAGACTTGACTAGAAACCTATCCTCTAGTTGCTAAAGAAGCAAATTATGCTGCCTTTGTGAATATCCTAAACCGTCTTATGAGGCTTATTTTTTTAGGCTCATCATTAAATCATCGGACATATTCACCTACCGTAAAACCTCGCATAAAAGCTGCGGCTAGTATACAAGTCAGATGGACGGTGTGGCTTATAGGATCGGCCCAGAGTCAGGGTGTGGCTTATACACGAGTTTTAGCTGCTATAGTGCAGTAGGTGCAGCTTATACACAAGTTAGGCTTACCTGCAAGGTTTTACAGTACTTACCCTTAGTTTTCAGGAAGAGGTTGAGTCCAGTCCGCTTGCTGGGGACCTCTGCTGGCAGAGCTGAGTGGCTTCCCCCACTGGTGATGGCCCACTTAGGGTGAGACAGCAGGGCCTCCCCCTCATTAGCCACAGCCAAGGCACACCTGGAACATAGTAGATGAAAGCTGATTGGATTAAATGTATTTGATCTCACATAGACTCTAAAAATACAAGATATTGATCCTTTTATCGTCAATGTATATATCTAACAACTGTATATATATATATGCCTTCAGCAATAACAGAAAGTGCTGAGCCCTTTTCATATTTTTTATGGCTTTGTGGAAAGAAACAAGTTCTTTTCTTGGAGTGGCCTGAATATGATACTGTAATACTGTTTATTACCATTTATGTATGATTTGAAATTAAGGTTTTAAAAATGTCAATTAAAAAAACCCACCTTCTGTCATGCATCAGTTCCCCAGACTTCATGACTTCATCAAGTGCCTTGTCCACCTTGGTGAACTCTGTACTCTTCAGCACCTCCCCAGGGTTGTTCTTAGGTGGGAAGGGCTGTGTAGTAGAATTATACAATAATTATTTTGTACTACTTTTTTATCAGTGTCATAGCTGACGCTGTCAGATTGTTGCTCATTAACCATTTAGGGGGCCGCATGTACACACTCAGAAAAGTGAGCGTCACTGTCCCCAAAAGAACCCTCACCTGAAAGTCAGGCACTGCCTGGCTTTCAGGTGAGAGTGCTTTCGGCGACAACAACAAAGGGTCCACATAAAAGTGTTGATATACAAAGGTGACATCAAAAATGCCTTGGCTGAAAGTAATTTTGATAGAATAATATTTAATCTCGAATGAGGTGGACATAACCATAATTATGTGTACGGTATGCACGTGGGGACAAACCTGCGAAGTCACTAGACGCCACCCATTTCACCCGTAATCTTAAAATGTCCACTTTTAGGGTAATCTTAATTTTTCCACTAGGTGGTGCCATCTGTTGATGTCACCCATGTTACCTGTAATCTTAAAATGCACACTTTTCCAGTAATCTTATTCAATTTCCAGGCCTATCCTCTAGATGGGACCACTGTAAGTTGGTCACATTCGACCGGTCACATTGTTGTATATATCAGGGGCTATGCCCCCGCACCCCCTTTTTCTTTCTTTCTTTTTTAATCTTTTTCTTATATGAAATGGGGTTTTAAGAATACAGGTACAATGGGTGGCATCTAGTCAACCAATTTTACCTGTAATCTTAGAGGCAAGCAGTGTATCAAACTTTTGGGGGGCACTATTAAGATTTTCTGGGAAAGTGGCGATTCAAGATTACGGGGAGAATGGGCGGCGTCTAGTGACTTCGCAGGTTCGTCCCTTGTTGCTATAGTATGGTATAAAGAGATCCTATGGGTGCTTACATTTATATCAATAAATGGCTCTGGCTCCGGCTGTCCAAACATAGGGTCTATTAGCACGTCATGCTCCGGTTGTGACCTCTTGACCCCTGGATGAGCAGTCACCGCCAGCCCCACTGCCAGACTGTGAGGGACAGAAAGGGGAAACTTAAATAGATATAACAGTAATCGTCCACAATGATATCTCCAACAGAAAATACAGCTTTAAACGGGGTGTTTGTTTTATGGTAATATTTGTATACTGCATGTGGTCAAGGCATGTAAATATGATATAAAGTGTATGATATACTGCATCTGTAGCAGCCTTTGCGAAAACATTGTCATCCCACAGGACTTTCGGTCCTGCAAATTTTCAATGTTGTAGGACCGGCTACATTTTTGGACGACCGGATAGCCACATATCTGACGGCTTGTGCATTTTAAGTATAAGATGGTGTTGTCCATCAAAAGTACATTACATTTGTAATCATTTATGGCCAAATCAGGATACATATATAGTTTTACACAGTATGTTGACACACATATTTCAATTTTAAAAGCCCAACTCAATTCTTCTAGTTGAGAAAAGCCCAACATGCGACTGGACATTTGCTACACTTGTGAATCTGCTGGACTGGTGGCATTTTAGGAGGACATTGCCACTGTCCTGCATGTTTTTGCACAGACTGCTGTTGGGGAATACTGCAGAAGTATTACTAACCATATAATTGAATTAGTGTAAACTAAATTGTTTATATATTAGAAAAACATAAAAGGGAAGACAAAAGTAAACCAGCTCTCTAGTAGCAGATATTAACAGTAAATAATTAGAAAAGGACTTACCATAAGGTGAATAATGTCAACATGACTGTTGTAGCTTAATCAACTCAAGTACACCACTGATGACCAAACAGGCCTGTGCAGGTGTACTTATTCATCTGACTCTGGGCACACCTGGGAATTCTCATGATTTTGAAAGCTTTATCAATAACTTCACATATCTTGACAATACTACCATTGAATTTGATAATATCTCCTTACTGGAACTCCTTGAATGATTATGCTACTTATTATATTATGATGTTTTATATAAGTGCCTGTCTTGTAGATGCACCGTGGATGCACTGTGGGTCGATCCCATGGTAATTTGTGGTGACGTGATTCCATATACCACAAGGCAATAAGTGAAAGTTAATAATTTGTCTCAAGGCGTCTAGAGGTATTGATTGTTACTGTATGATACTCATTCCTGTTTTCCCAGCTGAAAAGATATAAGAAAGAAATAGTAATTGAATCGAAGCTGCTAATATGATGTAGTCTCGCCTTTTTCGCCCTGTCCACCTGTCATTGTTTGTATGCTCACTTCGCTACCCGGATTATATGTTTGTGTTTTGTGTGCTAAACAGCTGAAGTTTTAGTACTTGTGTATAAATTGTTGTTATATGTTAACAGGGTGTTTGATATTTTGGCCTCTTTTGAGAGACGTTACTTGTAATGGAAATTGTGCCAAATAAAAATTTTGAAAAACTCAAACTCATTGAATTAAAGTCATCAGAATTCTACAATTTGTTTTGGGGTAACCTAAACCATTTGAAATCAGAAAATGAAAGAAAAGTAGGGGTTGCCTTGCTACTTTAAAAAAAAAGGAATTGACAAAAATAAAAGCAATTTAATTTTACACAAAAAAAAATCCCCCAGAAATAATGGCCAAATTAGTCTGATTTTATTTCCTATTGTAGGGGTTTCATATGCGTACAACTCGAACACAGGTTCCAAATTCGGTTTGAATGCAACAGGTTTTTATTCGATCACAGCCTCAAAAGTACACGAAGGTTTCTACTCGGTTCACTTGGTCTTTCAACCATTCGAAGACACACAGGATTCTATCGATAGTTCGAAGTATTAGCAATACCGGACAGTCAAGCCCTGAGCCAGCATGGCTGGTGCAGGAGCCATAATGTGGGAGGGGTGTAGGTGCCCCTGTCAAAGCGAAGGTACGAAAGGTGTGGGTCAGAGCTCGTCCTGGGACGAACTCCCTGAGGTAGCCAACCTCGGCCTCTTATATACCCTGAGCGCGGACCAAGCAGTGTCGACGTGGCACTCCTCCGTAGCGCCGTCTGGAGTGCCCTGCCTGGCTCCGCTACCGGATAACCGAAAGGACATGGCTTAGGTGTTGCCACCTAGTGTCCGTTGGAGGCACTTACCGCTCTGACTCCACGGACCTTATATGTACACGTATTATTCGTGCCCCTACATCACCCCCACCAGATTATAACAAGGGTCGAAATACATCTGATATAATATAATATACTCGAATATAGGAGAATAATATCAGTGTACATGATGACAATACCGGGGTACATTTAAAGGTACGATATACGTTTTACACATACATGTAGAAAGTACAATTTTAGATTTAGACTGACCTGTTACACCCAACAACACTTACATCTCTATGTACATAACAGGGATCTTACAGATCCAACACCATAACGACAAGATAGATACGTGAGTATCCATCTCTAATAAAGATATGAATATATACGAATATATATGTTCTATACTATTTCTAACTACAGTGATCACAGATCTGTATGGTTTTTGTTGAGATACAATATTGATTACTACATTAATCATATTAAGGTAGGTTAAGAGTGCACGATATGTGACTTTTTAGGACGGAATGACACAGAAGTAATGGCTCGAAAATATTTATGTGGGCGAACCGTCCCTGGAGAGGTAATTACGTGAACTATTAGAATTATGAAATACATGGAACCAACATAGGTGTGACATTAACTCTTATAACCAAGGAATGTAGTAATATTAGCCTCCACATGAGGCAACCAATATATGACTCTATCCTAAAAATAGATATACTCTCGAAATCCGAATAACAGTTGTTATGTCCAAAAAGAAAATTTTTGGAGATAAAGGTAGGTATCGAACACTATGTACAGTTTGGTTCGAATCATAGTATATAGTATAAGTTATACTCCTTAAAGTATGAACACTTCCTTTTTTTTTCAGACAACGAAGACATTTCTTGACAATTATGCATTTTACACCTGGCTTATGTTTTTTTTTTTTTTTCCCCGAATCATGACCTTAATCATGGACGTTTTTTATAATAACAACACAATTATTACAATATCATCGAAACATCATATGCACAAGTCATCAAACACACAACTGAACAACCGAACACTCAAGTTATCTTATAAGTCCTTCACCAAGCTCTGGAGCTCTTCGAGGGACCCACTCCATTGGGTGAGTCCTATCCCGAATACTCGAATGAACTTAACGTTCAGCGCCTTCATAGTTTTGGCCTGATCGTCCAAAGTGTCTTCCGCAGCTTTTTGGAAGGCACGAGCTGTTGAGAGTTCCTTCTTTGATTGTGCCAGCTGCTCGGTGAGTTCGATCACCTTATCTGGCTCCGATTGTTCGTCAATCCGTTGTCGTTCGAAGATCTTCCTCAGTCTTTCGACCTCCTTGCCCTGCATGGTGATGGCATAGTCGGCTGATGCCCTTGCCACACAGGCGGCATATCGCTGCATGCCAGCTAGGTGTTCCTGCAATCATCGTTCATATAGCTCCTTATGCAACACTGCATCCGGAGCCTTCACAGGCTCGAAGTAATCTTTTGGAAATTGTACCCTCGGCCGAATGTTCTCACCACTTATCATCAGGTCATACCACCTATCCGGATCAACTGCCGGTTCCTCACGAACGTTGGGCTTATAGGGCACGGTGGCTGTGGTGGTAGTGGTGGTGAGCACGGTGGCAGCGACAGTTGCTGCTTTCCCTCCTCCAGTAGTTGTCGTTGGTGTGGTGGTAACTGGGTTCGAAGTGGTCACTGGAACCGGGTCCACCACAGGCTCAGTCTTCATAGATGATGAATTCGCACTAGTGGCAGGGGTTTTACGCCCCACCGACTTTGTAGAACTGTCAGCCTTCGGTTTCACCTCATCTACTGCCCGAGGAGTGAGGATGGTGGTCGTCACCACCAAGTCCTTTTTCCCAGGCAGCACAAAGTGATCCGAATCCCCCATCTCCACGTTCCGGGAGTCCGGTTGGCAAAGGGCATCCCCTACAGAGATACCCGTGGGGAGATTTTTGTACGGATCCTTCTCAGTCTGTACTTCCGGACCAGGAAAGTCCATTGAAGGGTACTCAGCCCTGCTAGCCAGGTTACCAGGGGTCAGAGGACGAAGGGTTTGTAGTTGGGAACGACCCTTGGGGGCTGAGAAGTCTGAACCATAGTCAGGACGCAAGTCCTTCAGTGGGGACCGGTGCTCAATCGTTGTCGCGCGCCCTCGAGCTGCAGTTGGAGCTTTCGGAGCCGGAACCTCCGATTTGACCTTTTTACAGTCAGGTTCGGAAGTGGCTGGACTCCTGGTTTCACTTCGTTTCCCCGGAAGGGGGTTAGCCGCTCTCCAGTCGTACAACTCCTTGCACAAGGTGCTGTTCAGGTCCAGTCGACCACGTCGATCTGTACGCTGGAAGACAGCTGACTGCTTCGAATTCCTGGTCAACTGGACCTTTCCGAATTGGAAGGTCTCAATCGTGATGGTGTCGAACTTTACTTTGTCTAAGCCTGCCACCAGCGATGCATGGAGGTCTCCTACGTTCTTTCTGGCTAACATCATGGCTTGGCCATGACATTGTATTAGGTGTTCGATCATTCTGCCTCTTCGGGTGGTCCACTCTCCCGAACACCTCTTGTTTGCTTTGCCAGTATCAGCGCAGACGTACATCGCACGGTGGTGCATGTGGCATTCGACTAGATGCCGCATAAATCGAAGACGAGTAGGCATGGGGCGGTTCTCGTGTTTGGAGTAGCTGCGACAGGAATCGAATGGACAATCCTCCCTTACCCCTTCCTTGTACCGGGCCATCGCCCATCGAATTTTGGGGCGTCCCTCATGGTTGTAGTAGGTCTCGGGGAACTGTTTTCGATCCAGCAGCCGATTGAACCAGTTTTCTGTCCATGTCCAGGAACTGGGTGAAGTCATATTGGACCTCATCCATTCTTCGTCGTCAGACAACCCCTCATAGTCCGTTGCTTTGGGACATGAATACATCTCCCTCGATCGTTTGCAATGTTCCATGCATTCGGGCCTAAATTTCTTGAAGCCCCCGCTGGCATTGCGCCAGATCATCTCTTCCACCCGAGAACTCGGGATGTCTGCTGAGGCGTTTGCCCCTGCAGCTGGAGGGGGCGACGAAACCACTGGTGGCGTGTTCGAATGTCCCGACTCGGAGGACGTAGACGGAGATACAGGCATGGCAACCTGCACTGGAGTCTTGGTCGGAGTTGCTGGAGGGGGCGAAGGCGTCCTGGCGGGTGCCCTAGGAGGCGTCGAAGGAGTAGAGGCCGTACCGGATACTACGTCCACCAACCTCACAGTTGGGGACATATTAATCGCAGTAGTTTGGGGAGGCGAAGGGTGAGGGAGACAGGGCTGTCGTGCCTCACTCTTCTTTGCCTTCCGTTTCTGGCTCTTAGGAAGTTCGAACGGGACCTCCTCCACATCCGAAGCGTCGGACAAGGACCGTCCCTTTTGCTGTGGATTGGGGTTCTTACGGGACTGGGCTCGAGTCATCGGAGTTCTGGGGGCAGCTTGCATAGGTTCCAGAGTTAACCGTAACTGTTCATTGGCTGCCCTGAGTTCATCGGATTCTCTGACCACCTGAGCATAACGAGCTTCGTGCTCAACTGATCCTGAGGTATCCGAATGGATCTCCATCGGAGTCATCTCCACGATAGCTGGTTCTTTTTCGAATGGGACTGGTGAAGGTCCCGGGGCTTTCTGGTAGTAGTTGGTTCTTCGAATGACGTTGTATGAGGAGTACTCGAAGAGCACTCGGACAGAGCGAGGGTAGGTTCGGATACTTCAGACATGGACGGAGTAGATGGAGGAGTACTAGTTTTGGAAGTTTTACGACTACCTCTGGTTTTGGTGAGTTTCTTTTTCTTCCCCTTCGTACTTGTTGTGCTCCCATCACTTGAGGGCACTGATTCCTCCATTGGTTTGGCTTGTTGGAGATTCCGAAAGTTCGTACCACATCGCAGTAGGATCTGTCCAAAGATCTCGTTTTTGTAGGCACCCCGGATGGCTCCTTCGTAACTCTCTAGCCTATTCCCCTCGTGGTGGTAGAACCCGTGCTCTTCCAACTTGTCTAGCACCATCCCCATGAGTGTGGGATGGAGCTTCAGCGAGGTGTCGAACGGCGGGTCGCACTCCAGCACTTCCATAAGTTGTTGCTGGGCCAGCGATTTTCTTACGAAGTCTTCCATCTCTTCGTCAGACACTGCTTGAATAGGCAATTTCTGACTTACCTCCTCTAACTCCGGCATCTCGTCTTCCTCCTCATCACCTGCTGCGTTGAGCCGGGTTGGTGTCGAATTGTCTATGTCTTTCGAAGCAACACGTTTTGGGGCATTGCGCCACGGCAACGGCCCCAGGTTGACTGTAGCCGGGGGTGGCATGGCCATGCTGTCCCGCTCAGCCGTCGAATAGGAGCCAATCCCCGCCACACGGACGGTAACTGCACTCCCGGTGGTTTCAGAGGCGGATTCATAATCCGATTCCTGAGCGTTGTCGAATTGGCCATCATCCATTCCGAACAGATCTAGCTCATCGGACTGGAGGCCCTCACCGGGGGTGTACTGCTCCTTCATCGAAGTCGAATGTTTTCAACGAAAACGAAGTTTAAAATCGAAGATTTGCGGAGTACGAAGCTCCGCGTGTCCTAATGACACTATGAGCGGGAACTAACCAGGTTGGCGCGTATTATGATGTGGTTTTGGAGACTTTTGGTCGACTACAAGACCCTTCTTCCTCCTCCTTTGCCCTGCAGCGTCCGCGCGTCTTCTTGGCACTGATCCAATATGGCGACCGCCCTTCTTGTCTCGTGATGCCACGTCCGCCGCGGGAGCGAAGGTCAACCAATCAGCGTTCACGCTTCACCGGATAGCCCTTTTCTGACGGATAACACGGCGGGAGACGCTCGCGTTTCCCGCCACTAATCGAACGGGTAGCTCACCGGAGTGTAATCCTTATTGAGTCAGTTCCACAGGACCAGGGGTACCGCTAATCATGAATTCTTCAGGAGTGTAGGCAAACGTCATTACGGGTAACATAAGAATACCCGCCGGATAGATCCGTCTGCCACCCTCGGGGACGTTCATGATCAACACCCACCCTAGTTCTGCTCACTCGACAGCAATTAGGTCTGTACTACCATCATGGGATCGAAACTTCTTGTTGTGTATACAAATTAGGTCACAGCAGTCCCCCGGTTATGCCGTGGACTGCGCCTTAACCCGACCTTGGGTTCTTTAGACCTGGTCGTCCGGGAAGATTCGACAGGATGTCCAGTAGTCAATTGGACAGCCCTCCTCCCCTTCAGACCTTCATTTGCCGAGACTTTTTTTACGCACTTTTTATCCTTCTTGCTAGAAGCTCGAATTGGTAAATTTTTTTTAGGCCTACCCCGGCCCCGCTTTAATTTACCAATACCAGGAGGCATAGGTTTCTTCTCATCTGAGGGTATCACTAGTTTCCTAGGTCTACCAGGACTACGTCGTTCCGGGGTGGTCGCTCTCCGCTCAGTGTCATCTGACTTCGAATGCTCTCCTGACTTCGAATGCGCTGAAGCATCACCCTGCCACCGACGTAGACGAGCTACATTGGATTTATACAAGCGTCCCAACAAGGATGTGATCACCACTGTGGATTCTGAAACAATCCGAACCACAGTAAATGGACCGTCCCAGTTGGGTGACAACTTCAACTGCTGTAGGGGGTCGTGTAGCCTAACTACTTCATCCCCTACTCGAAAGGACCTAAGTTTCAAACCTACGTCATAGCCCACTTTTTGCCATGAAGCAGATTTGCTTAGCTCACATCGAACCATCTCATATGCGGACTTGAATTGATCCCTCAATGCCTCCACGAACATCACCTGACAGGGTATTTCAGCGTTTATCCCAGCTACGCCAAACACCAAGTCAGCAGGCATAATCAAGTCCTCTCCGAATACTAACAGATTGGGGGAACAACCGGTGGAAGCATGCACCGTACTATTATAAGCATGTACCACAAACTCGCATTGCTCGTCCCAATCATCCATCTGACTGTTGACCAGAGGCTTCAGGACTTGTATCAAGGTTCTGTTGAACCTTTCTACTTGACCATCAGACTGAGGCCTGTACGGATTCGTTCTGGTTTTGCATATAGCAAGGTTATGGCACATCGCTGCCCATAACTCGGATTCGAATTCTCTGCCTTGATCACTATGCAACATCAAGGGTACGCCTAGATGAAGCACCCAACCCTTTACAAATGCACGAGCACATGTATGAGCCTTATGATCTTTCAGAGGAAACACTCTAGTGTACTTCGAATAGTAGTCAGAGATCACCATCATGCACGTGTTTCCATCAGGAGTGGTTTTAAGGCCACTAATGATATCAACCGCTATGCGTGCAAATCTAACTCCCCAAAGCTCTTGAGTTAGTGGCAACTTCCCCTGGCCTTCACCTGGTTTGCTCAGACAACAATCTGGACAAGTAGAGATCCACCTAAGCAGATCTTTACTCATGCCAGGCCAGTAATACCTTCTGGAGAGTCGCGCAAGGGAGCGCTTCTTTCCAAAATGTCCACTGGTCTGGTGTCCGTGTACGAAATACATGATATCCCTTCGCATAGCTGTGGGTATCACGATTTGCCGAATTTTGGTCTTGTACGGTGTTATCTTCCACCTACATAAGATACCGTCAACAACAGTTAGCTCAGACCATTGAGCAAGTAGCTGTCTCATTTCCCGGTTCTCAATCTAAATGGCTGGTCTTTGTGGTTGGGCACCACTGGAGACCTGTTCTATTAGTCTTGACATGACAGCATCACCCTTCTGGAATTGCCTGATAGTTTCGGTGGACCATTCCATTGCTTTAGAATGTCCTACATCATACGGCATTCGAACTCCAGCTATTACAGCATTATGGGCTCCACAATCATCACAATCCATTCTAGAACATTTCCGTATGGGTCCTCTCGAAAGGGCGTCAGCATTGATATGCTTGCTCCCTGCTCTATGTTGGATTTGGCTATTTTCCAACCCGAACCCGGACAAATGGGTCAGCCATCGACCGATCATTCCTTCTGCTTCCTTAAAGTTCAACAGCCACCTTAAGGAGGAGTGATCTGTCCGTAAAGTAAAGTCACCTCCCCAAAGAAAGTGCTTAAACTTCTTCGTATACACCACTACCGCCAACAATTCGCGCTTAGTGGTACAGTAATTCCTCTGAGCCTTATTGAGGGTATTACTAGCGAAAGCCAGTGGCACTTCTATCCCCTCTTGCATCTGGGACAGAGCAGCACCTATACTGTCGTTACTGGCGTCTGTGTCCAGTATGAAATGTCCATCAGCTGTTGGATATTTCAAAACTGGGGTGGTTCGAAATAGGTTCTTCACGGCTTCGAATGCTAGATCTTGTTCCGGACCCCATGGGAAAGGCTCCTTCCTTCTTCCCGGAGTCCAGTGAGCTAGAGCCTGCATAGGCTGAGCTATTCTGGCATACCCCGGTAGGAAGTCCCTGTAGTAACTACAGAAGCCCAGAAAGGACCGTATGTCTTTAGGTCCCTCTGGCTTTTCCCATTCCGACACAACATCTAGCTTCTCAGGATCTGCTTTAACTCCCTCAGTGGATATTATCCGACCGAGATAGTTAATGGAAGTCCTAAATAGGTGACACTTCTTTGGTTTCAATTTCAAACCATTGGTTATCAACCTCTCGAAAATTTTGACTAGAGTAGCCAGGCACGATTCGAAGGTCTTCCCAAAGACAATTACGTCGTCCAGGTACACCAAACACTCTTTCCACAACAGATCACTCAACAGAGATTCCATCATGGCTTCGAATGTTGCAGGGGCGTTACACAATCCGAACGGCATCACATTGTACTGGAAAAGACCGACATGGCTCGAAAAAGCTGTCTTTTCCTGATCCTCTTCCTTCATTCCAACTTGCCAGTATCCGGATTGCAAATCCAGCGTACAGAACCATTGGTTTCCGCCCAGGGAATCAATAGTCTCGTCTATACGGGGGAGAGGATAGGAGTTTTTCTTAGTACAACCATTTAATTTTCGATAATCGATGCAGAAGCGAATTGTGCCGTCTTTCTTAGTCACCATCTGAACAGGACTGGACCAGGGGCTAGTGCTGGGAACAATCACCCCTAATCTCAGCTGATCAGCGATTTCCTTCTCGGCCATCAATTTCTTCTTCAAAGGTAGGCGTCTATAAGGGATTTTGAAAGGTACAGCGTCCTCTGTAGTGATGGAATGTAGCACCTTCTCAGTTCGCCCCAAACCAGTGGGCTCCCCGAAGGCTGCATCATATTTCACCAATACCTGTCTCAACTGATCTTTCTGGTCCCCCGTCACCAAGCTCGAATCGTCCACCAACTTCTGAAGTTCCGGACGCAACTCGAACATCCCTTCAAGGTTCGGTTTGGTATCTTCTGAGAGTATACTGGTGCTTGCCTGTGCAACGATCACCTGCCCCACGGGAGTACCTTTCATCAGATAACGGACTTCACCACCAGGATTCGAAATAGGAATTAAATTCCTGCTGCCACTGCCTACGAAAGTATCTGCACTCTCGAGTCCAATTGATGCAAGTCTCACCACATCGGGTTCAACCACCGCCATCTGGTCTTGGAAGATACTGTCACTCGAAAACAGCACATCACATGTCTGTCCTGGGGGTATCTTAACCGTCTGTACCACCGAGGCTACAGAAGATACCTTTCTCAACACGCATTGCACGGCCACCTTGTACGGATGTTCTATCTTTAACATCCCCCTACAAGGTTCCAACATTGCTCCGTACAACGCAGCGAAATCTAATCCGATGATGCCATCATCACTCAGATCAGCAATAGTAGGGGACAGGAGATAATCCTGTCCACCTATATTGATTTCGAAAAATGCTTTACCAAACGTCTGCATGCAGCTACCGTCGGCCGAATGAGCTTTTACCCTCGTTGTGAAGTTATCTGGTTCATCGGCTACAAGGTCATGGAATCTCTTAGAGATCATGGAGTGACTAGCTCCAGTATCCACTAGGAATTCCGCAGACCTTCCCTTCACTGCTACAGTCAAATACCACCTCTTCCCATCCAGTGGTGATGGGTTAACGGTGAAACGTTCGAAATCCTTAGTGACACCAAGATCTACTCCCCGTCGTTTCAAGTGCTTCAAACAGGGATGATCCGGGGACAATCGGGCACTGCTGACTACTTCCAGCTCCTGTATCCAATTCGTCGCTCCCCCAGTACTTCCTCCTCGGACGTCTACTTTTCTGGGTTCATTGGACATACTTAGAAGGGACTGATCAGGCCCCTCCTCTAAGCTTCCAATCTCTACTGCACCTCAGACTTCCTCGCTTGCACCGCTGGCGATAAGCTGGCTTTCCTTCACCTTAGGGGTCACTACCTTGCCATCCCGAGCAACCCCCTCTAGTTTTCCGTTTTCTTCTCCTCAGGCTTTGGTACCGGCTTCTCAGCTGGGCATTCTGCAGCAAAGTGTCCCAGGGCCTGACACCTGTAACACTTCCTAGTGGTCTTGTCCACTCTCGGCTTCGAATTCCTCCCTGTTGATTGCTGGTTTCCAGACATCAAGTCAGTCAACCTTAACAGAAGTTCTTCCATAGAACTAGGAGTTGAGGATGTAGTCGAAGGTGCGCTTGTAGTTCCTGGGGTCACAGGTGGTGTTTTCCTGTCAGCCTTCGGATAGCGCTTCGAATTCGAATTGGAATAAGATTTGCCGCTGTTCTTTTGAGCAACTGCGCCAATCTCCTCCTCCCTTCCAGAATCACCTTCCTCTGTATCAGAGGCTGGTGGGTCTTGTACCATACTGGAAGTTCTCGAAAGTACTCTCGAAGATAGCAGATGCCGTTTCCTGTCATAGTCTTCTATGGCCATGAACAAATCAGTGAGAGAAGTTCCAGCCTTCCAACTATCACATGCTGCGGTCCGTTCATCAGAATCCCTTAATCCCTCAATGAATTGCGAGAACAAATCATCTAGGAACTGTGGGTCATCTAACTGCCATCTTGGTCTAGCCCTTTGCAAGAGAGCTTGCAATTCTAGACCGAACACACGGTGCGACTCGTTTGGTTTTTGAGTCCGTTTCCGAAACAATCGAAGCGGATCCTCATTACCCACATTACCTATCAGATAACTGGCGCATTCCACCAATTGGGTAAACGATCCGGCACCATGCATCGTTCTCCATCTCGAAACAGCTAGCTTGCCGGGGCCATTTCTCAATGCCCGTAGAAGCTCGTCCAACGATTCCTCCTCTGACCACCGATTATACCTCATATCGTCCATGAAGTCTGCAAACCAGTCCTGCCATGGCTGTCTGCCTGTGAACGGAATCGGAGTGCTTGCAGTGCGTCTAGCAGCGTTGTGGTTGTCTCTGTGCAACAGAAAAGACTGCTCAATGCTCCAGTCAACGATATCAGCATTATCAGCTTGTCTGCTAACACAGTCCACTCCCATTTCAGCAATGCAGGGGTTCGAATCATAAATCAATTTCATCCCAGGGGACATTGATTCGCGGCGAGATACTCGTCTACCTGCATTTGTAGGAGATCTCCCTGACCTCCTTGAGGGCCCACTCGAACGCTCGTTCGGATCAGATCTCAAAGATCTATCATTCGAACCCGGACGGCTTGGTCTCTCTCGAGAGCTAGAACGGCTGGGAGGGTTCGAACAGTCGTCATCATATGACGTTGGGCGTTGGTCACGCCGTGAAGATCTTCCATCCGAATCACCTGTATCAATGGTCACCCGTTTTGGTCTTCCTCCGGTTGAGGCAGAGGCACCACCCCCACCAGATGATGAGTTGTATATGCCACCACTGACATGATCGAACCCCGAATGGCCACTTCGAGTTGACTCTTCATCTCGTTTCTTCTGTAAATCTTCCACTTCCCGGATCAGACGATCCTTTTCTTCCATCATCGCCTTGGTTGCTTCTCGGATCGTATCATGGAGCTCGTCTGAATCATGTATGGTCTTATCTTGACGTTGTTCAAGAGCTTCAGTACGTCGCCGCAAGACATTCTGCTGATGAGAGAACTGGTTTTCCATATGTTCCAGTTCCGCCTTCGTTGTGTCCAAGCGGTTCTGTTTCTCCATTGTTGCCCCGTCTAAATCTTCATTCTTGTTTCGGAGCTGTACCAACCGATGACTCAAAGCTTCAAACTCTTCATTCATCCTGTCCATCTCTGCAATCCTTGCTCCCTCGAATCGATTCTTCTCTTCTTCGAAATGACGACGTGTCACCTCCTGCCGCTGGTGTCGTTCAGCATGCAGCATGCTCATGCCCTGTGTTGGCATAGGAGCAATGTGCCTCTTCGAACCGCCAGTTTCAAACAAAGAATCCTCTAGGTTTGACCCCAGATCTTTTCGAATAGTATCAGGATTGCCTCTCCTTGGTTCTGGTGTAGAACTCGAACGGTTTGGCCCATAGTGTTTCTCAAGGGCTGCTACCACCTCCGGATCCGGACTCGAAATAGGATGAAGGGACGCTCCACCCTTTGCCTGTTCAGCCATGTTCACCCTAACCGATGGTGCTATTCTGTGTTTCACCCGAACTGGTCACGGCACCAATGTAGGGGTTTCATATGCGTACAACTCGAACACAGGTTCCAAATTCGGTTTATATGCAACAGGTTTTTATTCGATCACAGCCTCAAAAGTACACGAAGGTTTCTACTCGGTTCACTTGGTCTTTCAACCATTCGAAGACACACAGGATTCTATCGATAGTTCGAAGTATTAGCAATACCGGACAGTCAAGCCCTGAGCCAGCATGGCTGGTGCAGGAGCCATAATGTGGGAGGGGTGTAGGCGCCCCTGTCAAAGCGAAGGTACGAAAGGTGTGGGTCAGAGCTCGTCCTGGGACGAACTCCCTGAGGTAGCCAACCTCGGCCTCTTATATACCCTGAGCGCGGACCAAGCAGTGTCGACGTGGCACTCCTCCGTAGCGCCGTCTGGAGTGCCCTGCCTGGCTCTGCTACCGGATAACCGAAAGGACATGGCTTAGGTGTTGCCACCTAGTGTCCGTTGGAGGCACTTACCGCTCTGACTCCACGGACCTTATATGTACACGTATTATTCGTGCCCCTACACTATCAACCAATAACCATTCGAAACAGTACAGGATAAACATATGGTTATTCACCTGTATTCTGACATTAATTTTGTAATTCTATGACTTTGGGTTTTGGGGAAAATTTTAGACTTAGGATAAGAGTAGGAATAAATTGTCATCGTTGCTTGGATCGTGGGATTTATCTGGGTGAAAGTGGGTTATCTAATATAACCAGCCAGAATTACTAATTCAATCAAATATTAAGATGGGAGAAGATATTTAGTAACAGTGGTGGATTCTACCAAGCATTTAAACTTCAATCATCTCCTCAGTCAATTAATTTAGATTTTAAATATAATTTATTTTGTTCTGGGCTTGCATCAATGAACAGGACAGAAGACCTGGACAAGAACCAAAAATTAAATTTTGAATTTGCTTTATTTTTGCTGAAGAATGTTGACAACTCAGGAGCTAGCTGACTGTTTCTATCTATAGTCTCTTTTAGAAAAGTAATTCAAAGTCTTTCTAATATCCCAAGATGGCTGTATGAGCCAATGTCGATGCAACACTTTTACATTACTATTTAAGGAAAAGAAAAGATGAAAGCAAATGGAGATTAGCACAGAGCCTTTATTAACTGAAAACTTGGACAAGCCTGGTGTTAGAGGATCATAATAAAATTGTCATAATTATATTTTCATCCAAGTAATAGTTAAAATATTCCAGAAAGTCTATGTTTAAAGTCCTGATGTGCTGGGTTAGCATCCACTCATACAGCTGTGCCGGCCAGCACATTGCCCATGACTCTTACACTTGATGTTGACCCAGCACCAGCCGCCCCCGTAACACTCCTGCTTGCAGAACTTACGCACCTTCCCCTACAACAGGCAAATGGTGAGCAGAATTACAGACATGGGAAGTTAAAGATTCAGCTTTTTTGGTCTTTTGGCCCTTTAAATGATGTATTTAGTGTTAAAGGTGATTTACATGCAGGGGTGTTCTTGTGACTGATCATGAGTAAAGGTGATGGACATTACAGTTGGGGACATTACATCTCCAGTATACATGTCTGTAAGCCTATGAATTAAAATGGCATGGTCCAATTTTTTCCATTATATCACCTCAAAATGACATTATGATATCATATTCGGAGGATGGGGTCCAATAAAATACTATTGATGGGCAATAAGAGGCGTGCACTCCAAAAAGCTCAAATTGAGCAAAAAACTGATAATTAGCTGAAATCTTAGCTGAATTTTGGGGAATAATGTTCAATAAATTAGGTAGGTAGGACATGAAGTATGGTCATATTGAGCAATCGGATACATTTTTTACATTTATTTTTGAACCCTAATCATTGGACTATGCCACTTTAGGAAATTTCTGATTATAGATAATCATTCATGTTAGGCATAGAGTTACATATTGGCTGGTTGTAAAAATGTGTAGTTAGTGGGACATTTGTTAGATCTTTATAACTATACTGGAGAGTTTAATCTGTCAGAGGCTTCTCTCATACATTACCGTATCCATTTCTCTATTTCATGAACACCGAAAGATTTATATGCATTGAGTATCACCTCTTTACAAGTTCCTGGATCCACCCCTTTCCATGCAATATAGTGGTAGTAGTATATAGAATATACATACTTTTTCCATCAACAATAATTAATAAGACTCACCGGGTGGTATTTGCATTCTGTCATCAGGTTGTAGCCTCCGCTAGTATCAAAACCATCCGCGTTTACAAACACAATCAGTTTGGACTTCCCTGTGTCTGTCATGGTACCCCTCATCTGCAGCAGAGAAGAATGTAAAAGATAATCTATTTTCTAATTTTCTGAGTAAAAAATTCAGATGTGAGGGGGGGGGGGTTGCCCCATAAAATTTATTTCCTGGCTTCGGAAGTTATTTACCTATGCAGTGAGGTAAAGCGAAACAGTATTGTTTGGACCTGGATAGACGGCCTATTTATTACCACTGTAATATGTAGTGTAATAGGTAGTTGATAAGATATGAAAATAAAGTAAAGAAGCATTATACTAATTGTCCATGTTTGTAGCAGGAATAGGCCAGCAGTGACGTCACCGCATCACCGGCGGGAAGGCTACCTACTTCCCCTGTGGGTCAATACCCGTACTAACGCATTAGTCTTTCCTACTTTTTCAGAATCTACAGAAAGAGTAAGTTCTCAGATATGCCTGAGAACTTCTGAAATCCCAACTTGACTCCCTATTAATAATGACTATGTGAAAACCCTAAATAATTTCAAACTGAAGATTCTACATAGCAGTCAGACTCTGCTCTGTGCTATTTGAAACCTTCGTTTCTTCTTTGATTGCCTCAGACTATAGGATAGGACATATTTATCATGATGCACCAATGGAGCCCTGGTGAGCAACTCTGTGGCACTGCATCAATCAACTCCTTAGCAAGGCACAATGCATGTATCTGACTCTGATGGGTCAGTTGTTCACCAAGGCTACATTCATCCCCCCAAAAGTGTATCAAAATTGATTACGCGACACTTTGAGGGTTAACCCACCTTGACGCCATACTCGGTCCGTTCGTGCCAGCCGTTAGCTGAGAATGGTGCTCCTTGTTTCTTCAGGTGATCCACCAGGTTCTTATCTACAGAGACGCGCCTCTCATACACCTGACAATAAATAATACACATTGTGTAAATGTTACTAAAATAACAGGTAATAGTTATTATTCGTTAAGTAATGTTAAAAATATAATATTTTATGCTAGAACCCCTTGACAATTCAATTTCTATGATATGATAAAGGAATGCCCTCAGCAGGAACAATATACTAGATTTTATAAATCTCTTATCATAGGACATCAAGTATTGATATAAGATTGATCAGCAATAAAAAAATCCAATATCGAACGCTAGAACCCTTTGCCAATGCTATCTATGTGGTATGATAAAAAAATGCTACTCCTCACCATGAACGATATATTAGATGTTATACAATCTCTAACAGGTATTCATATAGGATTGATCGGCAGAAACTTTTGTCATATTGTTACCACAAGGCAAAAAACAGGTCAATTTCCAATATCATGATCTGACAAGCCACCTTGCTTTCTACCTTTTTAGGGTCTTGTGTTTAGAGTTTTTGCTCTAGAATTGATGATAATTTTCCAATTTACAAACCGTGAAAACTGGCACATTGCATTGCAGGAAAATAGCAGGGGAAACCGGCAGTGTAACCTAGTCTGGTTACTGGAAACAATTTTTGGCCCAAACACAGCTGACTAACCTTCATGTTGAAGCTGCTATCGAACAGGTTCCTGTCAAACGGCACGAGCCACATGACGACCAGCTTGTGGTTGGTACCCGCGATGTCATACGACAGGACACCCACCGACCCACGAGCGGCACCTGCAAATGTAACTCTTACACTTGAAGTAGGCTGCAAAAACATCTCTGCTTTTCCATATACAAATCTGGATATTATTATATATACCAGTAGCTTGACTCAATTACCAACAGCTTATGGTGGTGAGAACCTAGTTCTATTACCATGATTAAAATTGTTACTCATAACCTTGGTAGTGCTGTACATAAAAGTAATTTTTGTTGTACATTGCGTAAACCTCTAGTCTTAGGGAGTAATTTTAATTGAAACTGAACTTGTAGGGAACTATGATAGACATTCATTTAGGATGACTAGCCTAGACTTGACTAGAAACCTATCCTCTTGTTGCTATAGAAGCAAATGCTGCCTTAGTGAATATCCTAAACCGTCTTATAAGGCTTTTTCTTTTAGGCTCATCATCAAATCATCGGACATATTCACCTACTGTAAAACCTCGCATAAAAGCAGCGGCTAGTACCCAAGTCAGATCGACGGTCTGGCTTATAGGATCAGTCCAGAGTTGGGGTGTGGCTTATACACGAGTTTTAGCTACTACTGTGAAAGTACTTATATTCACGGATGTAAATTTTCGCCGAGGTAGCAAAAAAAGTCTTATTCTAGGGTATTTATTCCATACTGTAGCATACAAGAATTTCGCGGATTTTTCATTTCCGTGAATATAGCGAAAATATATACCCAGCGAAATAAAGTACGACCACAGTATAGTCCAGTAATAAATTCACCTTCATGAGATCGCCAATGCGGCTTATAGGATCGGCCTGAAGTGTAGGAGCGGCTTATACACAGGTTAGGCTTATACGCGAGGTTTTACGGTACTTACCCTTAGTTTTCAGGAAGAGGTTGAGTCCAGTCCGCTTGCTGGGGACCTCTGGCGGCAGAGCTGAGTGGCTGCCCCCACTGGTGATGGCCCACTTAGGGTGGGACAGCAAGGCCTCCCCCTCATTAGCCACAGCCAAGGCACACCTGGAACATAGTTGATAAAAAGTGATTGGATTAAACCTATTATGTCTCATATTGCCTTTAAAAAGACAATAATGACACTTGCATTTCCACCATATATTCATTTTAACTACAGCTCATTAATAATGAGCCCGATAATTGGCTTCGCAGGGAATCTAAAAGTCTATGCCATAAAGCCTTGTAACACAATTATTCATTTGATTGTTACCCTTCACCCTAAGACCAGAGAAGCATGCATATTGAACTTTGGCGGGTCCTTTTTCTCTTAAATACTCAAATGTCATATTGTTCATGGCTTGGTGATGAGAAATATTTTCTTTTTTGGAGTAGCCTTAATATGATACTTTGACAGTGTATTTTTCCATTTAAGTACAATTTGGGATTCAGTAAATGAATTTTTAAAAAAATCAATCAAAAGTAGTTACCTTCTGTCATGCATCAGTTCCCCAGACTTCATAACTTCATCGAGTGCCTTGTCCACCTTGCTGAACTCTGTACTTTTCAGCACCTCCCCGGGGTTGTTCTTGGGTGGGAAGGGCTGTGTAATAGAAGTTCATAAAAATATGTTGTACTACTTTTGTTATCACTGTCGTAGCTGACGCTGTGAGATTGTTACTCATTAACCATTTAAGGGGGCGCATAGTGCGCTAAAGTCCCTTTCATAATGATGCATGAAATAATACAGCCCAGATGAGTAACTCACCAGTTTTACATTTAAGCATCATACTGGGGGCCATTCTACAAAGCCTGTCTATTAAAGAACTATCATTGATATTATTTAGGATGACTACATAGCCAAAATGTTGATATACAAAGGTGAGATCAAAACCCCTTTTTTAATAGTAATTTTGATAGAATATTTTTTAATCTCGAATGAGGAGGACATAACTATATATGTGTATAGTATGCACTTGGAGACGAACCTGCGAAGTCACTAGACGCCACCCATTTCACCCCTTATCTTAAAATGTAAATTCCGGTAATCTTAATTTTTTCCACTATGTGGTGCCATCTGTAGAAGTCACCCATTTTACCTGTAATCTTAAAATGCCCACTTTTCCAGTTGTCTTATTCAATTTCCAGGCCAATCCTCTAGATGGCACCACTGTAAGTTGGTCACATTCGACTGTTCACATTGTTGTATATTTTTATGAAATGGGGTTTTAAGATTACAGGTAAAATGGGTGGCAAACTTAACCCATTTTATCTGTAATCTTAGAGGCAAGCAGTGTATCAAACTTTGGGGGGGGCACTATTAAGATTACCAGAAAAGTGGCGATTCAAGATTACGGAGAGAATGGGCGGCGTCTAGTGACTTCGCAAGTTTTTCCCTTGTTGCTATAGTAAGGTTTATAGAGATCCTATGGGTGCTCACATTTATATCAATAAATGGCTCTGGCTCTGGCTGTCCAAACATAGGGTCTATTAGCACGTCATCCTCAGTCTGTGACCTCTTGACGTCTGGATGAGCAGTCACCGCCAGCCTCACTGCCAGACTGTGAGGGACAGAAAGGGGAAACTTAAATACAATAATCGTCCACAATGATATCTCCAACAGGAAGTGCAGCTTTAAACAGGATGTTTATATGGTGATATTTGTATACTGCATATTTATGTGGTCAAGGCATGTAAATATGATATAAAGTGTATATATACTGCATCTGTTGGGGAATACTGCAGTGGTATTACATCAACATGTTGCAGATGCTAACACTAAGCAGATAACTATATTAGTGTAGACTAAACTGTTTATGTATAAGAGAAACAGGAAGAAAAAGGGTAAACCAGGTCTCTAGTAGCAGATATTAACGATTGATAATTAGAAGAACTCTTGGACTTACCATAAGGTGAAGAATGTCAACATGACTGTTGTAGCTTAACCAACTCAAGTACACCACTGATGACCAAACAGGCCTGTACAGGTGTACTTATTCATCTGACTCTGGGCACACCTGGGAATTCCCATAGTTGTTAGAGCTTTATCGATGAATTGGCCAATCTTGAGGTTTACAACAGTACATATTATTGAATTTGATAATATCTTCTTACCAGAACTCCTTGAATGATTGTGCTACTTATCATACTATGAGGTTTTATATAAGTGCCTGTCTTGTAGATGCACTGAGTGTAGAATACCCTTGAAATGGTTCGTAAACACAAAATTAGGATCTTGAATGTCTTGAATAAGTATCAGGGTGTATATCGCTTCAAATGTATACATAAGAGCTAGGACACTTAAATGTAATGGTTTGGTAAATTACCACACTGAGGGAGAGGTCATTAATTAACAACAGGCCCTTATCCTGAGGTGTCCATATTTTCAAGAGCAGTTCAGCACCTTCTGTTTGAATACTTGGATGATTCACTACCCAGGTGAACAAAAAACGTTATGTTATATAACGTTTCTCTATGGCTCCTTATTGTGGCATAACGTTATATAATGTTAAAAACGTTATTTAGACGTAAAGTAACGGGCTTTTGTTAGCTGGGTAGTGCCCCTGCTCAATATTTCAAGTTGACTTTTAGAATCAATTTATTGTGATATATGTTATAAATTTTGAATCTGAAATCGCACCTGAAGTGTCTTGGTTGTTGATTTTTTTTTAGAGATGGTGATCAAAATGTTTGTTCACATACATACTATACTAGTCTGGCTATAGAAAAGATTATAAATGCCTTTCCCAAAAACACACTGGGCTATAGTTTGCCCTGTGATGTGATTCATTTGAACCAGTAAGTTAGCAGCTTGTTTTTCATCAATATGACACTAAGATCATCTACAATGTAAAAAGTAAGTACTGTACCTTTACAGCACCTGCGGTAGCTTTACAAGAGATTCTACTGTGTACCTACAATAAACTGTACACCTACAGTAGATTTTCCTGTATACCTACAAAAGAGGCAATCAACTATTTACAGTGTATGTCCCAAATCTCACGTAAACCTTGGTTGTTTCATCTAACTAAGCAAGTGGTGTGTTTCTAATACAATTTAAGGCGAATTCAATTCAATGCAATACAGAAAGTCCTTCATTTATTGGTAGTCAAGGTCTAAAAAAAGCTTGTTCGGGTGAAAGCTGTGTGCTGACTATGTCATCATGAGTCTTGATTTGGAGCCTGTGTCATGTTAACATCCGCCCATGCAGCCTCGGCGTCCAACACAGTCGGCGTCGCTGTCACACCTCTTGTCGACCCAGCACCAGCCGCCTCCATAACACTCCTGGTTACAATAGTACCGCACCTTCCACTGGAACATGGGGAGTAAGGGTTTAGTTTAATCTGTTTATTACTGTATATTGATGACACAAGAAGGTTCAAAGACATCTCCAGAAACCGAAATGAAATGTGATAGTCTTCTTTTATATAAGTGGATACTAAGCCTGTATTTCCTTGTCCCTGGAAGTCAGTGACATGATTCTTGTCTTAAAATAAAGAGGGCTTTGAATTATTTTGTACTCGTATATATCAGCCTAGAGCGTTTATGATTCAGCTTAGAAAATATATATTTCTTTAATTTCTGAATATATCTGAACGAATTCCTGCTGGATTAGCTATAAAGAGTCAAGATATCATGACGCATTCTATGTTTGTTAACTAGCTTATATTACAGTGTAAGTTCTAGACAGATACTCATTTCCTAAAATATATACCACCAAGCAATTCTCAAAATCTCAAAACATTTGCCTAGAATGATACTTAGAGCTGATTACATACCGGGTGGTAGGAGCACTCAGTGGCCAGATCGTAACCTCCGTTAGCATCGAAACCATCCGCGTTAACAAATACGATCAGTTTGGAGTGAGTGTTGTCTGTCATTGTGGCCCTCAACTACAAAGTGAATGAATTATACTTCTTAACTGATATCCTACTTTATAGATAGTTCCAACTTAATCCATTATGAAAGTGTTCAAATTCAAAATGCGAAAATGACACCGTGATTGGCGGTGATGAATCTGAAAGAAAGCTAGATACAATAGCCCTCGTACACAGAGAGAAAAAGCAGCATCAAAAGGGAGTCCAGGATACCTTAGGGGAGCCCAGGTCGCCTAAGGAAGCCTAAGTGACGCTCTGACTGACCTAAGGGAGTCACCTGGGTGAGTCATACAGCTCTCTGGGTCATATGACTCCCCCAACTCTCCCTCCAGAGAGTTACCTAGGCTCCCTTAGGCGACCTGGACTCCCCTCTTTAGGGGAGTCATTCTAGAGGCAGCCTGGACTCCCTTTTGACGCTGTTTCTTCTCTCTGTGTAACTGATAGTGACTGTTTCAAAACATGTAAATTGTTAGATACCTTGACACCAAACTCGGTGCGTGTGTGCCAGCTGTCAGGTGCGAAGGGTCCGCCGTCATCCTCCAGATGGTTACACAGGTCCTTGTCTGTGGCGATGTGCCTCTCGTACACCTTTGGAAAATACCTTAGTTTGTCACTCTAATTACATTTGATTAAACTCAATGAAAAGCTAAATTAGCTCTGAATTTATCTTATTTATTGTATTCGTAGGCCACAAGAGAACCCTTGATTGCTGGCCTGACTCGTTGTTGTGCAACCCAACCTCTTCGAAGGCATTTTATATCAGTGGCCTTGAAATATTTGCCACTAATCACAGACCAATCACTTTCATTGAGGACCATTTTTCAGTGCCTTTTATTTCCATATTCAGCTGCCATTTTAATTAGTGCAGTCATGAACTCCTATAGTACCCAGTTATCCATACAATAAGGGTTCATTTGCTATATTTCTGTCAATTATGAATTTTTGTTATTAATCTCTACCGTTATACTTACCTTCATGTTGAATTTGACATTGTAGAGGTTTCGGTCAAAGGGAACGTGCCACATAACGACCACCTTGTGGTTGGTTCCCTCAATGTCGTATGACAGGACACCGACCGATCCACGAGCACTTCCTGAAAAAAAAAAAAACATGAAATAGGCTTTGTAAATCTCTCTGCTTTTCTTTTAAGAAAGTTGATTATTTATGAACATAGCCTGACAAGGTATTCCTCAAATAGTAGAGTGAAACTATCTCTATAACCATTATAAAAATGTTATACAAATATTTACCAATTGCTTAACAGTTTAAGAATGTTCCCAGTGGGCACAGAACATTGAATCAACATTGAGAAACGGTTGTCAATGTTGATCCAATGTTGATTCAATGTTAATTCAATGTTGAATTTTGTGTTCACTGGGTTAGTGCTAGGATGAGGTATACCTTTTGTCATCATGGTGCATTAATGCAACCCTGGTAAATAACTTGTCAAGGCTACATTCATGCATCATGCTGACCCTACAGATTTGATACATTCCTGAAGCATTACTTGCCAGCACGGAAATAGTGTATTATAAAACCAAAGGCCATACAGTATATTAATTAAAGCACTATTCCTTCAATCCTTTAATATTTATCTCAACTTTTCTTTAAGATCTAACATAAAAATTAAAAAATCTAAAATATATTTCAGTGTCAATTCAATAGGCACCTCTAGTTTTCAGGAAGAGGTTCAGTGAGGTCTGGTTGCTGGGAACCTCCATTGGCAGAGCGGCATGAGTGCCTCCGCTCGTCATCGCCCACTTAGGGTTAGACAGCAGAGCCTTACCCTCATTCACTACACCCACCGCACACCTGTAAAATAATAGAACTTCTGAGGAATAGTTGCTTAGGGAGCGCTTCTTATTTAACCACAGGGGGGTGGTGAAATTCCACCACCCTTTTATCTAAACTAATGTGCTCAATTTCTTTTGAGAACAGGTAAACTTTCTTTGCGCCACCCCCTAAGTGGGATCGATTTTTCTTTTCACCTACCCTGGTATACATATCCCCCAAATCTACCACCCCCCCTATTGTTAAAAAATGAGCACTCTTATTACCAAATCAGCAACGAATGTCGCAAGTGATACTCATGGAGAGAACTTCTGGAAATACTTTATTTGTTTTCATATTATTGTTTTGGGCAGAAAGGTAATTTTGCAGTTGTAAAGTATGAAATCAATTTGAATTATTACACAGCCCTCTGCTTTACAATGGCTTGCTACTGCCACATTGTCCCTGATTCAAGCGAATAACCAAATGTGTCTTAATAACACACAATATGAGTATTACCTGGTGAGTTACATGCCAGAGCTGCATTCATGCATAATGACAAGCTAGGGCAAGATGTGTCCATACATTATGCAATCCTTAAACAAACTTACCTTCTGTCATGCATCAGCTCCCCAGACTTCATGACTTCATTGAGTGCCTGGTCTACTTTAGTGAACTCTGCACTCTTCAGCACCTCCCCAGGGTAGTACTTGGGTGGGAAGATCTGTACAATATAAAATAACATACTGATTGTAGAAACCAAGCAAAACCTAGTAAAACCTAGCAAATTGAAACAAGGTACAAATATGACAATACATGGGTCTATACAAGTGAGCAAAGAGCATTGAATCAACATAGATAATAGATTCAATGTTGATTAGATGTTGATTCAATGTGAACTTAATTTTGTGCCAACTGCCCAGTGGGCAAACTTTAGTTGATTCAATGTTGATTCAACGTGTGTAATGACATGATATCAACAGTTGATACAGGGTTGTCATTTGGTTGATATTGATGAGGTCATCAACGTTGATCATTCATCAGTGATTTAACATTGATATGGCCATTGTGAATCAACAATGAATAAACATAATAAATGATGATTTACATTGATTTAATACTGACTGCTGTTGGTTAATTTGAGATCAAGAATATAATCATGTCGCTCAACCTAAATGCAGTATTCTTATGTAGATGCATTCGTCACAATTTATATATTTTTCATTACAACATCCTCCCCCCCATTTTTCTAAGATTAAATGCTAATTCTAGCACCATCTAGGGCAGGGGTACAGGAATGACCTCTGGTGATCACACTAAGAGGCATTCATATCCATTTCAAACTGACCTGGTCAGGACCGAGGCTTTATATATTATTCTTAGCAACATAAAGGGTGTCTTACCGAAACCATGCATTTATTCTTGTCATTTAATTCCAAATGTCAACCAAATGCACACACCATTAGGGAAAATAGATGTAGCATGTAGATAGATTTGCTAAGGAGTAGGTTGTGGAGGCACCTAGTGGGAAAGGCTGGAAACACATGGTTGATTCAAGGTTGATATCCAAACATTGCATCAATGTTGAAACAGGTGTTTGGTTGACAACGTTGAAATAGTAACATTGCATCAATGTTGAAAACATGTTGATCTACCCTGTAACCCTTTATCAACCAGTTGTCAATGTTGAATCAAGGTTTTGTGCCCACTGGGTGAAATGGCTAAAGGTTCAATTATGGATTCATCATAAAAACAACAGTTAAGAAGAGGGTAACATATCGACAAACTACGTGTGCTTCTATTTTCAACAGACAGTTTAGGGACCATTGATTCTAAGACACTTTAATAGTTGCATGTACATTAACCACACTGAATGTGGTAAAATCTCAATGATTATGATATACATTTTTCATACATATTTAATGCTTTTTGAGTTTATTGCAAAATATCTGAAATCTACAAAACATCTGTCTGAATAGTATCATGACATTGTTTTAGTTGATGAGAAAGGAGAAAGACTTTTATGAATGTACAATTGGCAACTAAATATTTACAGGTCCATGATAATACTCACATCGATAAATGGTTGTGGCTCTGGCTGTCCATACATGGGGTCTATTTGCATATCCCGCTTAGGAGGTGTCCTCCTGTCATGACCTTTTATCTTGTGACCTTGGTATGACCTTGGATGAGCAGTCACTGCCAGCCCTATGAGCAGACTGTGAGCAATAGAACAGGCAAAAAGTGAAAATTGCGGTACAATGTGGAAAACAGTGGAAATTGGATAAATATGTGTGTAAGTGAAAACTGAAATAGAATGAGTCCTATAAGCATAATACTATTACTGTTATATCAATAATGTTATTAAAAGTTGTCAAAACCACTATGATCCAAAACTAAATGATCCCCGAAGTTTATATCAAGAGATTCTAACATACAGCAAAAAAAATAGTAAAGAGGAAATTAAATTTAAAAAAAGTAAAACAGGATAATTTCTGAATTTGAAACCAGCTGCCACATCGTTATCAAATTACAATAGTAAAAGGAGAAATTTAAAACACCATTATATACATACCAAAAGGTAAACAGAGTCAACATGTTTGCTGTGGCTGCTTGTACCTATGACTTGTAATAAGCCAGGTGTAACTGTACTTATGACTAACACTACAGCAACCTTTATAATCACATCCTCTTCCGCACACATTGAATGTTCTCACGATTGTTAAATAGTTATCAATTTGACCACAGATAAGGAGTTTCGTCAAAGCTTATCACTTCTAGATGTCGGCATGGGACATAATATTACCTTATAATGAACTGAATAACAGGAACAACCTCACCTTCTCTAATTATAACGTTTTTAATTTGATATTTTCAAACTAAGGACAGCACACATTAGTGATTTCTCGAAAGTGCTACTAACAGGTAGTTAAAGGGCCAGCAAACTCAACCTAAATCGTAAAATTCTCTGGCAGGGTTGTTGAGTTTATATAACACTCCAGTTATATTTAGAATCCCCCAAACAGAATCCACCACATGCAGGTATATCCTAGCCCTGTGAGCCTGTATTCCCCAGCACCAGTACCCCATGTAAAAAAGGCTCAGGCAACCAACAAATAGTTTGCTTGTTGTTCCTTTCCAGCAGTCCTCTGGTCTAGACAAGTTGCACTGGTGTGACCAGCAGTTGCACTCTGCCAGTGGTATAGTATTTAACCAATAATATACCCTTGAAACAAATTCACGTGAATTCCCCCTGAATAACACGGGTTGAACTGGGGTCAGTCCCGGGATTAACCCGGGTTATATTCCCGTGATATCACGGGATTCTGTGAGCAAAAAATCCCGTTATATCACGGGATTCTCGGAATCCCGTGATATAACAGGTTTATCAAGAGTTATCACTGGTTAATCAAGAGATATCACGGGATTTTCACAGGATTTCACGATAAAGTCCCCTTATATAACTTAAAAATCACTAGATTTATAGATTAATATGGTCTTCTACTCATGACATAACTACATTTTTATTCGCCATAATACCCTACCCATAAATACTGTAGCATTTTATCATATGATATATACATGGTCTAATATTGCATAGCTGTAATAATACTACAGTACATTTATATCCTTTATCATAAAAACGATTATTCAATTATTGATATAGATGGGACAAAAGTCATAAAGAAAATAACAGACACTACTGGTGATTTTCAATTTTTATTTGACATATTAGCATTTCTGCATCTAGCATATCCAATCAGCATTGCCTCTGTGGGGGCAAATTAAAAATCATTGTAGATAAGCCATCATCTTTTCCCGAACCTCCACACTGCTCCTGAACACATGTAACCTGCAAATATATAGAACAATTGTTAATAAATGTAGGCTGTTTGGTATGATTAGAATACATAAGGGACCATTCAAGTATGACATCATAAATGTTGAGGCATTTTCCAAGACCCTTATTGCATTTTACAATATTATTTCAACGTTGTAGCAGTCTGCAGCCTTTAATCTGATGATACATGGTACATGTATATGACAAGATCATTCAAAATGATATGTCTCTATTTATAATATAGTGATTGTGTGCATTGATTGTAATGGGGTAAGATATGGTATCAACCACGTGGCGTTTGTTTGCCTGCACAGTTTTATTATTAGGTGCAATCTATGTTTCGAATCTCCCCTGTAACACTTTATGCATGGATGGCCTTCACGATCGCAATCTATCAAAGGTACTTTATAATTGAGGTGTACTGGTACACTTGGTGGATGTAATATAATAATGTAATATAACGTGGAAGATCATTCTGTATCTTAATGAGGGAAAAATGGTCAGGGATTAAATAGGCAAATCTCAGTACCCCTCCAGTGACCCCTAGTCGGAGTGGAGCCGTGATAGCTACTCAGCCCTATGTAAAAGGACAGTGGGGGTTTTAAAGGGAATTGCTAGTTTCTAAACAGAAGCCATCTGGTGGAAAAAATCGAAGCTCATGAAAAGTATTCTTTAAGCTGTATTCATATTCCTACATAGACCACTTTCCCTAAATCAACTATTTATATTTGCTATTTTGACAGTATACCTCCATTGTTCACATATATTCACTGCTAGGACACCCATAGGATCCTATAGTTAAGGCAAAAGAAATATTTTTCCAAAATTCATGCCTGTCTCATTTCATCCATGACCCCCTGTTTTATTAAGAAGGGGATTATCCAAGACAGATAATGTGAAAATGCTGTTTTCCCATTTATTTCTATGGTTAAGGTACTCCCTTCCTAAAATGGCCTTATCATGAAAGTTAGTTCCGTGTCATGGCAATTTTTTTTGATTTTCTATTAGATAATACATCAAACTAACATAATCCTGAGTTATATGCAAAAGTCAATAGAACATCAGTAATCCTGCGACAAGTAGCAAGTCCCTTCAATTAAGTCTGCTATATAGTTACTAAAATTGTCAGGCTTTAGCCCATCTTCACTGATTTAAACATACCACATTGCTATAAAAATTGGTAAACATCGAGAATATCCCTTTATAATTCACATATTATGGAAATTTAGGGGGAGATTTAGGGGGAGATTTGAGAAGTAGATTACAGCTAGTAATAAAATTGAAAACAAACGCAATGTGGGGATACTGTACGATACTTTGTAGGGTATATCTGTGACACGTAATACCATACCTAATGAGTATATGAACCATATCTCACCCAGTTAAAATATGAATATGAAAATTATTATAAAGATAGATATAAAGATATTTCTAAATGAGATCCATACTGTAGTATGCTTGTACCATGTATTAGTAAAGGGTAAATTTCATGACTTTGCAAAATCGGACTTTTTGCTAATCAACCATTTGAGACTGAATAGCTTCATTGGAAAAGCCTTGACATAGATTTAGGGGGTAGGTACTCTTAGAATTATTATAAGACAAATATTAACGACATTATGACGGCTCCATGTGGTGCCATTTGGCGTAGCGGACACATACAAACTTTCACGGACCATACACTTCACCACTGACTGCCTGCTCAAGGTATCCTGCTCAATGGGCCATGATATATACTGCTGGGCGGCCTCCATACGAGTGGTTGACCCGGTCTGGAATGGTGCACAAACAATCTGATAATTATAGCAGAGGTTTCTTCTGCTGCTACGTCACAGGGCCTGGACTGGCAGGCAAACACAGGCCACCACGTGGTTGGGTAGTTTCACCATGATAATACCATTACCCCTTACTGTATTTGAATACATTCTAATTGGGCCCTGATAATATTCAGTATTCACTATAATGATACTACATGGTACATGTATAAGACAGTGTCGATCTCATTTACAGAGGTATGCCTATTTTTATGATAATTCCTATCAGTGTATCAATTTTACTGGGTGAGATATGGTTCACCCTATAATAATATAATACCCTATAAAGTATCAACCACGTGACATTTGTTTGCCCCCACTGCTCTATTATTAGGTGCAATCTGCAACTCTAACTCGCCCTATTTGTGCAATGATAATCATTAAGAGATGATAGATATCAAAATGTGTGCACTGCCAGAGGAAATGGTACGACTACAACAGTGCATTATTACCCAGGTATTCTGGTAGGTCTACCGATGGTCAGTTATTTACACTTGATACCTAGGTGCAGTCGTGAGACTGAGCCATATGTAACTCAATCTATTAGTGGCAGGGGCTGCCTACTGGAGGTTCCAATATTACCAGAGGTATGGCCAAGTAGTAGCAGGTCATACAAGTGCATGCTCACGCCTTTCTCTCTGCAAAGAAATTGGAATATCAATGGTACTAAATAACAGAACAAAATTAATTCATTGGTGGTGTATTCCACGAAAATGACTTCACATGACATTGTTATCAAAATGTGTGTACTGCCAGAGAAAATGGTACGACTACAACAATGCATTATTGCATATATTTCTATTTCCCAATGATACATCAATAGTATGATGTAGAGACACAAAATTAATAGTGGAAAATTAACTGTGAAATTATACTTACATCTTCTTGGGTATATTTTGGAGTATGTGAGACGACTTGGGTGACAGGTCTGCCCCCACCAAGAGCTTGACCAGGTGTGGCAGCCGTACCACACTTCCCCAATGCTGTAACTTGTAGAGCTATAGTTTGGAAGTGATCAGTCTGTGTGTCGAGTGGGGGGCCTCTTTCAATTGACCAATGTGTAGCAAGATGTATGCATCGGCCTACACATAGCTGTTATTCACAATCTCAACCATGTCCTTGCATGAAGGGCCCTCCCAGACATCAATTGTTATTAGATATCCACAGGTCACAAAGGCAGGGGGGGGGCAGGCGGGCGGTCCTAGTCTGGAAGGTGTAGGCCCTAAATGTCAGGAGTTATGTACATGTGTACATGTATGCAGAATCCAATTAATAATTAGTTTAGTCTATACGTGGTATATAGATGTAAGTATCATCAAGAACGTCACTCTTAACCACTAAACCTGCATGATAATTACTAGCTGTTATTCTGAATCTATTACACCCCCTTACTACAAACAACAAAATGACCACTCCCACAGTCCTGGACAGGGTGGGCGACCTCAATATTCCTATAAGTACGTTTCTAAAATTAGAAGGTCAGGCCACCCATAACATGGGCACGCGCTCTGAGCTAGGGATTGCCCATTTATCAACATAGGGGGGAGGCTCCTTGTTTTTGGATTCAGTTAGTCTTGCTTTTTATCTAATGAGGTAGAAATTGGGATATATTCTTCAACAGTATTAAATGGAAATTCCTTTGCTTGACCATACTGCATTATGCGTGTATTTAATGTTGCTCTATATTGTAGCATTACCCTTGAGAGTTTTATACCAATTAGTCTTAATTATAAGTAGGATAAACATATATTCTTGTCTATTTATAGTCTGTATTGATCAGAATAGCAAAGCTGGAAATGAGACAAATAATTTGACAACTATTGTAAACCTGATTACTATTACATCTTCCGGAGGGCTCAGGGAATTAAACAATAATTATACAAACCCCCCTCCATATCTGGTAATAAGTGACCTGCCCCTTGGGTACTTACAACAGGTTTGTCCTACTTATTGACTGGGGCAAATCCCGTGATTTTACAGGATTTTACAGGGTAAATCACGACTTTTAATCTCGGGATTTCACGTGAAATTTTGCTCACAGAATCCCCAAAAAATCACGTGAATTTCTCGTTATTTGTTACCAGGGTATGGATAACAGGCACACGAGGGCCTATATGCGTATATAACGCCCGAGGTGCGAAGCACCGAGGGTGTTATATACGTATATAGGCCCAAGTGTGCCTGTTATCCATATATTATTAGGTTTATTATACGATTTATTGACTCAAATGTCCTTATTTACCTTTAAAACGTCCTAATTTCGCCATTTTGAATGATATCTAAGTCGTCTTGTACAGAGGGTGCAGTCGCCATGTTGTGGAAATCTTCAGTAGCAAGCTAGGCGCAGGGAGCAGTCATTATTTCAAATCGAACATACCCTCAGTATTAACTTATACGACTGTACTCCCGCGTCGCCACCTGCCGTTTTGGTTACTAACTGCTCCCCTGTATACTTCAATATAGGCAGCATTTCCCTACTCTTCTACCAGTGCCAGAAATGAATGGGCGCCAGAGTGTTCGCCTCACACACCAGAGATCCCCGGTTCGAATCCGAGTGGAAACGTACCATTTCTTACCTGCCTATATTTATGTGAAAAAAAATCCCTAGAATTATTTTAACGAATAGATAAGTAAAGTCCAACTACTACCTTTATTGTAAAAAAGAAATTATAAAAATAATTTGATTTTAGGAGAAGTTATAACAAAAAGTGTAAAAATTGCTGTATCTCTGTTAATATAAGAGCTAGAGGCTTGAGAATGTGTCTGTAGACTTCTTGTTTTACTCCCTGCTTCTGTATGGCCAGCACGGCCTGGTGGATAGGGCGTTGGACTCATAGTCTTGCGGCCCCGGGTTCGATCCTCCGACGAAACGTAGGATTTTAACTGTAAATATTCACCTCAATCGTGCTGTTATCGTGTGATAACAGAACTGAGTTATCCATAAAAAGCACGATCAGAGCCCCAATCGTATAATAATGAGTACTAGTGCTACCCACCAGTGTACTAACTGCCACCAGTGTGCCCACAGAAAACGGTATACTCCCCCTTGAAAAGGCCACATGCTATTATTTTGGGTAAAAAAAGAGCATCTATACACAACGATATCATTGCACAATGTGTATACCTACAAGCCAATATGTAATCATCAAATCTAAGAGGGTGCTATAGTTTTATCATTCTTTTATAGACTATTTAATTCCAAGCAAAGCCTGATACATGGTCCCCTTACTGAAGTCACCTGGCCAGGACAGCATGATCACCTGGTCCCACTGCTCACTGCACCCTTCACCCATACACTGTAAAAAATGTATATGAACTTTAAACACTTTCACCCCAACATATAGATGGCAAAATCTAATCTTTTATCTGTAAACATGTGCAGGAATATGGCCGCCAGTGATGGGTGAGCTGCACCAGTGAAAAATGGTGTGTGATGGCAGTTTGGCTAGCCCACTGGTATTATTCTCCTACTCCTTCTACAGGCTCTCGCCCATATACAGGCTCTTCTTAGTCAGTACCTATAGTGTTGTTTAACATCCATGGTAATTTAGATAATGTCCACAATAATGAGTAAATAGTGCTGTCCAGAATATTCCAGTGAGCCAGCCAAACTGGCCTTGCCCACTATTGTTTCACTTTTGTAGGCCCATCCATCACCAGGGGCCATATCCCTGTAGCTGCTGACAGAAGAACGTGCTTAGATGCTGAGATTTAGTGAAAGTGTTAAACTTTAATGTGTTTGGATAAATTTATGTGTTTAAATTAGAAACACTTTTTACAGTGTATGTCTGAAGGCTGTTAGCACACTCAGTCTGCTAGCAGGCCTTTGGTGTGCATGGGGACTTGTTTACAGCCACATCTGAAGGGTCACCTGGATTGGGGTAAAATCACCTGGGTCACATACTTTTGCCCTCTGGTGTAAAACTTGTGAAGTAAAAATCGATCTGGAATTTGAGTAGCACAGTTTAGTAGCAGAGTTATGAACTACATGCTCTACTCCTAGATGTCTAACCCTTTAAGCTAGGCCATCAAGTGTTCCAAACTACATCAAAGTACCCTATAGCTATTGCCTAAACCGCCTCGCATTCCATCAGTATCCGTCATAAATAGAAACATTAACACACAAAATATTTATATAAGAATAAGGAGAGGCTGAGAACAGCTAGAGATTAACACAGAACCTTTATTCATAAGTGCATGAAGACCTGGGCAATTCGAATGTCAGACTGATCCTAATTATAAATTGGTAGAATTTGTAGAGTAACGCGCCACGGCTGCACGCATGCATCATGCTGAAACTCCTGTAGGGTCATCACATAGCTTGAATACAGCCCTGGTTACTGGATATGGCCACATCCATGCATCATAACAATAAAAAGCACAATGCTATATGTTATATGATTCATAGAGGGTTAGCATCCACTCATGCAGCTGTGACGCCCAGCACATTCACTGGCATTTCCACACTTCTTGTCAACCCAGCACCAGCCGCCTCCGTAACACTCCTGGTTGCAATACTTACGCACCTTCCCCTACAACAGGCAAACAAGGCAATGGTGAACAGAGATCAAGACATGAGAAAGTTTGGGATTCAGCTTTTTTGGGGGATCTTAAATGGTATGGCTGAGGTTGGTTCGATTAGCTCTATACCTACAGCATTACACTGAATGAGCCCTATGGTGTGAGGGTGACCATTAATTGTCAGTTTGACCCCAGGGCTAAAGCCTGGGCAGTGACAGGATCAAGGGTGAGCAATGTGCAATGAAATAGTGTCCTAGCACAGTACTGCCCTCTGGATTTGTAGGCAACCACTTTAACCACGATAGGTGCCTAATATTCACAATATATTCCTATTGAGTACTTTTTTAAGATGTATAAAGTATAATCATTTTTCTAGAATGATGATCAAAATATGTTACTTACCGGGTGGTATTTACAGTCCGTCACCAAGTCATAACCTGCGTTAGCATCAAAACCATCCGCGTTAATGAAAACAATCAGCTTGGAGTGAGTGTTGTCTGTCATTGTTCCTCTCATCTGAAACATGAATAATACATTTTGTGTAATATAGTAAATCAGTTAAGAAAAACTCATTTTCGGTCTCAGATATAACAGTGGCAAGCTGTTTCCTACGATGCCAATCGTTAACTATCAATATTTAGCTACACTTAAAGGGGGCTGTGATCATAGACCACGATACTGTATCCACCAGAATCAGTATATATAATAATTGCCCCGATTTAGTGCAACGTAGAGGACTACTGAAATATCATCACTACTAAAATTAAGTAAGCACAAGGGTTGTATAATTTTAGGGTATACGAAAATCTATAGGGCAGGTGCGCTAAAATGGGTGGTTATGATTATGGCTTTATTAAAGATGTTCACTATCAAAAGCTTCAAATTTATATATTTCAAATTAAAACTCCATAATCCTTGTGTAGCCATGACACTATATGTTAAGGAAATACCAAAACTTAAGCATAAGTATAAGCTAAGGATTTCACTAGTTTTTTACGTACGGTGACACCATACTCGGTGCGGCTGTGCCAACTGTCTGGTGCCATTTTACCAGCGTTGTCCTCCAGATGATACTTGAGGTCCTTGTTGGTAGAGATGTGTCTCTCATACACCTGGAGAATCATCAAAAAGATAGAGCTACTTTATTTCTTTAGTGTGTGTGTCACTAGTCTTTGCGAATGCTATTTCATCCCACAGGATATCTGGTCCTGCGAATTTTCTACGTTGCAAGACCGGCTACATTTTTGAAGGACCCCAGGAAACTGGGGTGAGGCTAGGGCATGCTAGTGCCAGCTAGGGCAAACTACCTTTGTGCCTAGTTCAAGGGGTGGGGTAGTGTGAGCTTTGGGTGAGGTGCCCTAGCCCTTCCACATGCCCACCCAATCTCACCCAGTGGCTAGCTGGTAGTGGGAGATCTTGGGTGAGAAGTGGGTAAGGGCTTGCACAAGGTGTGGGGTCGCCCAATGTGCAGTATATCCCAGTGGGCACAACATTCAGTTCAATGTTGAACCAATGTTGAATCAACATTGACAACCATTTATCAATGTTGATTCAATGTTCTGTGCCCACTGGGATATCAGTTACTTATATATCACCACTTCACACCCACACTGTAGAATAGTGGTTAGCACCGTCGCCTTGTACCCTAAAGGTCCAGGGTTTGTGACTCAGTCATGTCAACCTACCCACCATGGAAAATTGAAGATAAAATGGTAGGAAGGTTGACATGGCCGAGTCACGAACCCTGGATCTTCGGGATACAAGACAACTGTGATGACCACTAGACTACCATGTGGGTACGAGGTTGTGATATCTAAGGAACCTATGTGTATTGTACATTGGAATGTTTTAACCTTTTGTTCCTAGCATTGCCCTCACACAAATCTGAATCTTGTGCCAGCCCTATCCAACTCTCCGCCATGTTGCCCAAATCCAGGCTTGATGGCTAGGACTGTGTGGCACTGTGGAAGAGTTGCGACAGGGGCTTGCAGTAGCATAATGAAAGCCTTATGCAGCTATGATGCGAGTTCTCCCAGTTGCCCCTTGTTTTAAGAAAAAATAGACCAGTGAGATGTTTTTTGTGGACAATTGTAGTTAGGTTAGTAAAAATAGACAATTAAAGAAAAATGGTGGGTAGGTTGACATGGCCGAGTATTGAACCCTGGACCTTTCACATTCAAAGTGCCAGTGATGACCACTATACCATCTGATCTGTGTTGGGTGAACCTCTATTTTCCACCATGTCAATACACAACCTACTACTAACTACTGGTGTGTATGCTTGGGGGACCTTGGGTAAGGTGGTGTGTCAGCACACAGACCAGAGGGTCACCCTCAGTGTGGGTCTGCCACAAGGCTTGTCCAGTCTAGCACTTAGGGTGAGCTTCTTCACACAGGGCTCACCCTACCTTGATCTATGGGCATGCTTGCACTAGTCTCACCCTTCCTCACCCCAGTTTCCTGGGACTGGATACCCATACATCTGACTATTCATGCATTTTAAGCATAAAATAGTAATGTAAATTATATTTGTAATCACTTATGGCCAAATCAGGATAGATACATAGTTTTATATTGCCAAAGATATTTCAGCTTTAGAAACCCAACTAAATTATTTTATTTCAGAAAAGCCAAAATTGTGACTTGACATTCGGTCCTGGTACACTTGTGAATTTGCTGGACTGGTGGCATTTTAGCTGGACATGGCCACTGCCCTGCAGGTTTTCGCAAAGACTGTATCACAATTGCATTTCACATTTGCGAAACTTCTGGGGTTTAAGTAAAATGGCAAGTGTATCAAAACCAAAGTGTCTGCTAGAAAGTTGTTATAGATTCTAAGTCTACTTACATGTACATGAAATCAGCAGTTTCTAAATTTTTAACGATTTTTAAGGAATTATTGAAAGGGTATTCTCTGTAGAGCTGCATGGGCATCATAAGTCTACTCTTTACCTTCATGTTGAATTTGATATTGTAGAGGTTTCGGTCAAAGGGTACGTCCCACATGACGACCAGCTTGTGGTTGGTTCCCGCGATGTCGTATGACAGGACGCCTGCTGTTCCCCGAGCTGCACCTGAAACAACAGAGTGTCCTGTCAACCTTTCTCTATTTACAGATTTCTATATTAGGCCCCTCAAAACAATATTGGTTTCTTATCATTGCAATTTCTGGTTAGACGTAGCGGTACTCACTCACTACCAAGGTTCCAAGAGGGTTTGAATGCACATATCAATTGAAATTTTATAGAAATTCTTATCATTGCAATACTTATTTTTTTGGTATTCAAATTTTTTAAAATTTGAATCATGATAAAAATCGTACAAATATTGGCATAATTGGTATTTTATACACAGTGCAGTGAGTGAGAGATGACTTGGATTTCCACTACTTTCACAAGTCAGTAAACTTTTAACTATTTCTTACAGGTTTGACCCCTATTAAAGAGCTTTATATTCTTCAGTGCTTAGTGATGAGAAACCCTTTATTGTGTGGCCTTACCATGCAGGCCATCTGTCAATAAATACTCGAGGCTTTTTGTTTATTACCCTGATTAATATTCGTTAATATGCATGTGTTAATACTAGTAGATCCAGGGGTGAGGCTAATTGTTTAGCTGAAAGCATTCTGCTTTCTTCTGAACGTATTAGCTGATATTTCTAAGAACTAATTTCATATGTAAGAATCACTACAGGTATGCCCCTGCAGCAACGAGAAGCTTAAGTAAATCTGTTAAAAGATAGTTCTAAGCCAAAATAATCTCATCAAGGTATCACCTACCCTTAGTTTTCAGGAAGAGGTTGAGTGAGGTCTGGCCGCTGGGTACCTCCAGTGGTAGAGCGGCATGAGTGCCTCCGCTTGTCAGCGCCCACTGAGGGTTAGACAGCACGGCCTGCCCCTCATTCACCACACCCACCGCACACCTGTTCAATGATAGAAAAACATGTATGAAAATTAATGGTCAAGTCCCTTGCAAGAGAACAGGAGCATTAATGGAGCATGCTCATTGACTACTGCTATGAAGATGGGAGAGTTACTGTTATGCAAGTTTTCAACTATGAATTACCTTGATCATCTTTCAGGATATATAATTATCTTACATATATCACGATTCATGATTTATGTCTCGTTTTAATGAAATCTACCATTTCACCTATCTGATGATGCTTCAAACAGTAATCCTTTAAGGACAGCAAATCACTCTCATGTGCAATGTCCTTTGTTGTCATAATGCATACAGTCCTGGTGGTGAGTACCATTCCCGTACTGCGTTCACAAATAACAGGAACTCAACTGTATTCATTCACTTTCAAAGGTTCACATCCATTAATGGTCCAAGAATACTGTAAAACCTCATGTATAAGCCTACCTCGCGTATAAGCCGCCCCCTAACTTAGGAGAATCATATCAAGCCTATCAGACCATTTGATTATGGCGACTTTAGTAATCAAAAACTCGCGTATAAGCCGCACCCTGACTTTGTCCTGATCCTATAAGCTGAACTGGCGATCTGACTGGCATACTAGCCTGTACTAGCCTATGCGTACGGCCTATACGTGAGGTTTTACGGTACTACAAATAAAATCCATGTAGCTCGCATACATGTGATACAGGGTTTTGATCTACAGAGGTGTAGGAAGCAAATCTTGATTGGGGGGGTCCAACCGGCCTTAAATATCTGTTTTCAATCATGAAAGTGCATATACACGCTCATATTATAGGAATTGTATAGAAAAGTAGTATTTGAGCCACCTTTAGTTATGATTGGGTGCCTGGCCCCAATGTCCCAACTTTTCCCTATGTGGGAAAGGTACGTTTTGTAAAGTTTGTGTATTTCATTATCGGGTCTTGGTAAATTTTGCGGGGCCCAAACATATTCAGGCCCCCCCTGCTCTGTGAGTGGGGGGGGGGGGGCAGGGCCCCCCTTTTCCTACGCCACTGATCTACCTAACAAAAAACTGGGCACCACATCATTTCTGATTTAAGGTAATAACTAGATATTTCATTGTCATAAAAAACATATATGTATATTACCTTCTATCATGCATCAGTTCTCCAGACTTCATGACTTCATTGAGTGCCTGGTCCACCTTGCTGAACTCTGTACTCTTCAGCACCTCTCCAGGGTAGTACTTGGGTGGGAAGATCTGTAGCAACAAACCAGAAGATGTTAACCTTATAAGGACAGCATTGAGACTTGATGTATCATTTCATCATGATGCATGAAAGCAACCCTGGTGAGTAATTGACAGTTTGTTGCATTCATGTATCATGCAGACCTTCTGGGTTTTGATACACTCCCAAAGGATCAGCATTATGTGCAAATGCACTGCAAATGGGTCAATACACAGGGCAAGATACTGTCATTAAAGGTCTAAAGGTTTATAAATAAGTCTAATTATGCCAGGTTATTTGTGGCTTTTCGGCAATATAAACATATTGTTAAAGTACTCACATCTATTAATGGCTCTGGTGCTGAGTGTCCATACATAGGGTCTATTAGCACGGCCTCCTGCTTAGGAGGTAACCTCTTGTCTATCTTGTGACCTTGGTATAACCTTGGATGAGCAGTCACTACCAGCCCAAGGGCAAGACTTTTAGGAAAAAGCAGGGGAATGTAGAAATAGCATAGGAAAACACACCCAACATGTGACAGAAAGGTAATGTATGTACATACAATACTGAGTAGTATGAACAGCAGCATGAAAATAGCACATACGCATTGGTTTCAAACATATGTAGAAATGGTCATAATGGTCTGAGAATAGCATTTGTCTACTTCATCAACGACAAGTGTTAGTCAATTGTACTGGGAACAATTTAATATAAGATTAGGACATTCTGGACGTTAACAGAAGTGTGTTAGATCTAACCATACAAATGACTGAACACAAGTGAAAAGAGGGATAGTAAACTTATAAGGCTCAGGGCGCAGCATTATGCATGAGAAAAGCAGGAATAGACACAGGGACAGAAACCATGACAACCACATACCATAAAGTGAAGAGAGTCAGCATGGCGTCGATGCTCGTATAGCTGATTGTAAATAAGGTGCTACTAATGCGTGAACTTTTATAATTATATTCTCAACCCGAGAAACACATTGGGAGTTCTCACAATTGTTGAGCTTTATCAGTAACTTTAAAAGATAAGGACTTCATTTAAACTGTTAAAGGTTATCTTTTCCTCTGCATATCTTTCAGGGTCAGTCAGGTAAGATCCACAGAAAATAATGTAAGAGACGGTTTCACTCTAAACTACTCCATTTATGAGAATTGGGCATAGCGTACATAACTCATTTGTTTATCCTGGTAGAATCAAGCCACTATAAGAAAGCACTGCAGTTTGTGACGAGAGTTTTCCTTCTTTCAAAAACAGAACCAACTGGTAGAAATGTATAGGCTACTTGCACACACATTCACGTTGTGGAAGTGTATTATTGACCTGCAGAAGTCGTGAACATATTTGCACGTATTTGGTCGTGTTTTTCATGAAAATAAATGGATTAAAGAAGAAAAGTATCATTCTATTTATTATAGAAACCTTTACATTCATTGGCTTTAGTTACTCTTGTTAAAGTTGCAGTAAATGGGATAGATATGTGACGAGGCAGAGTCAAGTTGAGTGTAACCCATAGCCCCATCTACTTTCTGTAGATGAGTAACCTATGGATGATTGATATTTAAAACTGGACAGCCATTGCCTATTATACTTTCCTAACACCCTATATTCTTACATCATGTTTTTACTTCATAGTTAGCACCTGATACTCTATGGCTGGAGTCCTCTGACACAATTTTTGCAACTGATTTTGTCAGTGGTGCGATCATTTTCTATATGTATAATATATGGCGTATATAGTTTAAAATAAGTGTCTGAGCTAAACTTCCTTGCAGTAGAGTCTAGCCATTCATCATCTAATATGTATAAGATTGTATATACTCTGGATATTCCTTTCAGTTTTTTATATCTATAATTGTTCCAATTCAGGTTAAGACCGGGAATTCTATCGTCTACATACCATATTCCTGGTCACCAAGATCACCACTCACGATAAGTGGACATAAATATTGTACATCTGTCATACACAAATAAGCAACAGGTTAGGATTCATCATTCTTTTATTGAAGCCATAATCACATTGCTTTTATAGGGAGCCTGTGACCTTCAGATATCCTACTTGTGTAGACAGCAGTGATTCAGCCAATAGTCTATACTGTCCCTGGGGGGAAAAGAAGTCAAAGATTATTCAAGCTGAATTTTTTGGCGACCTTGCCGGTTAGGGAGACATGTTTTTTGTGTTCAAAGATAATTAACTTCATTATACTGTTTGGAAGAGACTACAGCATTAGTAGTGAGCAAATAAAGACTACCGTAAATTCCCGCGTATAACCCGCACCTCGCGTATAACCTGACTTTGGGAGAATCCTATGACCCGCATTTGGTGTCTGAATATTGCAAATTTAATACTGTTTTATACTTTCAAAAACCCTCGTACTACCCGCCCCTAGACTTTGAGAATATTGTACAACCCGCACTAAAGGTTCGGTTCACGTATAACCCATGGGGAATTTACAGTAGTAGTACTATAGGTCTTTACCCCAGGGAATGAGACTAGTCAACAATCTTAATGGTGAAATGTAGCACAGGCATGTTGAAAATCCTACTTATTTATTAGCTTTCTTTAATATTCAGAAGGAAAAGTGGTTGTCAGGGTGGTTGTCGGGGTGGTTGTCGGGGTGGTTGTCGGGGTGGTTGTCGGGGTGGTTGTCGGGGTGGTTGTCGGGGTGGTTGTCGGGGTGGTTGTCGGGGTGGTTGTCGGGGTGGTTGTCGGGGTGGTTGTCGGGGTGGTTGTCGGGGTGGTTGTCGGGGTGGTTGTCGGGTTGGTCATAATTGTAGTAGTACCAGGAGGTGTGGTAGGTGCTGCGGTAGTTGGAGGCGTTGTGGGAGGTGCTGTAGGTGGCATGGTGGTAGGAGTTGTAGTGGTAGTGGGAGAGGTGGTGGTAGTAGAGGGAGGCACAGTAGTGGTAGTAGTGGTTGTAGATGTAGAAGTGGTGGGAGGGCTGGAATCCATCCTCAGAATCAGCTTGGACTTCTTGTCTGCATACATCACTGTCTCCATCCAACTGGAATGTGAAATATTAGGATATTGTATGAGCATTTTAAATTAACGTCCCTTGTAAACGATATTGCGACACATGTGTTTACTCATAGGATCAAGTAGTACTGTATTGTAATTTAAAAAAGAAGTACCTATGTAATGCATTAAAGTTCAAAAAATAGATAAATAATGCATTAAAGTCCTATGCCATCCTGATATAGTTAATAAGAGAACTCACACTCCCTGGTCGCGAGCGGATCTCACCACTCCATCTGCCCTCCTCACACTCCTCTTCATCTCATTAAACAGGTCCTTGTTGGTTGGGATGCTGTTGTGTATGATCTGAAATACAATTGCATTAGAATTTCAATTCGAAATTTAATGTATACTATGCCCATGTATCATCATGATGCATCAATGCAGCCCTGGTAAGTAACCAGATCCTGACACACTTGATACACTCCTGATGAATACGAATTGAGAACCAGTAAAAGAGGTTGACTTTTTATAGCTTTATTAGATATCAAATAACCGAATGCATCTGTATCATTCCCAATATATATTAGTGTCTCCCCTTGAAATGAAACATACTGATGGCCATGTAAAAACAATAATCACCTCATTGGTAATTTTTAAAAAAAGTACCTATTGTTTAAGCAGCTTTGGTATGTCAATGATGTCATATGTACTTACACATCACCATTCCTTAGGTACCGAGTATCTTATAACTGCTTTCCAACACGGAAAGGATATTTTTAGTATTCCTAGTACAGGAAGATATGATGCTTTAAGCAGTAAAACGCTATCTGACCAGGGCGTTTTCTTTACTGCAACCGCGCCAACTCTTTACGGAAGGCATCACTCCAACAAGGGGACTGATGGTTTTCCCTGTGGGCTGTCATATAAGCTCACACCGGGATTTGGTCCTTTTTTGTCAAGGAGTCCATAGAGGCTTGCCCAGATTTGAAGTGCCCAGATTCAGCCCAGACCTTACCCACTTTGACATAGCACTGCTAAAATAAAATTATACTTTAAATTCTCATTTCTGAGAATAATTGCAGATGAGTCTGTTTTAAAGTATTTGCAATGTATTTTAAACAATAAGGTTTGTCGGCCAAACCCATATGGGCTCCCACTGGTAGCCCTAGACAATAATGACCAAAACCCAGATATGGACAGACACAGCTTTCCCAGGAAAAACACATATTGGCCCCAGGGACCAATGTTATCTGTAATGGCAGCTTTAAAGGTACAATCTCAGTTAAAATACTATTTCAATTGCTTTTGTTAACGATTTTCCTAATGTTTGATAGCATTCTTTATGGTATTAATATTTTCCTTATTGTAAATTGGATGTAAAAAGAGATTGAATAGTGCAGGTTGTTATGTTGTGATTGTTGGGTAGAGTATGGTTAATCCAATGGTGTTGTAGTGCACCCCTAACAGGTCTAATTCGTTTTGGGTGATATAATAATAATAATTTTCATAGTTTATTTGATGAACAGGGGCATTTAAGTTTTGCATGCATAGATTACAGTATACAAATGTACTACCCATGCAATCATATCAAAGCCTAAAAACACCCAGGATTAGCTGACATAGTAGGTTTAAATATGAATTACCAGCTAATTTTGGGTGATCTTTTATTTTCATTATGTTTCCATATACCAAGTCCCTGTAAGTCTATGTGAGGAATTTGGATTCTGTTATTTCTCTTTTAATCTGTAAATATGACCATAATAGCATGCAAAATATATAACTGTGAGCCACCAGAAATGAAAACCAGCAAGGGGTGTATTATGAACAATCAAAAGAATCTGTTCTCACAGTGAATTCATAGATCTACCAGAGAGCCCTCCATTCAGTATTTCAATTTCGATTTCATAACAAATGGATTTCCTATGATAAATAGTTACGGGTTGTAACTCTCAGTAGGGCGCCGGGGCTGTCTGAGAGTTACGGGTCAATTTTCTACTGGTTGTCTTTCTGTCAACAAACCATGTAGATTGCTACAGTCAATTAAGACAGGCCATGAGTGGCCCTTCATACTACTTAGGGCCTTAATTAAGTGGTCTGAAATGTACAACATAGGTAATTATAGGCATGTCTAGACCAATTGAAGGGTGGCATCAATGCAGTAAAGGCTTCCTGCCTATACAGACTACCCTCTACAAAGTGCTCTAATGTATAGAAATTAGTATTAAATTGAAAATTTTAAAAAAATAGCAAGGTAGAGGGGAAATATGAGATGCTCCCTGTGTAATATCAGCCCAGAAAATCGTTAATTAAGCCCAGGGGAGTGTGACTCAAACCAACCTTGCATTTGGGCTGAATTCCCAGTGATTTCTGGACACTAAACTTCTATACCCACAGCAGTGAGCTGCGGCCGTGGGTATTGCAGGCTATAATGATAAAGGGCCTTTCAATTGATAAGGAAATGACTAATAGAAGTCTACATTGGGTTTATTTCATAACTTGATTTTGGGTAAATTGAGGTGGTAATGTATCTTTAAAGCAGTGCCCACCTTGTAGCTGTACTGTATGTCTCCGTCCCAGGGGTGCAGCCACAGGAGCGCCACCTTCTGCGTCGTACCAGCAATGTCGTATGTCAGTACGCCCTCTGTTCCGTAACATATTATTCCTGTTATACCTAAAGGAAAAAAATTAAAATAAAACATGTCACCTTGGGGTAATAGAAAAAAATGTTGACCCCTATCGCGCGAGGGACTGAAAATAATTTTGCTACATTTAAGCAAAATTCCACTGACCCTACCCTGTTGTTAAATGAATTACCACTCCCTTAGTCTAAAAGCTTGATCTAAAGAAACAACGTACGGATGGGCCCTATTTCTTATCCATGCTAAACAAATGAATATTAACTGATTTAAAATATTATCTCTTCTGATCATAATTATGAGATATCTATTACAGGTACTTACAGGTGTTACTCTCAAACAGGAGCAGGATGGTGCGCCCGGTGGGCAGCTCGTATGCTGGCATTGTGTTCTGGACGCCCCGGTGCAGCGAGAACTGCGGGTTTCTCAGCACCTGCGGGTATATGAGGTATTTATTGGTCCTTGGGGTTATTGAGGATGACCTTGTTTGTTATTGAGTTTGACCTACTTTCACTGAGGTTGACCTAGTTTGTCATTGAGGTTGTCTAGTTGGTCATTTAGATTAATCTACTTTTGTCATTGATGTTGACTTACCTTTGCATTGAGGATGCCTCCTTTGCCATGAAGTTTGACCTAGTTTGTTATAGATTCTGCATACTTTGTCATTGAGGCTGATCTATTGAGGATTGTGATTTACTTACTTTGCCATTGATTTTGACTCACCCGGTCATTATTTTTCTCCAGCATGTGGATATTGCCAAAGTTTAATGAACTTTTGTTATGTGTGGGGAAAAAACAGAGTACCTATAGACATAACGGGACCTGTGGAAAGCCAAGGAACCGCAATTCCAATTTACCTTGGGTCAGACGGAATGTAGTGCTGCAATTCCTCACACACCCTGTCACTCACCAATCAACTTGCCATTTAGGTTGACTTACCTTGCATTGACCTACTTTGTCATTGAGGTTGACCTACTTTTGTCATGGAAGTTAACTTTGTCATTGATGTTGACCTACTTTTTTGTCAATGAGGTTGACCTACTTTTGTCATTGAAGTTTACTAACTTTGACCTACTTTGGCATTGAGGTAAATCTTGTCATGAGGTCGACCTACTTTGGCATTGATGTTTACTTAATTACCTTGTCATTAAGGTTCGCAAGTCCAATTCGGCAGTTGCGGCGGGTGAGCAGGCCGCTACCGGACAAGTCATCGAGTGAGTTGTTGATCTTCTTCACGGTGATTCTATTTGTGATGTCGCCTGGTTTGCATCCAAATATCAAATCGCATCCAAACTGTTGAGATAGGCAATTTCAGTTTTTAGCATGGTGATAAGCATTTTGTCATTCAGATGTCTTAATATAAAATCTGTGAGAGTTCTATACAAGAAAAGGTAGTAAAAATAAACACAAAAATGTGCTGATTGCGCGCTGTGTTTATATAGGGGAAAATTGAATTGTAATTACAAAACCTAAGGTTTTTGATAAGTTATTGATAAATGCGTTTATTATCATTAGGTGTGAAACAGATCGATTTAGATACGGACAGATTTTTTAATAAAACATTATCTTTTCTTTCTCTTTTTCCACTTTCTGTTCATTTTGAGATATGCAATAAAAGCCTTTTCACAAGACCGCACAGTGCACTAACTCGTCATGACCTTTGTCGTCTTGATTCATGAATGCAGCACTGGCCAGTTACTCACCAAGACTGCATCAATCCATACATCACCATGGCAACCAAGGGTGTGATACTTGGATGCAGTACTGGCCAGTTACTCATGATGCAATAAAGCTATATATTACCCCTCAAGGGTAGGGAAAAATACATAATAAAGCACATTGAATCATAAACTACCTGTTCAGGCTGTGGTCCATAGGCTGCTGCTTCCTCCAGCCCCCCAGAAGGCCTCCTGCCCTGGTACCCTGGAGGAGGGTCCACTGCCAGCCTGGGACCAGGTTTGGGGTAGGTGCTGGGGTCCGGGTGGGCGCGGGGGGAGCGGTGTACGGGCGGGTGTACGGCAAAGCTGGGGCTTCCTTCATACAGCCAGGGCCGACCTCCTCCGGGGAGGCCATGGATGCTCAGGCTGAGAAAGAGAAAACTATTCAAAACATTACAGAAATGAACGACAACGTATGCTCATTATTTCTATTTTGTAATTAAAAATAAAAATGTAGACAAAACCCCTTTTACTTCATTTCAGTTACTATGTATTAAATGCTCTTGATTACGTGACGTTTTATCCCTGGTAAGATGTAGGAATTCAGTATTTTCTAGTTGTTATCTATTGTAAGGGCACCATTCCTTGCATTACGCTAAAATTAGCAAGTTATAACTAATTATTATGACTTGGTTGTCACGATGAGTTTGAGTTTAACAAGATTTTATTGACAAAAATTCCACAACAAATTGCGCCTCTCAAATAGGACCAACATAATGTATTGACAATCACTACAACCAAAACATACTGGTTAGTGGATGCATTAATGTAGTTCTGGTAGGTCACTCACTCTAATACAACATGCTGTTCCTAAAGGGTCAACGATCGCGTTGCTAAATGATGTATATAGACAAATGCCAACGCCCATTGATACTGTCACGGTTGTATTTTACGAGTGGGGGCTGGGGCCATATTCCACAAAGCTGCAAGCTGAGTGGGATATGCCCCAGCCCCCACGAGTGAAATACATCAGAGATGGTATCAATGTACATATGTAGTTGGCATTTATGTTTATTTTTTATTTGAAGCCATTTAATGAAGAAAAAACTATCTTTTCCATTGAATACGGCCACATTGTATTCAATGGGGGGCATTGAATATGGCCCCTCAATGCTAAAGCATAGGAAGTCTTGTATTTCAAACAAATAGAAAACAGACATTAATGACTTACCTGTAGAGTATGACCAGAAGACAGGACCAGGTAGTAGACCTCATGGTGGTGCCTGGACGTGGGGCTATAGAGAACTAATCCCTCACCTTACACGGTGAGGTACCCACACCTTACACAGTCCCATCTGACTGCTACATCTGATAACGTTAGGGTACATGGTGGGGATATCAGCTTCACGTGGCCAGCTACCCTCCTATTTTTCTTTTTGAAATACAAGATCTCCTATGCTTTAGCACTGAAACACTCCATTGAATACAATATGGCTGTATTCAATGGGCTATGCAAACGTGTTTCTTTCATTAAATGGATTAAAAGAAATGCAAATGCCAACTACATTGATACCGCTCTGATGTATTTCACTTGTTGGGGCTGGGGTGCATCCCACTCAGCCTGTGGCTTTGTGGAATACTGCCCCAGCCCCCACTCGTGAAATACGACAGAGACAGTATCAATGGGCGTTGGCATTTGTCTATTTATTCAATTTATACCATAGTTGGCTGGGAGATACTGCCTGTATGTAGAAGGCATACAAAGAAATCACAAAGCACTCACATGGCAATCACCGGGTATAAGTCAGATATGGAAACGTGTGAGTAACTGCATAAGTGTTATAAGCCTTGGACAATGGTAATCACCCTCAGCTGACACCTTAGGCAATGACCCTAGCCTTGATTTCTAACACTTATACAGCGACTCACTTATACCATATATATTACGTATATCTACATCTTACTGTGCTGTACAGGTACAGGTAAGAATAATGAAGAGATATTATCGCACTCCTCCCAAAACTAGTAAGGCCGCCATATTGTCTTAGCACAATATCTTTCACACTGCGTTACAATGCATCACAATGCGACCTTTTTGGAGTGAATCAACGCTGTAGGGTTGGTCGGCATGATGCACTGGCGAGTTCTTTGCTACAGTGCTGTGTTTTTGCATCAGGAGGACATAGACAAATGCCAAACCCATTGATACCATCCCTGCTGTATTTCAAGAGTTGGGGCTGGGGCACTATCCCACAAAGCCACAGGCTGAGTGGGATGCGCCCCAGCCCCACGAGTGAAATACATCAGAGCGGTATCAATGTAGTTGGCTTTGTGTTTATTTTTTTAATTTTAAGCCATTTAATGAAGGAAAAACAGTTTTACCTTAGGCCATTGAATATGACCACATTGTATTAATGGGGAAGGGGGGGGGTGGCATTGCATACGTCCCTTCTAGTACACAGTAAAGCTTGTATTTCGAAAAAAATTAAACATGAAAGCAGTATAGTAGGTTCACGTCCATACCACACAGGGCAATACATTGGTAACGGTCTACGAATTGCCCTGTACCCCTAGATATTTTATGTCTTTTTCTGAAAATGAAATGATGAAAACTGAATTACAAGAAACGTATATGCATAATCCGTATGACCTTTCCCTTAACCTTATCTACTACCTAAAGGAGTAACCACCACCCTGTGGGTTCCCACGTATATCAGCCTGTGACAGTAAACTAACATTGAACTTACATTATGTTAAATTGTAATAGTGGAGTTTGATATAATCTATGATGAACTCTGTCTGGGGTCATCTGAAGGTATATGGAAATGGATAGGAAGGTAGGACAGGGATCGAGAGGCCAGACAGGGGTGGATAGGCATCCAGACAGAAGAATGCGTAGGGGGTTTAGATGGAGGGGACATGGTCTTTGTAGATTTTAAGAAATGGCCATGTCCCTTGTCACCATCGTTTTAATAGTATCACTGTATTGTTATACCCATTGCTTTGGAGGATTAAAACCATTTTCTACAGAAAGTATTTACAAATGGCCGGAATGTTATAGGACATCTATGTTTCCAAAACATTTAATTATACCCACTTGGTAATACATCCCTTTGTTCCTGGTCGTAAGATGGGTTGGGACTACTTCCCATGGTGCCGGTGTTTTAGTGTGGCTCAAAAGGGGGAGTGAAATGGTGCCCAAGGATAATTGTAACTGACTGAACGACCGCCTTCAATTAGGCACTAGCGAGATACTGGTGCTGCCACCAGGTGTTGCTCTGGTACCAAGTGTATTCCCCTTGTCACCAGCAACCAGCTCAGCCATACCATGAATTTACATTCTTATATATCTTATATATCTTGCTTTGATAGGTACAAGTGAGTAACAACATTGAAATGATATCAAAGAAATATGAATAGTCTATTTCTGTTAGCGAGGAACTATATATTATAAGTAAGAAAAGGTATTGGTTGTTAATGGTATGGTGACAAGATGTGGCCTGGGAGGGATTTGAGCTTAGGTCCTCTTCATCATGAATCCACCATGCTAACCACTACTCTATGAGGGACAGGTGACATAAGTAATGCCCAGGTACAACCCACTCACAATACTCACACCCTGTTTGTACCCTAATTTCGGACCAGAGATTTGGAAACATAGATGTCCTATAACATTCCGGCCATTTGTAAATACTTTCTGTAGAAAATGGTTTTAATCCTCCAAAGCAATGGGTATAACAATACAGTGATACTATTAAAACGATGGTGACAAGGGACATGGCCATTTCTTAAAATCTACAAAGACCATGTCCCCTCCATCTAATGTTGCTGGAGGTTACACTGGTTTCACTGGTACTAATCAACATTGCGCTGTACATAGGACATCTTGCTAATGCGGAATAGGACCAAGCGGCACCATGGGCATTTCTTAAAATTGATATGGACTGCAACTACTCACCCTGCATAATGGTGGACACACTTTGGTTTTTATGTTCATTTTAGAGCAAGGAAGCAAATGAGTTAAATTTTTGCGAGTAATTCCTATTTCTGCATTACTTTCCTAGCTACCCCAGTATGCAAATTAGCAAATGCAATCACTCTAGATGATAAGCTCCCATCATGAGTACCTGTATGGGCTTTAAAGTGATCAAAAATGTCATTACAAACCACTTCTATCGCTGTTCCCATTTTCAGTTATCTACTGAGAATTCTTGACATGCTAACGAACATACATGTTAATTAGGCACTCTTCCACTAATTAGATTTACCTAAACTCTTGATATGTTATTCTATACATATGTCTGAGTCATACAGTGCCTAATGAATTATGTTTATGTAGCAATTTGTGGTGGGTTGACCCTGTTTTCATTTTTATATTTACACGGATTGCTTCCAAGGGTTCTGTTGAAATCTCCCTTCAGTGAGGGATATGTCTGTGGAAGGTGGGCAGTGGGGGGATATTTTGCAAAAGTAAACACAACTACCATTGCCAGCCATACAATACACACTTGCATACTTGTACCCCTTATATAGGAAGCGCCCCCCCCCCCTCTATCCGGCCCGTCTTACAAGCACAGCTGCTACCAGTACATGTAGCATTATTTAAACCACCCCCTCTATGTCTCCTCCCATTCATTCTCGGATTTAGCCCTTTAAGGGCCGTATCTTGCAGTATATGTCCTTGGTCATCATGATGCATTCATGCAGCCATGGCGAGTAACCGACCATGGCCAGGGCTGCATTCATGCATCATGACGATCCTATGTGAATGTATCAACCCTGTATGGTCGGCATAATGCACTCGTCAGGCTGCAACCATACATCATAACGATAAAGAAACCTAAGGGTACAATGTATTGAAGCAATATTGGCCCTTAAAGAGCTAACTCATTATTGATGATGGGAGGGGGGGGGGTCAATTTCAGCATCTGTAGCACACTCGGCCAGAGCTAGACAGCTGGTCTATTATATATACACATGGGTTACATAACTGTGCTATTGCATATGTACCATTACAGACCTGTAACTATACTCTACGTTCCACCATAGATGGTCTTAAAATGGAGATATTTAGCTCCATGCTAGTTTTTACGGCTTGTAAATACATTTTGTACAACTCTTTTCTAAAATTAGTGTCACCTGGCCAATAAAGGGCTACATGTATTAATGGTATCAGATCCGCAATACCATAGAGGAAGTGCCTTTGTCATATGGCAAGCTTCAAATGTAATGTTACAGTAAAATGTTGGTGAAGAGGGAGCTGCCATGGTGCACAAGTGCCAGATAATTGAAGATGACATTAAGACCTATAGAACATCTAGACGGACAACGTGCAATATCATGTAAGGTTGTAGACAATGCACTCTAGTGCCATCTGGTGGCCGCCGGGGGAGGTGAGGTGTAAGCAGCACCGTTTAACATTTACCGTTGTAATAATAACATCAAAATATATTACTGAATACGTTATGTATATATATATATATATATATATATATATATATATATATATATATATATATATATATATATATATATATATATATATATACATATATACACCCATGGTATATATATATATATATATATATATATATATATAAATATATATACACATATATATATAATAGTAGTAATAGTAGCTAGCAGTAGAAGCAGTAGTAGTAGCACTAGTGGTAGTAGTAATAGTAATCACTAATAGTAGTAACAATGGTGTACTGTGGTATGTCATGGCGTCAACTGCCACTTGATATTCTTGAAACGAGCTCATTAGTACCCCGCCCCTTATAGTCTATACTAATCACCCCCTCCCCCCCACCCATCACAGCGCCTGGAAGTGCTCTCGCATTTGTGGACACACCTGTACATCACCAGCTCGTACCTGAACCATTGTCAGTTACCTGCTGGTGCTCCACCTTAATGTACAAAATGTTTTCTAAAACCTTCTTTAGGGTGGGACAAAAATTAAAAGCATCAAACTTAATGTGACTTATTTTTTCATACATGTATTGACCAAAACGCTTGTAGAAAACATATTCTACCGAATTAGTTAATGAATTATACACATCCTGCATCCTCCAGACTTCGGTGCCGCATCACAATCTCGTCATTAAAACTGGCGATGTTTCCATTTCAAAGAGAATCCATGTTCCAGCTTACGTTAAAAACAGACACCCCCGGGGATTTAAACCAAAATCTTGGCAATTTGGTTCCTATGTTAATTTTAATGACTGGTAGCGTAGCCGTGTCACTTTTATCCCTGGAGTATGTGGACATCTATATGGGGAACAGAGGGCGGGGGTGGGGGAGGGGATTACGTATGTATAAAGCATTCATCTGGAAACAATAGAATCCCCATGAAACCCTTCTTCTTTTAAATCTACCCGCATACCCCCCTCTTTCAGATGCGCACAAAGCTGGACAAATCCTTAAATTAGTGGCCCCGAACCCCCAACAGCCACCCTCAATCTCGTACTTACGCAACCTGGTACTTTGGAAAACTGTGAATTACAAAATCGAATTATAAATAAGTTACAGCCCCGCTCTCCACGAATACCAGTCACAATAATGGATGGAAGAATAATATATATTGACTCTTACTTATATTATTCATAAATGTGAAGTTCGTAACTAAATGAAATAATTGGGGAAAAAACATGTTATGAGCCTTCATTTAGTGATGAGGTCCAGTTGGTATCCTTTTTTTTACACTCAATAGCCCGGACTCCACTAAGGCGACACTGGTGTCTGCGCAACGTTGCGATCTTTTTTTATGTTTTGGTTTGCACATTTTACTTCATTTCGCTTCATTTCGCCCCATTTCGCTTCATTTCGCGGCAGTGTCGCCCCAAATATCACCCAAAACTGGGCCACAATGAGGGCGACACTGAGGCGAAATGAAGCGAAATGGGGCGAAATGAAGCGAAATAAAGTAAAATGTGCAAACCAAAACATAAAAAAAGATCGCAACGTTTCGCAGACTCAAGTGTCGCCCTAGTGGAGCTCAGGCTATAGTGACACGATCCGCGAAAAATGCCCTTAGTGCAGGATGCACTTACGTCCCTTTTCCTAGTACAGGTCACATACTAGTACATAGAGCTAACACCGGAACAACACCACTGTGAAAAAGATAAAACAGCAACATACAATACATCCCGAAATAGATGCTCTATTCATCGGATGAACTCCTGAAAGAACAATCCTTAATGCTGCTGGTGCATTGCCAGCTTCCTACGGTCAAGTGTATTACATGTATTACTTAACATAAGTATACCCCTCTCAGCAGAGACATGCCGCCCACAGCCTGGACAGCGCTGTGGACGCTGCTGGGTGCGCGCGCGTCGGCAGTTACGTCTATGACGTAACAACCACACCTGCGTCCCCTCAGACTACCTGGTACGTCACAGCTGCGTCCCACCCCCCGCAGCGCGTCATGCTACATAAGGGGGCTGCGCGCGCAGGTAGCGTCAGTTGGCGTCCTGATGCCGTGATGGATACACCCGCGGCAGGAGCTGCAATACTACATGGACACCACGGGGTGAGATAGACTCTTTTTATAATTCTACTTGTTATCATTCACTCATGGCATCAGACCGCTATGGAGTCTTACAAGGTCTGTTTAGGTGAATGAGTGGCCGCCATATACTGGTCAAAATGGCGGTGGATTTTGTCCAGGTTGGCTTGGTATGTGTATTGTGCTGCTGTGCTGCTGACCGATTTATACATGGATTTCTGGTCACAGCCTTCTAGGCCTCGGATATTTTTTAGATTTATATTTCTCTCGGACTATCATGAAGTTAAAATGCCTGTTTCAAGGATTTCATATTCAAAGTCCTCGTTGTTTCAAATGGCAGGTGATCTCATTGTTTCATCTCAATGTATATATACATGGAATTGTACAAGATACGTATTGTACAGGTCCATGGCATATACATACACTTTAATTGCTGGCTTCACCGAATGGTGACGTGTCTGTGGTAATTGTATTAATGGGTGGTCCCACCCCGGGGTCCCACCTTGGCATAAATTATACATAATGAGGAACTCTATACCAGTAAAGAGGATATATAAATATTACCAAATCTACGGCTAACGTTGGACTTGCAGGTACAATGCCAAATGGTAGTGCCTCTGGTATATGCCTACATATGTGTCTCTAGCAGAAAATATCTGATAAAAAAAACCACCCTCATCTGCCATTACACAAACCCACTCTGGGAGGTGTTACCGTTTAATGTAATTTCAGACACGAACTGCCTTAGTGTTATGCCGCATCTGTCTGTCTAAGTCTGCTGCCTTCTGGAGCATCTTACTTAAGATTCAAGATAGAATTTCTTGTCAAATGAGAAATGCGTTTGTCAGCGCCAGTTCGCTGGTAGTTGGTTTACAATGCTATAGATGCCTTTTACAAAGGTGCATGGTTATATATCTTTCAGCCAGGGTCTGTCAGGCACTTTGCAGTCAGTTTCTATCTTAGTACCTCACAGTTCTCCCGAGTTCTGTATTCCATATAGTGATGCCACAGATTTTCCATTCAAACACATTTTCATATCACATAGTAAATAGGATATATTGTATTGTCATGGCTGTCCTTGGGTCCCAGTGAAGTTAGTTGTGGTGTCTTGATGACGTCATAGATGGGTGATTTCACGTAGGGTACATGTGGTATCTATGTGTAAGATACAGTTATACGGTGATTTGATCGTCGTCATATCTTGTTATCAGTTGTCCTGTTCAGCTGTTCGTATAATATTATGAGGTCGTTGTGTTGCCTCACCACTAAGTCTTGTTCAGCTGGCATTGCTGTGGTGTTAGAGTCAATTATCATTAACTGATTAGGTTTAGGATAAATCCATACCTGTTGTGTTGTGCGTGTGTCTACACGATTTCCCTACTTTAATCTTCTTACAATTATTATCCCTACATCAGGGGTAGTAGCAAACTGTGTACCCCCTTGCTTTAATTATGTGTCTAATATTCCTGAGGACAAACTTTTCCTGATATTTCTTCATGTTCCCTATCTTACTACGCAGGCTGCTCTGCTGCTTGCCTCTTGCTGTTTAACTTTTAGAAACGTGTTTATATACGTCGTATTCGGTAAGAGGCCACAATATCTGTATAGTATCGTATTGGTCCATGCAATGTTATGTGTCATTGTTGTATCCGTAAAATGCTTTTTATTAGTGGTAAGGCCACACCTGTACAATCTTGGTAGCGGCAAACTACATGTCACCTTCTCTCGTTGGTTTAATTCTATATCTAATACATCTGAAGACAAACTCTAACTTTTCCTCATATCTCTGCATGTTCGCTATCTTACAACATCGATGAGCCATTTTGAGATGGGGGGGGGGGTATTTCCGCTATGTAAAAATGCTTATACCCCTACCAGCTGCTGCTCATCCTTCTGATCAATACTCATTGTACAACCCTCATCAGCTCTATACAATTATTGACCCATGGTATGACCTGCACATTATCTGAGGGAAATCAGGGTAGGTGTAAGTTCTTGTACACCTCTTCACAAATCATTTCTGTATTCATTGCAACAATCAATTATACATTCTTTATCAGCTTCAGCTTTTTCAGCTTTTGCTTAGTATTAAACTCGAAAAAGACTAAACACCCCCACATAGATTGAAAAAAAACAAGAAACGCCACAATGCAATCACCACACCTACCAAGCGGATTACCTAGCAGAGAGATCTAGCTTGGATAAAATGCTGCTCACAATGAGAAATTTACAACCGAGCTTGTACACACTGTAGAAAGGTTAAGCCTGGCGTTTCTATGAAAGGGTGCAGTGTGTAGGTATCACTTTTTCTCGTTTGCCATGTTTTGACATACGCTGGGTATGCAGTAACAATGCTGAACGTATCTTACCTAGCGGATTTTGAACCGAGGTGCCCAATTTCGGTCCCTAATTTCTTTTATCTTTATTCAGTAGTAAAATCTGAATAACTGGTAGGAATCATAACTAGCAGGGACTTGTGCCTATTGAGGGTAGCAGGGTAAGACACCCAGATCCTGGATACATAAACTATCTAAACATACCTATACTTAGCTAAAACACAGTGTAGCCCAATAGATCCAGTTCTCTCTGGAAGGCCCACCCCAGTGGACACACAACATTGAACGTTTTTGACAGGGGTGCATCCCGATCCCAGTCTCTCGCATCTAGGGATGCGTGAGCCCAGTGTATGTGTCAATGTTTATACTCTACTCACCTTCTCTCCTTGGTTTGATTTTATTTCTAATACATCTGAGAACAAACTCTAACCTTTCCTCATATCTCTGCATGTTCCCTATCTTACAACGCAAGCTGCTCTGCTGCCTCTGGCTTTTGCGTAGTATAAAACTCGAAAAAGAATAAACAGAGAGATATAGATTGAAAAAAACAAGAAACGCAATCACCATACTTTATACCCCGCGGATTACCTAGCGGATTAAAAGTCCATGTCAGCTACTACTCGCACCCACTTTGTACAGTCACCATCCTTACCGAGGTGCCTGATTTCGGTCCCGAACGCGGCCACTCCGTGTCGTCCTCGCCTTGGATTAGCTGGTCTAAGAGTGTGGCCAGTGTCCTCGTTTCCCTGGCGGCCATGTCGGCAAACAGCTTGGCTCCGATGTCTGGGCTGCGGCCTGGCCACTGGGCTTGGTGTTGTCATGCAGGGTCGCCGCCCGTGGTGCCGGATGCCGTGCTGCTCCTCGGTGGCGTAGTTGCAGCGTCTTGCGTAGTCGTTGTATCCGCCTCCGTCTCTCCCCCATCCGCTGCAGTCTCTCGGTGTGGTGCTGGCCGCCCTGGATCCTCATCGGTGAATGTGGTAACCACCTCGGCCTGCACCACAATCTTGCCTTCCCTGCGGCATACCCGGATGGTGATGGGCTGCACTGTTGACATCTTACGGAGCTGGAATTTAGAGGGCGGTATGGCAAGTCTAAGTAATGGTACTTCTGTGTTTTATCGTGCCTCTTACATTATCTTGGCTCTAGAATTTTGAATATTAGAAATTTCTTATTTGTCTTAAGTTGGTTTTGTTAAAATTTGGGCATAGATTTTGATCAATTTTGAGGTCTCTAATGTAGATAGGGCTCGATCATTTCTTAAGTGATCGGGGCACAGTAGTGACTCCATTTTTTATTTCATTTTTTTACAAGGTGACATTGCCTCGTGTTTGCTATCATCCTCTGTTCTACGGCCCCCGTCCCAACAGACGGCAGATCGTCTGTCTGGTGGGGCTCCTCTGTCTGAGTCCCGACCCACAACGATGAGGCCCCCTGATCCTCATCTTGGTGTAGGAGCATACCTTCCACCCACGCGATGAGCTGCTCAAGCCGCTCTTGGGTTCGTCCAGGTCCTCCAGGCACAGCTTGTGTTGGACCGAGGCCGAACGCGGCCACTCCGTGTCGTCCTCGCCTCGGATTAGCTGGTCTAAGAGTGTGGCCAGTGTCCTCGTTTCCCTGGCGGCCATGTCGGCAAACAGCTGGGCTCCGATGTCTGGGCTGTGGCCTGGCCACTGGGCTTGGTGTTGTCATGCGGGTTCGCCGCCCGTGGTCCCGGATGCTATGCTGCTCCTCGGTTGCGTAGTTGCAGCATCTTGCGTAGTCTTTTAGTTTTTTATTTCATTTTTTTACAAGGTGACATTGCCTCGTGTTTGCTATCATCCTCTGTTCCACGGCCCCCGTCCCAACAGACGGCAGACCGCATGGTCTTACATTCATGTCTCTAAGCACATGACATACGCTGGGTATGCAGTAACAATGCTGAACGTATCTTACCTAGCGGATTTTGAACCGAGGTGCCCGATTTCGGTCCCTAATTTGTTTTATCTTTATTCAGTAGTAAAATCTGAATAACTTGTAGGAATCATAACTAGCAGGGACTTGTGCCTGTTGAGGGTAGCAGGGTAAGACACCCAGATCCTGGATACATTAACTATCTAAACATACCTATACTTAGCTAAAACACAGTGTAGCCCAATGGATCCAGTTCTCTCTTGAAGGCCCACCCCAGTGGACACACAACATTGAACGTTTTTGACAGGGGTGCATCCCGATCCCAGTCTCTCGCATCTAGGGATGCGTGAGCCCAGTGTATGTGTCAATGTTTATACTCTACTCACCTTCTCTCCTTGGTTTGATTTTATTTCTAATACATCTGAGAACAAACTCTAACCTTTCCTCATATCTCTGCATGTTCCCTATCTTACAACGCAAGCTGCTCTGCTGCCTCTGGCTTTTGCGTAGTATAAAACTCGAAAAAGAATAAACAGAGAGATATAGATTGAAAAAAACAAGAAACGCAATCACCATACTTTATACCCCGCGGATTACCTAGCGGATTAAAAGTCCATGTCAGCTACTACTCGCACCCACTTTGTACAGTCACCATCCTTACCGAGGTGCCTGATTTCGGTCCCGAACGCGGCCACTCCGTGTCGTCCTCGCCTTGGATTAGCTGGTCTAAGAGTGTGGCCAGTGTCCTCGTTTCCCTGGCGGCCATGTCGGCAAACAGCTGGGCTCCGATGTCTGGGCTGCGGCCTGGCCACTGGGCTTGGTGTTGTCATGCAGGGTCGCCGTGCTGCTCCTTGGTGGCGTAGTTGCAGCCTCTTGCGTAGTCGTTGTATCCGCCTCCATCTCTCCACCATCCGTTGCAGTCTCTCGGTGTGGTGCCGGCCGCCCTGGATCCTCGTCGGTAAATGTGGTAACCACCTCTGCCTGCACCATTATCTTGCCTTCCCTGCGGCATACCCGGATGGTGATGGGCTGCACTGTTGACATCTTGGGGAGCTGGAATTTAGAGGGCGGTATGGCAAGTCTAAGTAATGGTACTTCTGTGTTTTATTGTGCCTCTTACGTTATCTTGGCTCTTGAATTTTGAATGTTAGAAATTTCTTATTTGTCTTAAGTTGGTTTTGTTAAAATTTGGGCATAGATTTTGATCAATTTTGAGGTCTCTAATGTAGATAGGGCTTGATCATTTCTTAAATGATCGGGGCACAGTAGTGACTCGATTTTTGTTATTACAAGGTGACATTGCCGCAAGTTTGCTTTCATCCTCTGTTCCACGGCCCCCGTCCCACCAGACGGCAGACCGCATGGCCTTACATTCATGTCTCTAAGCACCCTTCTGTTGACAGTTCTGCAATCTCCAGCCTTCCTCTGGATTGGATCTTGTAGGGTAGCATGCATCTTCCTGTTACCAGGGCAGCTGTAGTCCCATATAGTGTCTCTCTTACAAGCTTTTAATGCTACTTCATAGTCTGCAACTGAGATTTAGTTTGTAATGGTTTTCCTATTTAAATCATTTTTGATCACAATGGTTGAAATATTGACTCCCAATGCTTCTTTGAATCTGGCAACATCTAAAAGAGTTCCAGGATGGTCTGAGGGAACTCCAGCTAGCAACGATATGGCTCTTACAAGCTTTGCATGCTGTTTCCTTTTCTTGCCAAGCATGTTATTATAGTGCCGATTTGGTACTTTTTCAATGGATAGAATCTGGTCTTCTATATATTGGGATGCAAGACTAGCTCTGAGAACCTGGAATTCAGGTGTTTCAACTTGGTTTATTCTAGCCCATCCCACAGCTACAGAACATGCTAGACAGCTTTCATCATTATCTTTCATAATTTGAATCAATCTGGGTTACTTAAGGAATGCATATCCACATGTGAACTCCTCTATATTGCTATTATCTGTGGGGATTAGATGTGTTGAGGACAGGTATCCATCACTGTACATTAACAATTCCAATTTCGACTTGAGGCCTAAAAAGGGTGTTAGATTTCTCTAACACGGCTCCAACGGACAATGAAGATCATAAGCTCCACTCTTATTCATTTTTCATGGTTGGCTGAGTGTCTTGTTCATAGTTGAGTATACATATACATACAAGTAAACAGTGAACATGTCAGATTATATTGTTTTCCTTTTCCTATTTCTATTATTGCTATTTCTATTAGACCGGTTAAGCGCATATAGTTTGTCTCTTCCCTTATGTATTTCATGAGCCTTTAATTACATGCCTTTCATCTTCCGTAATCTTATCTAAGCGTATATAATACCTCTATTCCTAAACTCTAAACATATATAATTTACCTATCCTTAACTTATCCACCATTAATTATACACATATCTACATCAATCCTATCTGAACATATAAAATTTACCTATCCTCAACTTATATGATTGTAATAATACACATCTCCTCCTTGCAAGTTATTTCTAGGCTAAAATAGGAGTCTAAATGTTTATATTTTCAAGTGAATATGTAAAGTTATATATCCGTCTGTCCTTATTATACATGTGTGGACAGCTCTATTTGTTTTTCATCCTTCCTAATTTATTCCTAAACGCAAAAATATAAGTCTAACCGGTATCAACATGTAAAATTACATTAGATCATATAGTCGGTGTATCAGGTATTTAGTAAAAAGGTAAATCTGGGAGGTATTGGTTGGCGAATGAAGTGTTCATTCTTGCGAAGTTCATATTCTATTTTGTATTAATGTTCATAATGTATGTGTGCTTTGGTTTATAGTTCGTCTTCCTCTGCACTGTCGTGTGGCTGCCCTCCTGGTCGTGGTATGTCTGCCAGGAGGCCTAAACGTCTTAACATGGCTCCCCTACCTATGCCCTGGCTAAACGGTTGCCTGGCTGCTGATGGCATCAGTGCAGCTGGGCGCTTATTTGGGGACCCGGCCATGGAGACGTTGCTGGGTGGCGTCAGCTCTTCCATGGCAGGGGTGGTGTCGGGGATGAGCTGGGCGACAGGGGGTGCTATATGGTCGTTGAAGGGCCACGGCTCATATGCCGTAAATGTCTTAGAAGCCTGGCGTCCCTACCCGCGCCCTGGGTCAACGGTCGCCTGACCGTTGATGGGATTAGTCCTGTTGGGTGCACTCCACGTGCAGCGGTATGTCTGGTTGTAGCTGGGCGAGAGGTAGCTGTAGGGCGTGCATGGCTGGAACTGGGGTGATGTCGGGTTGTAGCTGGGCAAGAGGTAGCTGGAGGGCTTGCATGGCTGGAACTGGAGTGATATCGGGTTCTAGCTGGGCGATAGTTTGATGTAAGCCGAAAGGGGGTTCTGTGTTGTTGTTGGCTTGTTGCCGCGGGCGGACCGTTGCGGTGACCCACTCGCTGCGGACCGGGTGGTCTCTTGTAGGCTCCTGGTCCGTCTGGTCGGGCTCCTCTGTCTGAGTCCTGACCGACGACGACGAGGCCCCCTGATCTTCATCTTGGTCTAGGATCATACCTTCCACCCGCGCGATGAGCTGCTCAAGCCGATCTCTGGTTCGTCCAGGTCCTCCAGGTGCAGCTCGTGTTGGACAGAGGCCAAACACGGCCACTCCACGTCGTCCTGGCCTTGGAGTAGCTGGTCTAAGAGTGTGGCCAGGGTCCTCTTTTCCCTGGCGGCCATGTTGGCAAACACCTGGGCCACGATGTCTGGACTGCGGCCTGGCCGCCGCACTGGGTGTTGTCGTGCGGGGTCGCCGCCCGTGGTCCCGGATGCCGTGTTGCTCCTCGGTGGCATAGTTGCAGCGTCTTGCGTAGTCGATGTATCCGCTTCCGTCTCTCACCCATCCGCTGCCTTCTCTCGGTGTGGTGCCAGCCCCCCTGGAATCTTGTCGGTGAATTTGGTAACCACCTCGGCCTGCACCACGATCTTGCCTTCCCTGCGGCATACCCGGATGGTGATGGGCTGCACTGTTGACATGTTGCGGAGCTGGAGTTTAGAGGGCAGTATGGCAAGTCTTAGTAATGGTACTTCTGTGTTTTATCCTGCCTCTTACGTTATCTTGGCTCTCGAATTTTGAATATCAGAAATTTCTTATTTGTCTTAAGTTGGTTTTGTTAAACTTTGGGCATAGATTTTGATCAATTTTGAGGTCTCTAATGTAGATAGGGCTTGATCATTTCTTAAGTGATCAGGGCACAGTAGTGACTGGATTTTTGTTATTACAAGGTGACATTGCCGCAAGTTTGCTATCATCCTCTGTTCCACGGCCCCCGTCCCACCAGATGGCAGACTGCACGGCCTTACATTTATGGCTCACTCTCACCAAACCAGTGCAACTAAAAAAGTGACGTACATGATCGGCGGACGTACATGATCGGCGGACGTACATGATCGGTGACGTACATGATCGGTGACGTACATGATCGGTGACGTACATGATCGGTGATCTATTGACTGCCCTACCCTTTCTGAAGATAATAAAACATAAATAAACCTTACCAAGGTGTACATACGATGTGTCTCTTGAAATGTAATATGTTAGCAATGTATAGATGCGACTATTAAGGTCATTTTTCATGGCATTTTAATACTGATCATGTACGTCATGTGACGTACATGATCGGTGACGTACATGATCGGTGATTTATTGACTGCCCTACCCTTTATGAACATGATAAAACATGAATAAACCTTACCAACGTGTACATATGATGTGTGTATTGAAATGTTATGTGTTAGAAATGTATAGATGCGACTATTAAAATCATTTTACATGACATTTCGATCCCGATCATGTACGTCATGTGACGTACATGATCGGCCATTCTTTATTGACTGTCTTAATTACCCTTTCTGACCATATATAAAACATAAATCAATCATAGCAAGGTGTACATATGTTGTAGGTCTAAATATGTATAATCATAGACATGTGAAGCAGTGGGTAATGAGGAAATGTTACATGACATTCCAAGCCGATCATGTACGTCATGTGACGTACATGATCGGTTACACATTGAGCCCCCCCCTCCGGCCCCTATAAATATTTCGGGAGGTTTTTTTTTCTAATAAACTCCCCAAAGATACATTACAGCCTGTAGGTATGGTTGGGAGAGTTAAACATCGTAGTGCAGGGGGTAAAAGATGGGTTTTGTACTCTGCCGATCATGTACGTCCGCCGATCATGTACGTCCGCCGATCATGTACGTCACTTTTTTAGTTGCACTGATTTGGTGAGAGTGAGCCTTATGTCTCTAAGCACCCTTCTGTTGACAGTTCTGCAATCTCCAGCCTTCCTCTGGATTGGATCTTGTAGGGTAGCATGCATCTTCCTGTTACCAGGGCAGCTGTAGTCCCATATAGTGTCTCTCCTACAAGCTTTTAATGCTACTTCATAGTCTGCAAATGAGATATAGCTTGTAATGGTTTTCCTATTCAAATCATTTTTTGATCACAATGGTTGAAATATTGACTCCCAATGCTTCCTTGAATCTGGCAACATCTAAAAGAGTTCCAGGATGGTCTGAGGCAACTCCAGCTAGCAACGATATGGCTCTTACAAGCTTTGCATGCTGTTTCCTTTTCTTGTCAAGCATGTTATTATAGTGCCAATTTGGTACTTTTCCAATGGATAGAATCTGGTCTTCTATACATTGGGATGCAAGACTTACTCTGAGAAGCTGGAATTCAGGTGTTTCTGTCTGGTTTATTTTAGCCCATCCCACAGCTACAGAACATGCTAGACAGCTTTCATCATTATCTTTCACAATTTGAATCAATCTGGATTACTTAAGGAATGCATATCCACATGTGAACTCCTCTATATTGCTACTATCTGTGGGGGTTAGATGTGTTGCTGGAGTCTGTTGTCATGAGTTCTTACCGCCGGAGTTACAGTTAATACTTGTGATAAGCTAATACTTATGTCTCTGCCATCCTCAGTTATGGTGTGATTAACTGAACAAAATCCAGGATCTTTAGATCTTACCTTTTAATATACCAAGAGTGCTATAGGCAGCTGTGGCTACCACAGACACCTTTTTGAATAATAATGACTGCCTAAAGCTCATACAAATAATCTACTATATCTGAAGTCAAAAGTATGCCAAAATGGTCAGTACCAGTCTATGTGCACATGGTACTCCTACTCTGCAGCCTGAGTACATCAATGCTCCTGAATTGCTACATGTAGATGTAAACAGGCCCATCAATTGAACAATTGAAGGATTTTGAAACCCAAAGTCATACATTGTTGGCAGTCAGGTCTGGCTGGTGGGATCTCAGTCTCAGGATCACATTTATCTGTTCTTTGTCTCTGTCCAAAACATGCTATGGTCTTCTTCTTTACTTAGCTGCTGTAATGCCTGCTTACATCTAATGAAATAACTCAAAACCATTGTCAGCAACTATATCTGCCAAAAATAGAAAAGCAACATAAAACCAGGATTTCAGGATGCCAGGAACTGTTACTACAAGGAATTTGAGTGTTCAGGGTTGTAGGTCAAGATGCCCATCTTCTGAATAAATATATATTGAGCGCGTTCATACAACCGCTCAGTTCATGTGATAGTCTGTGATGGGGTGTCTGTCTCTTGTCAACTCAATCAAGTAGTCTTACACTAAATACAGCAGCACAGTTGCGGTCTCTGCTAACATCGTGCTGAAACTGAGCTCTTAGTTGACCTGTCTTTATAAGGTTCACATGACACCCATTGTGCAAGCGGTGCGATGTCAAGTTGAAAAGGAACACTGTGTAACCATTTATAAACTCTGGCAGATTAATATTGCAGGAGCGACTACCTTTGTACATCTTTAGGTATTCTCGCACCACCTGCTTGCTGATGCTAACGTAGGGACTTTTCTTGAAGTGACCGCTGACCGCATCATGATAAATGAAGCAAAGCACCATGCATGGCGGTAACTGATCTGTTTTCTCTGGGGATGGCATAGGTTGTAACTTCCACCCGGTTGATGGGGAACTTTAACCCATTGAGGGCGAATGTCGATTATAATCAACATCCATCCCTGGCAGGATGTCGATTATATACTACACCATGTGGGGCCGGATGTCGATTATAATTGACTTAACTCTATGGGATTTTGGAAACCCCCGGCCCCTGGGAAAAAATTGGAAAATAAATCCGGCCCCCTGGCTAGAATTTTTTTTCTTGGCCGGCCTCAATGGGTTAAAGGACCGTGAGCAGGGTCACATTACACTCCATCGGTACCCTCCCCATTATGAGGTTTGCCTCACAGTTTCTTGTGCTATGCTAAACTGCCAGGTAACAGACTCTTGGGCTTTTACTAAAACAAATATCATCTGCTGGGTCAAAAATCTCGCCAGTTTCTGTTGACAAAGCGACTTTAGCCTGACCAAACAATTTTCAAGTGCAGTTGTTGTTATATGGCTTGGCAAGTACATCATAATATAGCTTAAAAACTGTTTTCTACTCACAGCAGGAATGACTACCCTGAACCCCACTTTCTGTGTTTCCTATATCGGAAAGATAGAAATGATTTGATAATACCAATGTACTTCTAAAGGAAGGTGACTTCGCATGCTTAATATGTTTTATAAATTTGCGAGTTGTCTTCAGATTACAAATATTTCCACTTAATACATACCAAGAGTGCTATAGGCTGCTATGCCAACCATGGGCATGTATGGTAATAGTAAATACCTAAGCTAATACATATCACTGGCCTGGCCTCTCCAATTACACTTTTTCTTTACGGTTACATTAGTACATTACAATCTTCTTATGATATTGGACCGACACTGGCCGCGCCGATTACACTTACCTTTACATTATATGTAAACTGTATCGTAATTCTTTTGCTCAACTAATAGAGTGGTTTGCAACTGCTGAAATAGTAGACCATGATTCTAACGTGATCTGAGGTTTTCGTCCCAGGTCAGTGCTTCGGATGCGGTGGTGAGATCACCAAGTTATGAGAAACAGGGCTAACTGTTTTGGGTAACACTGTCTATGTAACTCGCACGGAGTCTGAAACTGGGGCAAGCCCAAGTCCAATGCATACCATGAGGGCCACAACTAGGAGATGGGGCCGGTGCATATCCGCTCTCGTCCCGAAATGTGTCCAAATGTGTAAAATCTGGCCAACCTCTAAACGTAATTGCCCATTGTGGGCTCATCTTGAAATCATATTCAGCTCTGTCCATCTTTATACTATCTCGTGTACATCTATTGAATTTCTAATTTCTAATTTCTACTGGCCCCTTGTATGTGCAAGAACAAGCGATTACAATAGTACATTACAGTCTCCTTATGACATTGGACCGACACCTCCTCTCTCATTACACCTTTTCTTAACGGTTAAACTAGTACTTTACAATCTTCTTATGATATTGGACTGACACTGGTCCCTCCAATTACACTTTACTTACCAGATCATTTTTGATCTCATACTGATCACACATTAAGTCTAAAGCTCTTGCTAGGCTAAACTATCTTTATACTATCTCATGTACATCTAACGCTTACATTTTATCCCTCCCTCACACGCATGCTTCCACTGCTTGCTATAAACGAGAAAAAAATTCTACTGGCCACAACTGCCTGTTGGACCGACACTGGTCCCTTGTATGTGCAAGAAAAAGCAGTTACAGTAGTACATTACAGTCTCCTTATGAAATTGGACCCACACAGGCCTCTCCAATTTCTCCTGCACCTTGGCAGGTCCCTCCAAATGAATCAGTTCAAAATCTGCTGCACCATGGTAGGTCCCTCTGAATGTATCGGTTCCAAATCTCCTGCACCTTGCCAGGTCCCTTCAAATAAATCAGTTCAAAATCTCCTGCGTCTTGGCAGGTCCCTCCGGATATATCGGTTGGTAACGCTTGCTGCTATACAAAAGGTCCACACTTTTCCTTCCTCTTCATCTGCAATGTCAAACTACGGAAGAACTCGTAATGAAATGACCTTCCCAACATTTTCTTGTTAGGGAGTCCCTCCAAGAAATGGTTTTTTGAGAAAAATGGTTCATGTCCCTTCCCTTATTTGCTATGATACAATTGACACCTGACCCAGAAATCTCTCTATTGATGACTGATACTGAGATATAGAGACAGATATGCCATGCGGGACAGGCAGAAACTACATGTTCGGCTATCCATTGAGGTACAGTGCCCTCTGTTCCATCTTTATTGCACATTTCCCTGGATGGAAGAATGCTGACTGGGGGAGGGGGTCAGTCAGGTAGAGCTGAGTGTCTTGAGTATAGTCTATCCACTAGATGATTGAATTTAGCCTCGACTGATGTAGTCATTACTGGTGGCCCATCAGAGCCATTCGGGTTTGTCTCTTTGCAATTTCTGGCGCCGACCGGTACTGGTACACATCCTAACAGCTGTTTAGTCTCCATACATGCTCCTGACACATTCTGAGCCCTTTCTATTTTTGAATACTATATCATTGGATTAACACCATGGGATGCCATTTCCTCCTGCATACTGCATGTCTGTTTGGTTCTTCACCTCCCAAACTTGCTTCTTGTGGGGACACATGGGGTCCTATGTCTACCCTACCATTATCATTGAGTTTACTCATATACTTATAGGTTTAGTAGGGTCGTCGACTAGAGCTTCATAGAGGAAGACACCAGAGGGGTTCTTGGTCTGGGGCTTCCTACTAATGTCTTTTAAAAAAAATATCACTTGGTTCATTCTCAGCTACTTTAAGGATTGTCTATGGTTGAGTATGTCCACAGGGTCCCTCTTTGGGTGATAATAGGTTGGGCCCCTGTAACTAGTTTCCTTGACCATATGCCTGGTCCATCAGGGATCTAGCTACCCTGCATTGTTTGTAATGGGGAATTTACCTGAGGGTTGAGTCTCTGCCCCTGTATCAAAGGGTAGGGAGGTAATGACCAGCCCAGCTTCGCTTCTGCCAGTCAGGACTGTAGAAAACTCTGTTGTTGTGGTATACCAGGTTCATCTGAGGTAGGGGGGCATTACCTTGACCTATCTCCAAGTTTGTTAGCCCTCTGATTTCTAGGTAGACCCCTTGCTGGACCAACCCAAGGCCTTCTCAGTTAAATGCCATGTACATCTAATGCTAACGCAAACCCATTCGGTGCATTCAGGGTCCTTACTGAGGTGAGCCTTTTTCATAGATACAAAGAAGCTTCACCAGCATATAGATGCTTGCCAGTTTGTCTATTGGCAATTCTCTTACTCATCCTCAGTCACCTCGAGAAAGTACTGGAAGTCCTGCGATATCGCCAAGAGGCTCACGTCCATTCGTACTTTGAATTACCCGTGAAGGAACCGGGTGGGGACAGTATGCCAAGGGTGTGAAAATGATACACAATGAACATGGCCCACAGTCAAGACACTGGGACCTGCAGGTGAAGGAAATAGTACCCTTTGGAGTACATGAATGAAGCCAATGCATGAGTGTAATAATAGTCTAGGTGCGTGTAGAGGAGTCGCAGTCCAAACTTCCCGGCTTTCAATGCCACTATTTTCAAGGACTGGTTCAGGTCATGTGCCAGTATGAGTACCAACGACATAAAACTCATTTTTAATCGCTTCTCCGCAGTTATGATTTTCCTCAACCCTGACATCAACGGCTCTGAACTGGGTGAGGTACGATGCCACTAGATTCTCGAGAGACAACGCAAAGGTGATATGATGCCTGTGTTGGATACTGATGCTACTGATTCGGCTAAGGACGTTAGCATTGATAAGTATGGCCTGACGGACGTGGCCCATCTGAGTTGTGATACGCTTCGTTAGCATGTCCATAGCCTCAGTGGTCTCGTTCAATTTCAGTGCGACGTCATCCTTGACAGACGCGTACTGCACATGTGACTTCTGAATCCATTGGGGTTGTTCGCGGCACTATGAAGACAGTGTCATAGTTCTTTTGCTCAACTAACAGGGTGGTTCGCAGCTGTTGAAATAGTACACCATAATTCTGACGTGATCTGAGGTTTTCGTCCCTGGTCAGTGCTTCGGATGCGGTGGGTGAGATCACCAAGTTATGAGAAACAGGGCTAACTGTTTCGGGTAACACTGTCGATGTAACTCGCACTGAGTCTGCAACTGGGGCAAGCCCAAGTCCAATGCATACCATGAGGGCCACAACTAGGAGATGGGGCCGGTGCATATCCGCTCTCGTCCTGAAATGTGTCAGTAAAATCTGTCCAACCTCTAAACGTAATTGCCCACTGTGGCCTCATCTTGAAATCATATTCAGCTCTGTCAATCAGTACCCCCCATATTACACTGCCTGTGCTATATGTCCTTCAATACAATTTCCGATTCCTCAGAGGCCTCTAGCCCATGACAGCTCACCAACCACATGAAATATCATGTCCCCCTGCCTCATGCCCCCCATGCTGCCAGTCCATCCCTATGCCAGCAGACTTTATTTTCATCCCAGCCTGGACCCTCTCTTGGCCAGCTGTGTTCCCCCTTCCCTACTGCCTTTCCGAACGTTTGGTTGCACCTCTCCTCACCCCTGCAGGAGGACGGTTAAGTTTGTTGGGAGGTCGGCCTCTTCCAATGCCATGTACATCTAACGCTAACACAAACCCATTTGGTGCATTCACCGTCTTTACCGATGTGCCGGATTTTGGTACGGAAGCGTTTGAGCACCCAGACCGCACTCCTTGTGGGACTATAATGTTGTTCATCTTGGTAGGATAACATTTTATCCATACAATTCTCTTTGCAGAAGCCCATAGCCCTACCATGCTATCAAAAATCTCTTGGATATTTAGACTAGCCTGACTCCTTCTTTATGAAGAGAGTCATCTTCCTAAAATCCACCACCACACTAAGTCTTCTTTATTATAATGGGCAGACTGGAACAGGGATAATGTTAAGGATCTATCACCCCTATATTCCTGTTCTTTTGCTCGTTTTTCTTGATATGCACAATCAAAGCATTTGAAACCCCTTGGTCATACATTGTTGACAGTCAGGTCTGGTAGGTGGAATTTTAGTCTCAAGGTCTGACATATATCAGGTCTTGTCTCCATCCAGAATATGCAATGGTCTTTTTCTGTAGCTGTTAGAATATCTGCTTACATTTTGTGCAATTACTCATAACCATTATCAAATGTATCATGAATATCACATATAGGGCTATAATTTTCGTGAATGTTATTACAATGTACAAGGATTATGCGTAAGAAACTTCACAAATACAAAAATATCAACATAGCTCATACTCCCATATAGTGTCTCTCTTTTCGAATTTTAAGGCTACTTCATAGTCTGCAAATGAGATGTAGCTCACAATGGTTTTTCTATATGGATCATTTTCAGTCCTGTACTGATCACACATGAAGTCTAGAGCTTGTGCTAGTCTTCTAGCAGAGATCTTATCATGATATTCTGATCAATATAACGCAACAAGTGTGATTGTCTCACTGAGACAACACCATATGATATATGTCTGACTGCCCTTATCATAATGGCACCCAATACAGTTGTTTTGGACCTTTTTCTGTACTCTACATCAGAAACATACACGTCATAGAGCACTTCCATGGTATTTGGTTTAGGTACAACTGCACATTTTATACTAAAATCACTAGCAGGTTGTTCATCTTGGTGGCATGAAAGTTATCCTTACAGTTCTCTTTTGACAGGAAATGTGTGGAATCAGTGGCTGGTAGATTATCTATGGTTATGCTGTACATCCATACTTAAAAGAACTGATAGAGGAAGTCCAGTCCTGCTCACAGATCACCTAATCTAATCAGTTTTATACCCTAAATCTCAAATAGCTAAGGTCCTTTCCCACTGCAACATTTTACAATCCGTATCTGCTTGTATGGTATGACAAGCACTTGTGTCAATTGTGATGCTGATTGGAACATCAACCATTCTCTAGCCTCCTGGCATTAGCATGAGTCATTAATGGTTCAATCTGATCATGTAGATTGTATATATGGGCATGGGCCTCCTCTAGGTTTCTAGGCTCCCTCATTATAGTAATGGAATCAGAGGCTGCCCAAAATTGGTCGTAAAATTGTTCCTCTAATGTATTAGAGTCAGTACTAGTAGGACTACTATTAAAGCAGCATTAGTACTGAATTTCTGATGTTACTGGAGATAGTAACATTAGTGTTCAAAGAAAAAAATCGTAATTGCTTTCCGTCACTTAATTGTTGTTGTCTGTTAACCCTTCAAGGCCGACCAAAAAAATTTGCTGGTGAAGGGGCCGGGACATTTTCATAGGAATCCTCCCAGGGCCGAGCCTTTGCTGATTCCCATAGAGTTATGATGACTATAGTCGATGCTCGGCCAGCCATGGCATTGACTATAGTCGATGCTCGGCCAGCCATGGCATCGACTTTAGTCGATGCTCGGCCCTAAAGGGTTAAAGTTGACCCAACTCCTCAGGGATTGTCCATGATAGTGCATTCATGCATCATGCTGAGCGTCTCCAAACCCTCATACGCTGCAGCTGGGATTCTCCTCTTGTACCCCGTTTCTTGTAGTTCAGATGCTTGCTCTTTCATAGTATTCTGACTCAAGAATATACCATACTGATTACAAGCACCCTGCACTGTCTGACTCAAGACATTGCTGATTTTTGTAAAATCTCATACACCAATTCAGTATCTATTCCTGTTTTATCTCTGAACAGTACACAGCATATAGCTCAGAATAATACTGTGGACTCTCCTTACACCCAACCCTTTTACTCCACATCCCCTTTGCTCTGGTGTTGCAACATTGCTGCCCTCTCCTTGGACAGCCCTGATGCGTCCCACCACTACTGGTTCCCCAAGATTACCACTTGAGGTTGATACAAACTGGTCATTCACTACTACCTGGTTTGCTGCAGCCGGTGGGGTGGATGTGGAGGCCGTCTGCCCGTCTGTATGTAACAGGGCCTCCTGTAAATGGGTTTGGGCCGTGGGTTCCTCCGGATTGTACTTAGCACGTGGCTTGCATGTCGTCTTCCACACGAGGTAACCCACAATGCCCATGGATATTGCTATGCTTAGAAAGGATCTATTGTCCGATCAAATCTGAGAAGTCCCACAGGGTCTATGTACGCTGGGACATTAAACAAATCAATCAATCAATCAATCTATGCTTAACGCTGCTAAACCCCCATGCGTATATTTCACTGCCGGGTGGAACAGCTCCCCAGCACCATGAACCAAACCTCTTTCACCTTCCATACCCCAAGAGTCCAAATCTATCAATGGTACCGACACCCTCTTTTTGAATCTGAATAATTTCAACACTGAGAAATTCATTGCCCGCAGTACCAATGGTGGCCGGGGATGTAAATATATTTTAGAGAATCCCAAATCAATACCCTTGACCGACCAACCCTCAGCCTCCAGAGAACACTGAGGAAGTAGGTGGTACAGTGTGACTATGGGCACTAGTTTAGTTACCGGGATATCCCCAGGCAATGCAGTGTTACCTGGACTGTTTTGTAGGGTACAACTATAACCATGGAGAGGTTGGCCTGGCCCCTGTACATCGCTGATGTTGATTTAGGAGCCACCAGTATTGTAACATTACACGCTATAGGCTGTCTGCCAAAATTTAGCGCTGTCTCACACATAGTTTTTGAATTTTGTGCCACCGGGTAGCATACCATAGGGTGACGCCCTGCACAGTCCCTCCCAGTGCCTGCAAATGTTTCTCCATTTGCTGTAGATACCGCAACAGCTGCATGGCCCATAATTTTTCTCAGGTGAGTAGGCCCATATGCCACTTGGAAATACTGTAGTCCATACAACATATAGTCTGTTCTGGACACCGTGGGCAGCACCAACCCATATGCCAACTGACCCCCTCTAGCATTCTAGTGGAACTATCTTAACAAATTGGTAATACCATGACGGGGATAGGGGGAAATGCCCCAGGGCAATCAGGTGTCTCCTAGCCTCCTCCAATTGCGTAACTGAGAGCAGTTCCTTTGTGAGAAAACCTCTCTCCAACTCTGCATGCTTGTGGTGGAAGGCGGCCGCTTCCAATGAGAAAGCAGTGGTGGCTTGATCTAACAGTAACAGTGTCTGATCCACTATTCACTTAATTTCCAACCTCCTCACCTCCCCAACCAGAGAGTGGGTATCTCACTGGAGGTGGCTAAGGAGCGTGGAAAACTGGTCCGTATGGTTCACCAGCAGGGCGATGTCCTGCCGGTTTTCTCCTACCAATCTACGAGTGGCATTGACATATGTCAACATTGGCCTCGTATCATGGGACACCAACCGGCTTGACTTCCGCAGTGTATTTACCTCGTTCAAAACATGTTGGACATCTTCCATGGTCGGGACCCCAAATACCGCCCTTTGGATCGTTCCTACAAAATCTAGCAATGCCCTACGAATGCGTGCTGCAGTTTTGGGTGGAATATCACTGTCCACAGCAGCCATTGCATATTCCAGCCTAATTTCATAATCCCTCATCCTAGCCTCCAACATCTCCCTCTCTTGTTGGCCCACATATGGCCCAATTTTGCTAATGTATTGCTCTAGTTGATCTCTTAGAATGGTGATATTTGGTGCGACAGGTGGGTCTACCAATACCATGACTGACTACACTCCCGACACCATTTGACCCGTCCCCACTGATGTGACAGGAGATCTGCCCTAGTTCTTGACCAAAAATATCAGTACCAAGAGGACCCATTTACCATAGCCTTGTGTATACTTGATTTTTCTATTTATGCCCCCCAGATCTACCCTGACCCCCACGGATATATCCATATTTATACCACTCCATCTGGAGTCTATGTTCCCACCAATACTAATTGGACCCACCATGCTGGCCCCTCCTCTGTGATTTGGTCTACTGGAGAATCGATTTGTTGGAGGCATTGCACACCCTGCCCGTGGCCCCCCTTTTTCCTATCTGTAGTGAAACCTGACCCTGTACAGCCCTTGTACCACAGTTTATACAACAGATGGAGTGTAGGTACCCTCAGCACCACAGGTGAGAGGGGCACCAAAAAAGGTGGCGGAGACTGTTTCTGTTCCCCCTTTGCTGGGATCCTGATAGGGAGGTGTGCAGGTGCTCTCTTGTATGAACAGTTCAGACCCTCCTGTGTAGTGGGTGGGCAGGCAGTAAGTAAGATACCTCCACGGTATATAGCCCATGGGTATTCTCTCCTGCTTCCAAGGGTACTCTTCCTGTACTGCTTCTCTCTCAAACAGTCCTGGGAACAGGGAGCTGACGTCACAGTGAGTACTATAGTATGAATCACAATGTCCGTCTAACCCGGGGAGTACGTCCTTGTCCACCAAGCAGGGCAGTGCTGTGTCCAGACAATTTCAATAACAAGAAAGGTTTCATCTACAATCTTTTATACCTCTAATTTTCTTATAGGATTCAAAAATGTGCACTTTGCTTAGACAAGTGATTCACCATACTAATCAGTTCATTCTGTTTCTCAGTTAACGTCCATAGTTCATGTTGTTGGTTCTTAATAAACTGTCTTGTTACATTCATTGCGCTGATCATTTGTTCTTCATTGTTAATAATGTTGTCCATTTGATGTTCCAATCGAGTAACCATGATAGTAACTTGAGCTATATCTTTCATGGTCGCTGTCCCAAAAATGAGTTTCTGGAGGTCGCCTATAAAATCAGCAGCTCCTCTCCTTTCCCTTGAGTGTTCAAAACTGTCAATTCGATACCCTCCTACTTCAAGGTGATTGATGATATTGTTCATTCGGAGTGTCCACACATACTTGTCCATAGGAGTTAAATACACGTCCAATATTGCTGGATATTTCATGAAGTTCGCCTGCAGATCCGAGATGTTAGATGGGGAAGGAGCCTGTAGTACCACTACTACTATCCAAGCTCCAGACACAACCCTGGTAATGCCTTCCTCCTCCATCAGTACTCCATCATGGTGTAGGAGGTTGGTGCCGATGGTGTAGATCCACCAGCTCCAACACAGCACGAGGATGAAGTTCATATCTTCAGTGACCTGCAACACAGATGTGAATGTATCAGAACAGATGCTCCTATCTGGGACCAATTCAGAAGTAAACCAATATATACCTTACTCGACCCCCCCCCCCCCCCCCCTGTCTTTCTGTTTGCTTCCTATTGGCCACCTCATTTTTTGAAACCCCGCCCACTCCCCCCCCCCCCCAGTAACATATAGGCCCCACATCTTTCCATTTTTAATTTCATTGTTCATTCATCCTCTTCCCCTTCTTCTGGTATGCCCCCCCCCCCACAAAGCCAGCATTCTATAGCCCATGGCCTGCCTGTAATTAGCTAAAGTCCCCTGATCCCCCTCCCCTTCATGTATTGTTCCTGTTCATCAGAACTGGACAAAGATTCTCTCTCTACTTGCATAGAATCACTTCCTGAGGAAATGACCTTTTTACCTGATGCAAAGCACAAGTACCACACTCTCTAACTAGCCTGAATACATCTCTTCTCATATATGACCATTTGTATGTTTCTTGTAGCCTCTGCAACGTTCTATCCAGCCCCTGGTGTCCAATGTGTGCATGCACATTGCCTACCAGCTCGCCTTCTAATTCTATTGGTACCACTACTCTAGGATACACTTTGCCCCCCGGTGGTGGAATCAATGTGTACAGCACATTATCGACCACTACATAGTCATCTTCTTCTCTTCTCCCCATAGCATACTGAGGGAGAGTCATCTGCAATTCCACCAACCTGTCTCTCTTCAACCAAGGATCTGTCCAATCAGATACATAAACTGCTGCTTGACACACTCCTACCCCTGGCTGTTTCTTTCTTATTCTAGAAAGTATGTCTGCACGCACATTGTATGCTCCCCTCCTATACTCTATTGGTGCACCATACTCAGCCAATAACACTGCCCATCTTTGAATATGTGTGTTATTGATCTCTGACAGAAAGAGAGACTTGAGAGGCTTGTGGTCCGAGATGATTGTGAAAGTAGCCCTATGCAGATATGGCCTTAGCTTTCTCAAGGCATACATCACAGCATATGCCTCCTTTTCTACTGTTGCCCAGCATGTTTGACTGTTTTTCAAGGCTTTTGAAAAATAGTGTATAGGTCTCTCAATCCCATCCACATCAGCTTGACATAACACACCACCTATACTATAGTTTGAGCTATCAGTATAGAGCCTGAAAGGCTCGTTCAGCCTAGGAAATGCCATGACTTGTTCTGAAGTCAGAGCTTGTTTCAACGTCTCCCAGGCCTTTTCTTGCCCTTCCCCCCATTCAAACTTTGCCTCTTTTCTTGTCAATTCAATCAAAGGATCAGCCATTCCAAGGAACCTTTGCACTACCCTGGTATCATTAGGGGGTGCCATATCTCGAATGGCCTCCACCTTCTCTGGATCTGGTCTGATATTTTGTGACACAATGTAACCCAACAATTTGACCTCCTGATTTCTGAATGTGCACTTTTTTGAGTTCAATGTTAGATTGTTGTCTACCAATTTCTACATAACTTCTCTCAGGTGTCCAGAGTGATCTTTTGCATCAGCAGAGTGCACTATGATATCATCTAAGTACATCATCACACTCACTCCCAGATAGTCACTCAGCACCCCATTGATATGATGCTGCAAAAATCCTCTTTTGTAGTGTCCCTTTACCCCACAGTTATAGCAATTGGGGGGTCGACAAGGGCTTTGGCTGCGCCCTCTCGGACATCTTTGCTGCCAGTGATTTGGGTCTCCACAGGTGTAGCATCCACCTCGGCTACTCTGGGGGTTACTAGGCTGGTAAGGTACAGTGGGTCGATCCCGCTGGACCTCTTCCAGTTGCACCTTGAGGGCAGCTACTTGTGCCTAGAGAGCTTTTTGGGCAGGATCGGTTGCAGGGCTTGTCCAACAGAATCTCACTTTCCCGGTGGACATATGCTTTGTATCAGTGCTGTGCCATGCTTCCTCATGTGCCTTTACAGTCCCATCTAGAGTGAGTGGCATCATACACTGCCTTTCCAAGTGAAGCAGAGCCCAGTGAATGTATGAACCTCACTATGGCCATTACCTCAGCCGCCTAAGGTGGAAATTCTGGGTACGCTAGCTCAACTAGGTACCATATATCCTGCCCCAGTGCAGCCAGTGCTTCATTTTCTTTCCTTGTTCTGCTCTTCAAAGCGGCTTGATGAACAGCAGCCTGCTGTTGTGCACAAAACCATCCCTGCAAGACTTTGCTCAGTGCTCGGAAGGACATAGTAGCAGTTGGATCTCCTCCATCTATGAATCGTTGGGTTTCACCAGTAAGTTGCACAAGAAGCATGTTTAATTGTTTTTGAGCGTCCCATTAGTCTACGTAATTTTGCCAAGTATGTTAACGTCAAAAGGTTAGAGTCTATTTATGTCTAACAGACGTTTATGTCTGATTTACGTATCTTTACGTAGTACAGGCGTAAACATCTGTGGTAATTCTACATAAATTGAGGTAAATTTGAGGTATTTTTATGTCTTCTGGATGTAAATGCAAAGCCAATAATTAATTTGTATATTTTTGTTACAATTATCTTTAACTTTCATTATTTCATTCCTGGCAAACATCCAGGCTTCTGGGATACATAAATCCCTTTAGTATCATCATTTATGAGTCAAGTGTGACTCTGGTGTTGAGATGAAGAGTTACGATACGATACAATAACTTTTAAAGCCTTCGAAGGTGGTGACAGGCATTCAAGACCCTGTAATAGCCATGCCAATGGGTGATCAGAGTGCGAGGTTGTGATGGGTGAGTTCAATTATAGAGATTGATCTGGTGAAATGATGATGCTGTATCATTATTCTGCTTGTCTAAGTATCAAAAATGTCTGGAAGGTAAGAGTTTTGAAAAGGAAAAGGAAAAGAGGCAATATCCGTTAGACGTCCATTATTTGACCTCATAGTGAGGGTAAAGTTCTTCTGGCAAAGCCAGAAGAACAATAAAGGAGTTGTCTGTTCCTTGGATATTTCCAAGGAGAATATCATTGTCTCTTGCATGTTTTTCATACAAGAGGGTAGCCCTTTCGGGGTATGCCAGGTTTCTAACCCGGTTAGGTAGTTTTTGGATCAATGCGGTCTAGCCGCATAGATAATAAAAGTGATGATCCTCAAGGGAGAGGCAGTCCTTTCAACCGGTTGAAAGGGCAGAAGTTTTGGCTCTAGCCAACTATTTAGGTGGTTTCATGTATCCCTTTTCATCTGCACAAGAAGTAGTTTCCTGCAAAACCAAAAAGGACTCTAAAACATGAGATTGCGGTTGTCCCTAATGAACTTTGCAAGTGGTTTGTACTGGAGTTTCTCTGCCTTCTGTAGTATGAGGACACATCCCGTTCTGATGGATTTGGTGTGTCCACCTGGATAGGTCCCATAGCTAATAAGGCAGAGTAATCCATGTCTGTGCAACCAGTTAATATGTGTACCGCTGAGAAATTTTCCCAAGTGCAGGAACAGAGTGACCTATGTGGTATGTCCTCTTTTCTCCTGTAATCTAGTCTGGGCCTTGTCAGCGCATGTTGTATGTACCTGGGGAGGGTTGGGGACACCCTTGGCATTTTTGGTAGTAGGAAGTCCAATCAATCCCTAGATTGGGATACAGGGTTTTTTTGCTCTATCAACTCGATCTATTGCTTCTCTAGTTTCAATCATTTGAAGAGATAGGGCATGCTTTAGAGCGGTCCTGGCTTGTCCACCTGACAATAGCCCAAAAATAGGTCTATCAGGATTTGTGACCGCTGCAGCTTTTGCAGCTTCATCGGCTAATTCGTTTCCTTTTATACCGACATGGGAAGGTATCCAATGCATGGCAGTGGAGATATTGGTTCTAAATCTCCCGTTTATTTTTTGTTAGATAATGCGAGCCATTCAATGGGGAGTTTGTGTATCCCGAATGGCTTGCATTAAAGACAAGGAGTCTGAGTGTATGACCAGGTTGTCATTTGGCCATTTGTCCAGGGCTGTGTATATTGCATGTAGTTCAGTGGCCATCGAGGTGGAATTGTCGGAAACCCTGGTTATGTGAATCATGTCGTCCATGCATACAGCAGCGGAACCGCATGAGCCCGATACAGGGTTAACGCTCCCATCCGTGTAAATATGTAAGGTCCCTGGGAACGTTGTGGAAAGTGTCTCGATTTCCGCCAAAGCCTGGTTTCTTATAATGACGGGGGAGGTCTCACTTTTTTTGAACAGTTTGTCCAAGTGAAAGGCTGCATTCACTTGGTAGAAGGGGTATTGTAAAATAAGGCAAGGTGCCTCAAATAGCGAACCAGCTGCATCAAATGTAGTACTGCACAGTACCCTATATCTCCTAGATATTGATGCAGTTGGATGATGTTGATCATTCATTTTTTTGACCATGTGATCCCTTAGGGCTAATCCAAAATCTGACTGTAGGAAGGATTGGCCTAAGTAGTCAATTCTATCAATGAGCGAAGATAGGTCTATTTCTCTTTGCATGCAGGTGATTTTGGTATTATGAGATGCACCTAGTGCAATTCTTCCAGCAGAAATTTGGACCCCATCCAAATTGAGCATTGACTTCTCTCTTTTTGCTATGTCGACCTCCCTTGAATGAGCATGTCTGCTCTGCGTGAACAGTGCTGGGGCGGCTTAGTCCAGGATAGACCTGATTGCTTGTGTATAAACAACAACAAGTTCGATCTCATTATTCCCCAAGTGGGGGCGGATATTGAGCCCATGACATTTAGCCTTTCTCTCATTCTTTATTGAGGTATTCTATTTCTGGAGTAAAAGTCAATTGACTGTCAAAGATCACTCCCAGGTATTTAAAGGAGCGAGTCCAGGTTATCTCTTTACCAGCAATTGATAGTGGAATGTTTATTGGGTGTCTGTCAAACACCATTGCTTTGGTCTTTGCCATGGATATTTTCAATCCCAGATGGTTACAGCAGGCATAGACCAAGTTAAGAGCATTTAGTGTCTTATCCAGTATGCCGTCATTTGCTGTGACTATCAGTGCCATGTCGTCGGCGATAAAACCTTTGTATGGGGTATGTCAATCTTGTGTAGCTCTGACATGACAGAGTTAAAAATGGTCGGTGACAGAGCTGCACCTTGAGGTACCCCTCCGTGCAGCGGCATATATTCGGAAAGAGTGCCCTGGAAGCTAACTCTTGCAGACCGACCGGTCAGATAATTTTGTATGAAGCTTAGAAGTTTTCCTCTGGCCCCTCTTTTAGCTAACAAGTTTAGAACTACTATGTGATCTACTAGCTGGAAAGCTTTTTCAAGGTCCAGGTAATGCATTTTCTTCCGGCACTCTTGGCCTGGTGGATAAGATCTAGTTTAGCCGAGTAGCATTGCTGGGCGGACATGAACCTTCTAAACCCATATTGGTTGGGTGAAGGTGGTATTGCTGTCGGAATGCGTTTGGACTCCATGCTGTATACTAGTCTTTCCCGCACCATTCATTCCATCAGTTTACTCATGGTTTGAAGTGAGGTGTCCTTGCTTCCATTCAAGGGGAAGAGTGGAAGTGTGAAAAATGTCATTAAAAATCTGAAGCATGTACTTTTTGTTTCGATCATCCAGGTTCTTTAAGACAGCTACCGGGATTCTATCAGAACCTGGCGCCTGTTGGGGGTCTTTGCTATGTGCCGATTTAGCTCACAAAGGGTGAAGTCCCCATCAGGGTTGTACGCGTTCGGTATTGAGCATGCTTCTTCAATGTAGTTTTCTTTTTCGGCTCTTTTCCCTTCCAGAGCTCTTATCTGAGCAAGTGAGGAGTTTACATCAGGGTCTGTTCTGTCAGTAAACATCTCAGCTAAGTCAGTGGCTTTGGCCAAGGGCTCTGGTTCTAACGGCTGAGGTGTAGAAGAGTTCCTGAGTTGTTTGGTTTTGCGCCAAAGGTCTCTGGTGGAAGTATCTCTATTGATACTTTCAATCCACTCTTTCCATGCTTTATTTTTCTCCATGGCAAAAACTCTTCTGGCTTTGTGCTGATTTGTTCTCAGACTGTTTTTGTTCAGCTGGGTTTTGTTGTACCTCATTTTACGGGCCGCAGCATTTCGTCTTTTAGCAGCATCTTTGCAGGCTGCTGATTGGAACCACCAGCGCTTAGAGCGTAGATGAGCCTTGAGTCTGGGGGTGTTTGCTGTCAGTGCCGTAAATACGGCCAATCTGTACTGTTCGTATGACGGCCGTCTGAGAGGTTCGAGTATCTCAAAAAGGGTGTTGTTAAAAGCTTCCCAGTCTGTTTTCTTGATATTCATTCTGGGGAGGTTTGAAAAAGGGGGAACTTTTTCTGGGGCGATGGTTAGCAGGGTTGCATAGTGATCAGAAGTTAGCTCATCTATAACTTCCCAATCATGGGCCTCCTCCAGGTTTCTAGGCTCCCCCATTGTAGTAATGGAATCAGAGGCTGCCCAAAATTGTTCGTAAAATTGTCCCTCTAATGTATTAGGTTCAGTACTAGTAAGACTACTATTAAAGCAGCATTAGTACTGAATGTCTGATGTTACTGGAGGTAGTAACGTCACTTGCTTTCCGTCACTTAACTGCTGTTGTCTGTTAAAGTTGACCCAACTCCTGTCGGCGATTGTCCACGATGCTGCATTCATGCATCATGCCAAGCGTCTCCAAACCCTCATACGCTGCAGCTGGGATTCTCCTCTTGTACCCCGTAGCTTCTTGTAGTTTAGATGCTTGCTCTTTCACAGTATTCTGACTCAAGAATAATCCGTATTGATTACAAGCACCCTGCACTGTCCTACTCTTGAAAGACATTGCTGATTTTTGTAAAATCTCATACACCAATTCAGTATCTATTCCTGTTTTATCTATGAACAGTACACAGCATATAGCTCAGAATTATACTGTGGACTTTCTTACACCCAACCCTTTTACTCAACATCCCCTGTCTCCTGGACAGCCCTGATGCGTCCCACCGCTACTGGTTCCCCAAGATCACCACTCGAGGTTGATACAAACTGGTCATTCACTACTACCTGGTTTGCTGCAGACGGTGGGGTGGATGTGGAGGTCATCTGCCCGTCTGTATGTAACAGGGCCTCCTGTAAATGGGTTGGGGTCGTGGGCTCCTCTGGATTGTACTTAGCGTGTGGCTTGCATGTCGTCTTCCACACAAGGTAACCAACAATGCCCATGGGTATTGTTATGCTTAGAAAAGATCTATTGTCCGATCAAATCTGAGAAGTCCCACAGGGTCTATGTATGCTGGGACATTAAACAAATCAATCAATCAATCAATCTATGCTTAACACTGCTACACCCCCACCCGTATATTTCACTGCCAGGTGGAACAGCTCCCCAGCACGATGAACCATCACCTTCCATACCCCAAGAGTCCAAATTGATCAATGGTACCGACGCCCTCTTTTTGAATCTGACTAATTTCAACACTGCCAGGGACGCCATCTCCAGCCAAGAGCAATTCATTGCCAGAAGTACCAATGGTGTCCGGGGATGTAAATGTATTTTAGAGAATCCCAAATCACTACCCTTGACCGACCAACCCTCAGACTCCAGAGAACACTTAGAAAGTAGGTGGTACAGTGTGACTATGGACACTAGTTTAGTTACTGGGGATATACCCAGGCAACGCAGTGTTACCAGGACTGTTTTGTAGGGTACAACTATAACCATGGACAGGTTGGCGTGCCCCTTGTACACCGCTGATGGTGATTTAGGAGCCACCAGTATCGTAACATTACACGCTATAGGCTGTCTGCCAAAATCTAGTGCCGTCTCACACATAGTTTTTGAATTTTGTGCTACCGGGTTGCATACCATGGGGTGACGCCCCGCACAGTCCCTCCCAGTGGGTGCTCCATTTGCTGTAGATACCGCAACAGTTGCATGTCCCGTCATTTTCATCAGGTGAGTAGGCCCAAATGCCACTGGGAAATACTGTAGTCCATACAACATATAGTCTGTTCTGGACACCGTGGGCAGCACCAACCCATATGCCAACTGACCCCCTCTAGCATTCTAGTGGAACTATCTTAACAAATTGGTAATACCATGACGGGGATAGGGGGAAATGTCCCAGGGCGATCAGGTGTCTCCTAGCCTCCTCCAATTGCGTAACTGAGAGCAGTTCCTCTGTGAGAAAACCTCTCTCCAACTCTGCATGCTTGTGGTGGAAGGCGGCCGCTTCCAATGAGAAAGCAGTGGTGGCTTGATCTAACAGTAACAGTGTCTGATCCACTATTCGCTTCATTTCCAACCTCCTCACCTCCCCAACCAGAGAGTGGGTATCTTGCTGGAGGTGGCTGAGGAGCGCGGAAAACTGGTCCGTACGGTTCACCAGCAGGGCGATGTCCTGCCGGTTTTCTCCTACCAATCTACAAGTGGCATTGACATATGTCAACATTGGCCTCTTATCTCAGGTGAGTAGGCCCATATGCCACTGGGAAATACTGTAGTCCATACAACATATAGTCTGTTCTGGACACCGTGGGCAGCACCAACCCATATGCCAACTGACCCCCCTCTAGCATTCTAGTGGAACCGGCTTGACTTCCGCAGTGTATTCACCTCGTCCAAAACATGTTCTTCCATGGTCGGGACCCCAAATATCGCCCTTTGGATCTTTCCTACAAAATCTAGCAATGCCCTACGAATGCGTGCTGCAGTTTTGGTTGGAACATCACTGTCCACAGCAGCCATTGCATATTCCAGCCAAGTTTCATAATCCCTCATCCTAGCCTCCCACATCTCCCTCTCTTGTTGGCCTACATATGGCCCAATTTTGCTAATGTATTGCTCTAGTTGATCTCTTAGAATGGTGATATTTGGTGCGACAGATGGGTCTATCAATACTATGACTGACCACACTCCCGACACCACTTGACCCGTCCCCACTGATGTGACAGGAGATCTGCCCCAGTTCTTGACCAAAAATATCAGTACCAAGAAGACCCATTTACCATAGCCTTGTGTATACTTGATTTTTCTATCTATGCCCCCCAGATCTACCCTAACCCCCACGGATATATCCATATTTATACCACTGCATCTGGAGTCTATGTTCCCACCAATACTAAATGGACCCACCATGCTGGCCCCTCCTCTGTGATGTGGTCTACTGGAGAATCGATTTGTTGGAGGCATTGCACACCCTGCCCGTGGCCTCCTCTCTGTAGTGAAACCTGACCCTGTACAGCCCTCGTACCACAGTTTATACAACAGATGGAGTGTAGGTACCCTCAGCACCACAGGTGAGAGGGGCACCAAAAATGGAGGTAATAACTCACCCAATTGAAAACCAACCTGACTTCTCTGTCTTTTCTGAGGTGGCGGAGACTGTTTCTGTTCCCCCTTTGCTGGGATCCCGATAGGGAGGTGTGCAGGTGCTCTCTTGTATGAACAGTTCAGACCCTCCTGTGTAGTGGGTGGGCAGGCAGTAAGTAAGATACCTCCACGGTATATAGCCCATGGGTATTCTCTTCTGCTTCCAAGGGTACTCTTCCTGTACTGCTTCTCTCTCAAACAGTCCTGGGAACAGGGAGCTGACGTCACAGTGAGTACTATAGTATGAATCACAATGTCCGTCTAACCCGGGGAGTACGTCCTCGTCCACCAACCAGGGCAGTGCTGTGTCCAGACAGTTTCCATAACAAGAAAGGTTTCATCTACAATCTTTTATACCTCTAATTTTCTTATAGCATTCAAAAATGTGCACCATACTAATCAGTTTATTCTGTTTCTCAGTTAACGTCCATAGTTCATGTTGTTGGTTCTTAGTAAACTGTCTTGTTACATTCATTGCGCTGATCATTTGTTCTTCATTGTTAATAATGTTGTCCATTTGATGTTCCAACTGAGTAACCATGATAGGAAATTGAGCTATATCTTTCATGGTCGCTGTCCCAAAAATGAGTTTCTGGAGGTCGCCTATAAAATCAGCAGCTCCTCTCCTTTCCCTTGAGTGTTCAAAACTGTCAATTCGATACCCTCCTACTTCAAGGTGATTGATGATATTGTTCATTCGGAGTGTCCACACATACTTATCCATAGGAGTTCAATACAAGTCCAATATTGCTGGATATTTCATGAAGTTCGCCTGCAGATCCGAGATGTTAGATGGGGAAGGAGCCTGTAGTACCACTACTACTATCCAAGCTCCAGACACAACCCTGGTAATGCCTTCCTCCTCCATCAGTACTCCATCATGGTGTAGGAGGTTGGTGCCGATGGTGTAGATCCACAAGCTCCAACACAGCACGAGGATGAAGTTCATATCTTCAGTGACCTGCAACACAGATGTGAATGTATCAGAACAGATGCTCCTATCTGGGACCCATTCAGAAGTTAAGCAATATATACCTTACTGGACCCCATCCCTCCCCTGTCTTTCTGTTTGCTTCCTATTGGCCACCTCATTTGTTGAAACCCCCTACACGAGCTCGCCTACTAATTCTATTGGTACCACTACTCTAGGATACACTTTGCCCCCTGGTTCTGGCATCAATGTGTACAGCACATTATCGACCACTACATAGTCATCTTCTTCTCTTCTCCCCATAGCATACTGAGGGAGAGTCATCTGCAATTCCACCAACCTGTCTCTCTTCAACCAAGGATCTGTCCAATCAGATACATAAACTGCTGCTTGACACACTCCTACCCCTGGCTGTTTCTTTCTTATTCTAGAAAGCATGTCTGCACGCACATTGTATGCTCCCCTCCTATACTCTATTGGTGCACCATACTCAGCCAATAACACTGCCCATCTTTGAATACTGTAAATACTGTGAACACTAAAAATAGTGTATAGGTCTCTCAATCCCATCCACATCAGCCTGACATAACACACCACCTATACTATAGTTTGAGCTATCAGTATAGAGCCTGAAAGGCTCGTTCAGCCTGGGAAATGCCATAACTTGTTCTGAAGTCAGAGCTTGTTTCAATGTCTGCCACGCCTTTTCTTGCCCTTCCCCCCATTCAAACTTTGCCTCTTTTCTTGTCAATTTAATCAAAGGATCAGCCATTCCAAGGAACCTTTGCGCTGCCCTGGTATCATTAGGGGGTGCCATATCTCAAATGGCCTCCACCTTCTCTGGATCTGGTCTGATATTTTGTGACACAATGAAACCCAACAATTTGACCTCCTGATTTCTGAATGTGCACTTTTTTGAGTTCAATGTTAGATCGTTGTCTACCAATTTCTACATAACTTCTCTCAGGTATCTAGAGTGATCTTTTGCATCAGCAGAGTACAATATGATATCATCTAAGTACATCATCACACTCACTCCCAGAAAGTCACTCAGTACCCCATTGATATGATGTAGCAAAAATCCTGGCAAGTTACTCATCCCCATCCGCATCCGGTTGACTTCAAAAAGACCCCTGTGACACACAAAGGCAGTGTTGAGTGGCAGCGCGGTGGGGGAGGGTTGATGTGGTGTACGCTGATTGGGGTGGGGGCTGTCTTTACGCCATGGTGGTGCCCAGTTGTGGGCACCTGTCGGTGAATGTGATCAGCCACGCGCATTTGTTATGGCAAGTGGGTGCCATTGCTCATTTTCTGAATATAAATGTATATCTGTGTGTGTGTGTATAATTAAATAAATAGAGGTGAAGAGGTATTCCTGTTTATCTTTATTCAGCAGTGAAATCTGAATTACTGGTAGGGGTTACAACTAAAGGGGGACTCATGCCTGTTGAGAGTGGCAGGGTAAGACACCCAGATCCTGGATACATATACTATCTAAACATGCCTATACTCAACTAAAACACAGTGTAGCCCTGACTACTCTAACCTACAGCCCTAGCAGATACTCAGGATGGGGGTGAAACGCCCAGCCAACACTATAACCCCAAGGAAAACTGACCTGTAGTCCCAGTGGTGTGTGGATGAGTTGGTCAGACAGCCTCCTTGCTGTAGACAGCCTCCTTGCTGACTGGTCCCAGAGTTGCTGACCAGACTGGACCAAGGGCCAGGACTGGATGCTGAGATTCAGCAGCCAGACCCTTTTATCCCCCCTGGCCAGCGACCCTGGCATCTACGCACGTTTTTCTACATGTGAATTCCATTTATGACTTCATCATATCCTCCCTTTCCCATTACTTACTGGCTACCACTGATGCTATAAATTCGTTTTCTTCTCATGTCCATATTATATCCCTGTATTCTATGCATGCATGCTCTTACACATTGTGTCTGGGTTGTTGCCCTTAGCATTCACTCTGGTAGTGACTAGAGTTGCCGCAGTTGAAACATGCTGTCGTTTGCGGACTGCGTCCGGGCGACCTCGGCAGATGCCTCCCTTGGCTTGGTGGTCGTGGACACTCCCGCGGGTATTGGCCGCTCATGCCACAGTTATAACAACTGCGGCCCGGTGACTGGTTGCGGTGTCTGTTAGGACCGGGACTTGGTGGCCTGGGGTACTCTCTTTTTTAGTGTCCCTCTACCCCACAGTTATAGCAATTGGGGGGTCGACGAGGGTTTTGGCTGCGCCCTCTCAGACATCTTTGCTGCCAGTGATTTGGGTCTCCACAGGTGTAGCATCCACCTCGGCTACTCTGGGTGTTACTAGGCTGGTAAGGTACAGTGGGTCGATCCCACTGGACCTCTTCCAGTTGCACCTTGAGGGCAGCTACTTGTGTCTCGAGAGCTTTTTGGGCAGGATCGGTTGCAGGGCTTGTCCAACGGAATCTTACTTTCCCGGTGGACATATTCTTTGTATCAGCGCTGTGCCATGCTTCCTCATGTGCAACTGCCTTTACCGTCCCATCTAGAGTGAGTGGCTTGGCATCATACACTGCCTTTCCAAGTGAAGAAGAGCCCAGTGAATGTATGAACCTCACTATGGCCATTACCTCAGCCGCCTAAGGTTGAAATTCTGGTTACGCTAGCTCAACTAGGTACCGTATATACTGCCCCAGTGCAGCCAGTGCTTCATTTTCTTTCCTTGTTCTGCTCTTCAAAGCGGCTTGATGAACAGCAGCCTGCTGTTGTGCACCAAACCGTCCCTGCAAGACTTTGCTAAGTGCTCGGAAGGACATAGTAGCAGTCGGATCTCCTCCATCTATGAATCGTTGGCTTCACCAGTAAGTTGTACAAGAAGCATGTTTAATTGTTCTTGAGCATCCCATTCATTCAACCTGGTCAGCCTTTTGAAGTAGTTTTTATACTCTTCCCAGGGTGATGAGTCATCATACAACCTCGGCTTCACATTGGCTTGACGCTGTCTTCGGTACCAGTTGTCTTCGTGTCCTATGAGGTCACGACTATTCCTGGCCAGGGGTGCCCATCTTTCTTCATCGACATTGACGATCAGCGGGGCGATCATACAAGCCCAGTTGTGGTACTGGTGATTGGCTGTCACAGAGACCATTCCGGGTCCTCCATGGTGCAGCTCGATGGTCCACCTCACTGTACCCTTGACTGTTACCTGCACCTCTACGATGCCTATCATCATCTGATGAGCTAGAGGATGAGGAACGTCTACCACAGTTGTCTCCTCGGATGCGGAGTGCAGTTCCACTCATCCTGTGGAGCTCAGAGTATGGGGGCGCACCATGTTGCCTATTGTATTGACTCACTGATCTAGACGGACATCTTTCCCTCTGACGGCGGTGGCTATTCCACTGGATGTCATCAGATTGACGGGGGGTTCGGACACACCACTAGGGTGGTATATTCCTGATGACACCTGGACTCGGGTAGCACTCAACCCGCTGTCGGTTGTATTGGAGTGTGAAGTCTGTTGGCTTGCGATAGAGTCTGCTCTTTTGCCCGCCATTTTTGGTTCCATTAGCTCCTGCAATTGTCCTATAGCATTTGAAATATGTCCGCTTTCCCTAGACAAATGATTTACCTATACCTATCTCGAATACAATAACTATCCTAAAATGCAGCCTTAACATATGATACATTTTGATAACCACTGCAAATGTCCTATACTGCTGATTACAGCAAAGGAGCGAGTGTACTCTCTACCTCAGACTACATCCATTTCTGCCCAACCTGCAGATTTGCAAGGTCACCTCTGTTCACAGTACTGTTATCTTGGTTTGTGTCCGGCATGTTCATGTTAAAAGCAGCACTATCTAGAGCCCTTTCCCTCTGCACATGTGTTTGTGAGCGTTAGACGTACATGGGATAAGTATAATGATAGTTTAGCCTAGCAGTTAGTATCCACTGCTTCCATGTGACACCATAGGTTCTGATTTAAGAGTAGTAGGCCAAATTGGGAACTAAACATATAAGGGTTAGGCTTGGCCTAGGCTCCCGGGTGGGTCTGGCCTGTAGCTGCACTAAGCAGTGGCAGCGCACCTGGTGCGGGAGGAGTACTTAGCAAGCAGCATCAAGCAGGATGACCTCTGAACACCGTGTGCTCACCGAGTCTCTCGGCCGCCGCCACATTGTTTATGAAGATTGCGTATATGCACGTTGGTCTCTCAACCGGGTAGCAAGGCGGGGTGACCATGCATTTCATTATGCAGGTCCCGTCACAATTCTTCCGGTCTTCCTCGGTCACCTCCAGGAAGTACTGGAAGTCCTCTGATATTGCCAAGAGGCTAACGTCGGTTCGTATCCTCGAGTACCCCAGGAAGGAGCCGGGTGGGGATGGTATGCCGAACGTGTGGACATGATACACAGTGAACATGGCCCACAGGCGAGACACCGGGACCTGCAGATGAACGTAGAAGTACCCTCCTGAGTACATGAAGGACGCTAACGCGTGGGTGTAGTAGTAGTCCAAGTGCGAGTATAAGAGTCTAAGCCCTAACTTCCCGGCCTTCGATGCCACAATCTTTAAGGACTGGTCTAAGTCATGCGCCGGTACGAGTATCGACAACAAAAACCCCATTTTCAACCGCTCGACTGCTGTTATTATTTCCCTCACCCTGGACACGTACGCATCGACGGCTCTGAACTGGGTCAGGTACGTTGCCACGAGATTCTGGAGAGACAGTGCGAAGGAGACCTGATGCCTGTTTTGGACACTGGTGTCAAGGCCCCTAGCATTTATGAGTGCGGCTTGACGGACATGGCCCATTTGAGTTTGGATACGTTTTGCTAATGTATCCATAGCCTTGGCAGTCTCGTTTGCCAGCAGCACAACGTGGTCCTCGACGGAGGTGTACTCCACGTGGGATTTCTCGATCTCCCAATGTAGGTGGTCGATACGGGCCTTTAACCTTTGAATGTCGTCCAACGTGGCTGTAAATGGTTTGAAGGGCGAGCGTCTGTCGCGGGCAAGGCTCGGCCTGAACGGCCTCGGGAACAGCAGCCGGAGTTGGGTGTGTACCATTGTCAGCTCGGTGCGCAGTTCTTAGTACGTCTCCCTGATCATTGAGAACAGGCAAACTATTGTGGCAGGGAGGGAAGCGGTCGCATTCGCTGGAGGACCAACCCATTTGGAAATCGGGCAGGTCTATCGGGGTCGGTCGCGGTACTATAAAGACCGTATCGTAATTCTTCTGTTCAACAAACAAGGTGGTCCGGGGCTGCTGAAACAGCAGACCATAGTTTTGGCATGATCTTAATGTCTCGTCCCCGATCACCGCCTCGGACGCTGAGGGCGATATAATCATGTTTTGAGAGACGGGGGCCACCGTCTCGGGTGACGCTGTTGGGGTGGCCCCCATGGCGTCTGCAACTGTGGCAAGCCCCAGTCCAATGCATGCCATGAGGGCCGCGACTAGGAGATGGGGCCGGGGCATATCCGCTCTCGACCTGAAATATGCAAGTAAAGTCTGTCCAACCCTGCGACGAAACTGCCCACTGTGGGCCCACTTCAACAACATATTCAGCTCTATTTATCAGTATTCCCTCATACCACACTGCCTGTGCTAGATGTCTTTTGATACCATCTGCAAGTCCCCAGAGGCTCCAGCCTGCGAGGACCAATCAACCATATCAAATACCCTGTCCCCATGCTCCGGGCCCTCACCAAGTGCTGCCAGTCCACCCATGTGCTACCTCATTTATCTTCTTTATATCCTGAGCCCTCCTTTGGGTCGCTGTGTCTCATCCCTACCAACATGCAACCGTTGGCTGTGCCTCTCTCTGCCTCTGCAGTAGGACTGTTATCCAGCAAAATATCTTATCCATGATCTTATTTGTTGCCAGGGGTCCCAAAAGGTTTGTAAACCCAGCCAATAATGCTCATCTGACATCCTCAGTTATGTCAGTGTGTGAGCAATTCCTCTTCTCATTGTTGTTCTTTCTTCTTCAGGAGTGGTGCTTCTCTCCTCCTGTTGCCGTTGTGTACTGGTTGATATGTGTTACTTTCGAATACCAATTTGGCTGTTTGTTAATAGATATATATGTGGTAAATTATATATCTCTCGGTATGAGTGGACACAAAATACACATGATTGTATGATCTACAACCTTACATTAAATAAAGTTTGAATTTGTTCAAAAAAATGAATATCTTAATAAACTCTTTCCCAGTAAACACAAATACGTGGTTCAGACATAAATCTACGTATCTTTTTCGTCCAATCTACGTAATTTTGCCACGTATGTTAACGTCAAAAGGTTAGAGTCTATTTATGTCTAACAGACGTTTATGTCTGATTTATGTATCTTTACGTAGTACAGGCGTAAACATCTGTTGTAATTCTACATAAATTGAGGTAAATTTGAGGTATTTTTATGTCTTCTGGATGTAATTGCAAAGCCAATAATTCATTTGTATATGTTTGTTACAATTATCTTGAACTTTCATTATTTCATTCCTAGCAAGCATCCAGGCTTCTGGGATACATAAATCCCTTTAGTATCACCATTTATGAGTCTAGTGTGACTCTGGTGTTGAGATGAAGAGTTACGTTACGATACGATAACTTTGAAAGCCACCGAAGGTGGTGACAGGCATTCAAGACCCGGTAAACGCCAATGGGTGATCAGAGTGCCAGGTTGTGATGGGTGAATTCAATGATAGAGATTGATCTGGTGAAATGATGATGCCGTATCTTTGTTCTGCTTGTCTAAGTATCAAAAATGTCTGGAAGGTAAGAGTTTTGAAAAGGAAAAGGAAAAGAGGCAATATCCGTTGGACGTCCATTATTTGACCTCATAGTGAGGGTGAAGTTCTTCTGGCGAAGCCAGAAGAATAATAAAGGAGTTGTCTGTTCCTTGGATATTTCCAAGGAGAATATTGTCGTCTCTTGCATGTTTTTCATACAAAAGGGTAGCCCTTTCAGGGTATGCCAGGTTTTTAACCCGGTTAGGTAGTTTTTGGATCAATGCGGTCTAGCCGCATAGATGATAAAAGTGATGATCCTCAAGGGAGAGGCAGTCCTTTCAACTGGTTGAAGTGGGAGAAGTTTTGGCTCTAGCCAACTATTTAGGTGGTTTCATGTATCCCTTTTCGTCTGCACAAGAAGTAGTTTCCTGCAAAACCAAAAAGGACTCTAATACATGAGATTGCGGTTGTCTCTAATGAACTTTGCAAGTGGTTTGTACTGGAGTTTCTCTGCCTTCTGTAGTTTGAGGACAGCCACATCCCGTTCTGATAGATTTGGTGTGTCTGCCTAGATAGGTCCCATAGCTAAAAAGGCCGAGTAATCTATGTCTGTGCAACCAGTTAATATGTGTACCGCTGAGAAATTTTCCCAAGTGCAGGAACAGAGTGACCTATGTGGTATGTCCTCTTTTCTCCTGTAATCTAGTCTGGGCCTTGTCAGCGCATGTTGTATGTACTTGGGGAGGGTTGACGACACCCTTGGCATTTTTGGTAGTAGGAAGTCCAACCAATCCCTAGATTGGGATACAGGGTTTTTTGCTCTATCAACTTGATCTATTGCTTCTCTAGTTTCAATCATTTGAAAAGATAGGGCATGCTTTAGAGCGGTCTTGGCTTGTACACCTGACAATAGCCCAAAAATAGGTCTATCAGGATTTATGACCGCTGCAGCTTTTGCAGCTTCATCGGCCAATTTGTTTCCTTTTATACTGACATGTGAACGCATCCAATGCATGGCAGTGGAGATATTGGTTCTAAATCTCCTGTTTATTTTTTGTTGGATAATGCGAGCCATTCTATGGGGAGTTTGTGTATCCCTAATGGCTTGCGTTGAAGACAAGGAGTCTGAGTGTATGACCAGGTTGTCATTTGGCCATTTGTCCAGGGCTGTGTATATTGCATGTAGTTCAGTGGCCATCGAGGTGGAATTGTCCGAGGCCCTGGTCATGTGAATCATGTCGTCCATGCATACAGCAGCGGAACCGCATAAGCCCGATACAGGGTTAACGCTCCGATCCATGTAAATATGTAAGGCCCCTGGGAACGTTGTGGAAAGTGTCTCGATTTCCGCCAAAGCCTGGTTTCTTAAAATGACGGGGGAGGTCTCACTTTTTTTCCAACAGTTTGTCCAAGTTAAAGGTTGCATTCACTTGGTAGAAGGGGTGTTGTAAAATGAGGCAAGGTGCCTCAAATAGTGAACCAGCTGCATCAAATGTAGTACTGCACAGTACCCTATATCTCCTAGATAGTGATGCAGTTGGATGATGTTGATCATTCATTTTTTTGACCATGTGATCCCTTAGGGCTAATCCAAAATCTGACTGTAGGCTGGTAGCTGCCAAGAGTAGGAAGGATTGGCCTAAGTAGTCTATTCTATCAATGAGCGAAGGTAGGTCTATTTCTCTTTGCATGCAAGTGATTTTGGTATATCAAGATGCACCTAGTGCAATTCTTACAGCAGAAATTTGGACCCCATCCAACTTGAGCATCTCTCTTTTTGCTATGTCGACCTCCCTTAAATGAGCATGTCTGCTCTGCGTGAACAGTGCTGGGGCGGCATAGTCTAGGATAGACCTGATTGCTTGTGTATAAAACAACAACAAGTTTGATCTCAATATTCCCCAAGTGGGGCCGGATATTGAGCGCATGACATTTAGCCTTTCTCTCATTCTTTTATTGAGGTATTCTATTTCTGGAGTGAAAGTCAATTGACTGTCAAAGATCACTCCCAGGTATTTAAAGGAGCGAGTCCAGCAATTGACAGTGGGATGTTTATTGGGTGTCTGTCAACAGCATTGCTTTGGTCTTTGCCATGGATATTTTCAATCCCAGATGGTTACAGCAGGCATAGACCAAGTTAAGAGCATTTTGTGTCTTATCCAGTATGCCGTCATTTGCTGTGACTATCAGTGCCATGTCGTCGGCGAAAGATAGTACCTTTGTGTGGGGTATGACAATCTTGTGTAGCTCTGACATGACAGAGTTAAAAATGGTCGGTGACAGAACTGCACCTTGAGGTACACCTCCGTGCAGTGGCATATGTTTGGAAAGAGTGCCCTGGAAGCCAACTCTTGCAGACCGACTGGTCAGATAATTTTGTATGAAGCTTAGAAGTTTTCCTCTGGCCACTCTTTTAGCTAACGAGTTTAGAACTACTACGTGATCTACTAGCTCGAAAGCTTTTTCAAGGTCCAGGTAAACTACAATGCATTTTCTTCTGGCACTCTTGGCCTGGTGGATAAGATCTGGTTTAGCCGAGTAGCATTGCTGGGCGGACATGAACCTTCTAAACCCATATTGGTTGGGTGAAGGTGGTATTGCTGTCGGAATGCGTTTGGACTCCCTGCTGTATACTAGTCTTTCCCGCACCATTCGTTCCATCAGTTTACTCATGGTTTGAAGTAAGGTGATGGGTCGTTTTGCCGTCGGGTGGCCGGGTTTCGGAATAGGGAGGATGTGCCCTTGCTTCCATTCAAGGGGAAGAGTGGAAGTGTGAAAAATGTCATTAAAAATCTGAAGCATGTACTTTTTATTTCGATCATCCAGGTTCTTTAAGACAGCTACCGGGATTCTGTCAGAACCTGGCGCCTTGTTGGGGGTCTTTGCTATATGCAGATTTAGCTCACAAAGGGTGAAGTCCCCGTCAAGGTCGTACGCGTTTTACATTTTACAGGCCGCAGCATTTTGTCTTTTAGCAGCATCTTTGCAGGCTGCTGATTGGAACCACCAGCGCTTAGAGCGTAGATGAGCCTTGAGTCTGGGGGTGTTTGCTGTCAGTGCCGTAAAAATGGCCAATCTGTACTGTTCGTATGACGGCCGTCTGAGAGGTTTGAGTATCTCAAAAAGGGTGTTGTTAAAAGCGTCTGTTTTCTTGATATTCAATCTGGGGAGGTTTGAAAAAGGGAAAACATTTTCTGCGGCGATGGTTAGCAGGGTTGCATAGTGATCAGAAGTTAGCTCATCTATAACTTCCCAATCTGTTCCCATTATTAAGTCGTTTGTCACAAAGGTTAAATCAATGGAAGATGAAGAGTTCACTGATATAGGTTTCTTATATCTAAACCTAAATGCTACAGTATTCTATCCAATATCAAATTACTTCCACACTTTCTCGTACTGTACTGGATGGCCGGATAACACAGAAGTGGCTCTTCTCCAATGCAAATCTCATCCATAGGGTTGAATGACATACCCGACTCTTTGGACAGTGCCACCTTACTTTGTCTATTGATTATCCTAGTGAAATTTTGCGTATACAACAAGGGGAAGTGCTGTAAGTGATAACTCAAAAAGAATTCGGGATTGACCGCTGGAATTACCATCCAGAACATGAGCTGACCCTCAGGGGTCTCCCGAGGAATATAGAAATGTAAAGTGATATGTGGCCCCTGGAGGTCAGCTTATTCAGAATAACCATCAACTAAATGGGAGTCAATACTAACCTAAGAATTCATTTTTATAGTCTGATAGACTGTCCGCTTAACTTGCCTTACAGTGCTCCCCTGCTCATCACTTATCTTTGCGCACCCCACGCAGGATCACTCTCCTGTTCAGGAAGGGTAGAAACACAAGCTGTTCTCCCGTATGGCCAATAGGAGAAATCATTGTCTCATTCCGTTCAGACACTGTGTTCTCCCATATACCTATGGGTGAACAATAGTGTATCTATATCAACCCTCTTCCTCTCCCTTCCCTCCTCCTTCCCTCCTTCCCCTTCCTCCCCCCCCTCTCCCTCTCTCCTTCTTTCTCTCCTTCCTCCCTCCCTCCTTCTCTCCCCCCTCTCCTCCTCATTGAGTTTTATCAAAATAGGTAGGGTAAATCTGAAACTTTTTTTGGCCTTATGTTGTTCTACCATCTCTCGATGGTAAAAAACAGGGTGTATCTATGTAGATATCTAGCCATGTTTTTCACCCTATGACTTATGGAAGAAATTTAAAATGTGACATAGCATCATTAGATTGTGTCGTTCTACCATCTCCCAATGCTAGAAAACAGTATTTCTATATGTATATACTGAATCATGTATTTCACTGTATGATCTATAGTAGAAATTAAGAATTTGATATAATAGACCTAGATAATGTCGTTCTACCATCCCTCAATGGTAGAAAAAAAGGGGTTCTCTATGTTTGTACCTAACCATGTATTTCACCATATGACCCATAGTAGAAATTAAGAAGTTGACATAATAAACCTAGATAAAGTTGTTCTACCATCTTCTAATGGTAGAAAATAGTGTTTATCTATTCATATATCTAACCATGTATTTCACTGTATAACCTATGGTAGAAACAAGAAGTTTACATACTAGCACTAGACAATGTTGTTCTACCATCCCTCAATGGTAGAAAAAAAAGGGTTCTCTATATATGTACCTTACCATGTAGTTCACCCTATGACCCATGGTAGAAACTAAGAATTTGACATAATGAGCCTAGAAAATGTTGTTCTACCATCTTCTAATTGTAGAAAACAGTGTTTCTATATTCATATATCTAGCCATGTACTTCACTGTATAACCTATGGTAGAAACAAGAAGTTTACATACTAGTACTAGAAGTGAAAACTGTCTCATTCGGCTCAGACACTGTGTTCTCCCACATGAATATGGGAGAACAGTTGTGTAGCTATGTACGCCTGCTCCCTCCCCATTCCCTCCCTACCTCTGTTCCTCTGTCCCTCTGTCCCTCCCTCTCTCCCTCTGTCCCTCCCTCCCTCCCTCTCTTCCTCCCTCCCTCCCTCCCTTCTACCCTCGCTCCCTCCCTTTCTCCCTCTCTCCTCCTTCCTTCTTTCCTTCCAATCTTCCTTCACCCCTCTTTCTTCCCTCCCTCTTCACCTCCTTCTCGCCTATACTTCTTGCCTTTTCACACTCTTGCTTCGGTGCTTTGTTCCTGCCTTCTTTCCTTCCTTCCCATCTTTCTTCCTGTCTTCCTTCCTTCATCTTTCCCTCTCCTCTTCCTCTTACCCTTTGCCTCTCCTTTCTTCCCTCTTCAGATTTCTCATCCTTCTTCCCTCTCTCCCCTTCCTGTTTCTCCTCCTTTCACTGTCCCCCTTCTTCCTTCCTCCCTTCCTACCATCTTCTTTCTTTCCTTACTTCCTTCTTTGCTTCTTTCTTGACATCCTCCCTCCCTCCCTCTCCTGTCCTCTTCTTCTCCTTCTTCCCTTGCTCCCCTTACGTTTTCTCCCCCCATTCTTTTCTATTCCTTCCTTTTTCCTTATGCCTACGTCCTTACCCTTGGTCCCTCTTGTTGCCAACAAATTGAAAAAGTAAGCTTTCCTCCATTTCTTATGAATAGAGAAACAGTAGTTTTCCTCTCTCTATGCATATACCTTACCATGTATTTCACCCTATGACCTAGGGTAGAAACTAAGAATATGACATACTGGAGCTCGATAATGTCATTCTACCATCTCCCAATGGAAGAAAACAAGGTTTCTATCTGTATATATATACATAACTGTGTATTTCAGCCTATGACCTATGGTAGAAATTAAGAATTTGACATAATGAGCTTAGATAATGTTATTCTACCATCTTCTAATGGTAGAAAACAGTGTATCTCTATTCATATATCTAGCTGTGTATTTCACTGTTATGACCTATGGTAGAAACAAAGCAGTTGACATATTAGCACTAGACAATGTTGTTCTACCATCCCTCAATGGTAGAAAACAGGGGTTCTCTATGTATGTACCTAACCATGTAGTTCACCCTATGACCTACGGTAGAAACTATGAAACTGATATAATGAGCCTAGAGTTTTTTTTCTACCATCTTCTAATGGTAGAAACTGTGTTTCTCCATTCATATATTTAGCCGTGTATTTCACTGTATGACCTATGGTAGAAACAAAGCACTTGACATACTAGCACTAGACAATGCTGTTCTACCATTCCTCAATGGTAGAAAAAATGGTTCTTTATGTATGTACCTAACCATGTATTTCACCATGTGACTCATGGTAGAAATTAAGAATTTCACACAATGAGCCTACAAAATGTTGTTCTACCATCTTCTACTGGTAGAGAACAGTGTTTCTCTATTTATGTATTTAGCCGTGTATTTCACCATGTGAACTATGGTAGAACCACAGCAGTTGACAGACTAGCACTACACAATATACCTTACCATGTAGTTCACCCTATGACCCATGGTAGAAACTAAGGAGTTAATATGCTACTACTAGACCAGATCTTTCTACCATCTTATAGAGGTAGAAAACGGAGTCTCTTATATATAAAACCCGACCACATCGTTCACCCTATGATCCATACGGTAGAAACATTGCTGTTGATATCATAGTAATTGACCAGATCTCTCTACCATTTCATGTGGTAGAGTCTATAATGATACCCAACTGGTCACCTACGATCTAGGGTGGAATGGTATGCAGTTTACATATTATACTACTAGACCAGATTGTTCTACAATTTCATAGTGGTAGAAAACCATATGTTTGATGCCTTAGAGCTATAGTAAAAACCAAGCAGTTGACATATTACCCAAACCAGATCGTTCTCCCATCTCATAGTAGTAGAAAACAGAGTCTCTCGATATTATGCCCAACCATGCCATAGAGACTAAGCAGTCAACATAATTATTTACTACTGACAATAGTAGAAAAGAGGGTCTCTCTTTGTATATATCTAATGGTGAGTTTAACCCTATGACCTATGGTAGAAATTAGGAATTTGACATTTTGGCACTGGATTGTCGTTCTATCATCGGGAGATGGTAGAAAAGAAGGTTTCTCTATGTATATACCTAACCATGTATTTCACCCTATGACGTTGGGTAGAAACCAAGAATTTCCAGAAATTACACTAGATAATGTTGTCCTTAAAGTAGAAAATATGATAGAAAACCATGTGTGTCTATATTAAGGCTTAGCCACGTGTTTTATCCATGCACTGTGGTAGAAACTTATCAGTTGATATACTAATGTAGGGGTTTACTACTAATACAAACCATATACATACTTCATTTATCCTATTTCACTTGGTTTGGGTCTGGTTCGGGTTGCCTAGATGGCTCATGCCATAATCCACCCACTTTGGGTCCATTCGTCTAGAACCTATCCAGGGCTATGCCCCACCAATGGTTGATCAGACATAGTCTCACCTATCTTCTAACGGGAGAAACCCATGGTGCCCATACAATAAACTTGGGCATTGGTTTCTCCAATCTGCTAATGGGAGAAATCCTATATCACTTGATACCAATACAAAACACTAGATGGCAGCACAACCAGAAGGATGACAATGTGCCATGTCCCCTAGTATCACTATATCTCTGCTGTTTGCTCTGTATCTAGACTATTTTGGAATATGAACTGCTGTCATATGATGCTCTACATCTTATATTATATATAATTCATATGACCAGAACTTATCTTTGTCTGTATTTTAGATTAAATCCATAACAGCCCACCACAGTGTTAATCCCCATAGAGAAATCTAGATGGCCATAATTTGTTAAATATAATCTAAATTAAGATGGTTAGTCATTCATATGATTCCTGATTACAAATAATATTTGGTTCAGTCAGGGAAATTAATGAAATGATGGGTTATATAAGAAAATTGGGCCATTGTTAGCCTTCTGCTTGTGCATGAAATATATTATGAAGTTATCTGCCATTTAAATTTAAATTTAGATTTAGACTAGATTGGTTGATCAGAGAATGTAAGAATCAATCTAGGAGTCTTAGTATTTTCATACATTTAAACAGCTTTTAAGAGTAGAACCTATCGAATGTATCTTCTCAGGAACTGAGCTGCCACCTGGTGTAAAGATGTGGAACCATTCAAAACATTAAAAACGTAATTAAAACGTTTCTTAATCAGAAACAAACTTAAACATTAATTATCATCTTTTGCAAACAACCATAACCATTCGGGAGGAAGACTAAGGTAACAAGGCATGTTAAATAAACATGAAGATGAAGCAAATAAATGTAGTATTGTCTGGGTTAGGTCTAGATATATAGTAATTCCTATGTATATCATAGTGGTTGCAACCCCAAACAGATATTTATGGATAATGATTGAGTTATCATACCAACAAATATTCTTGCCATGTGCATACATATTTATACATATAGGCATTCCATTAAGACCTACATCTTCGAATTTTGAATTGTATTGAAGTAACACTCCCCATTTACATTTGTCTATGGGAATTAGCACTGTTTTGCAATTATGTTTTGCTAATGAAACACATAAGCAAAGATAGGGTTAGTATCAAAGAATACACAAAATATAACATATATAGCACATTATGGCAACACATCATATAATATAATGATGTATATTCCAAGCAAGCTGCAGAACTATAATGTGCTTTGGGCGATAATGGGGAACAACATGGTCACAGAATAGGAGGAAAATGTAAAAAAACCGTTCAATAAACGTTTTCCTACGTCAGTAAACGTTGAAAATGAACATTCACTTAAAGACCTATACAAACATTCACCAACGTTTATATAATATTTTTTCTATGTCAGAAAATGTAAAAAACAAACATCGATATCCTAACTCTTTTTAAAACATTGATAAACATTTAAAAACATTTGATAAATGTTAGAAAACATTAGAAACAAACGTTCGTTTTTTACCCTTCTATAAACGTTTAAAACTTTTTTTGAATGTTCGTTGTTCACTGGGTAGTGTTTCATACTGTTATAAAGTGAGCTTAGGATTTCTCCCATTAGCAGATTGGAGAAAACAATGCCCAAGTTTATTGTATAGGCAATATGGGTTTCTACCATTAGTGGATGGGAGAAACCAAAGCCCAATTCTTTTGTATAGGCACCGTGGGTTTCTCCCATTACCAAATAGGTGAAACTATGTCAATGCTTAAAACTTGGTTTTCAATCATTCCCCTTTAACAAATATCCTAATGATTGCAAAAAAAGAGTTCATTTTCCCGATACTGGCTACTTTGGTGAGAAAAAGGTTCAAAATCATGAAAAGACGAAGACATTTTTAAGTTTTGACCATAGGGCATAGACTGAAATATATGAGAAGACATTTACATAGAGAAACCCTGTTTTCTACCATTGGGAGAAGGTAAAACAACATTATCTAGTGCCAGTATCTCTCTGTATCTACTATCAGTTATAGGATGAAATACATGGTTAGGTATATACATAGAGAAACTCTGTTTTCTATGATTGGTAGATGGTAGAACAATATAATCTGATCTAGCAGTAGGACAGATGTTGACTGCTTAGTCGCTATGTCATGGATGGGAATAATATAAAGAGACTCTGTTTTCTACCACTAATAATGAGATGGCAGAATGATCTGTTCTGTATAGTTTCTTTCATAGATCATGGGGTAAATAGTTGGGCATCATATGAAAAGACTCTGTTTTCTAAGACCTTTTCTGGTAGAAAAGTCTAGTGAGGTACTATTATATCAACTGCACCATATGGATCATAGAGTGAATAGTGTAATCAGGCTTTATATTTTTTACCACTATGAGATGGTAGTGAGATCTGGTCTAGTAGTAGCGTGGTAACTCCTTAATTTCTACCATAGGTCATAGGGTGTAATACATGGATAGGTACATACATAAAGAACCCCTTTTTTTCTACCATTGAGGGATGGTAGAACGAAATTATCTAGTGCTAATTTGTCAACTGCTTCGTTCCTAACATAGGTCATACAGTGAAATGCAGGCGAGATATATGAATAGAGAAACACTGTTTTCTACCATTAGAAGATGGTAGAACACTATTTTCTAGGCTTATTATGTCAAATTCTTGGTTCCTACCATGGGTCATAGGGTGAAATACATGGTTAGGTACATACATAGAGAACCCCTGTTTTCTACCATTGAGGGATGGTAGAACAACATTGTCTAGTGCTAATATGTCAACTGCTTTGTTTCTACCATAGGTCATAACAGTGAAATACACAGCTAGATATATGAATAGAGGTACACTGTTTTCTACCATTAGAAGATGGTAGAATAACATTATCTAAGCTCATTATGTCAAATTCGTGATTTCTACCATAGGTCATAGGCTGAAATACACAGTCATGTATATATATACAGATAGAAACCTTGTTTTCTTCCATTAGGAGATGGTGACTGACATTATCGAGCTCCAGTATGTCATATTCTTAGTTTCTACCCTAGGTCATAGGGTGAAATACATGGTTAGGTATATGCATAGAGAGAGGAAAACTACTGTTTCTCTATTCATAAGAAATGGAGAAAACCTTACTTTTTCAATTTGTTGGCAACAAGAGGGACCAAGGGTAAGGACGTAGGCATAAGGAAAAAGGAACGAATAGAAAAGAATGGGGGAAGAAAAGGTAAGGAGAGCGAGGGAAGAAGGAGAAGAAGAGGACAGGAGAGGGAGGGAGGGAGGATGTCAAGAAAGAAGCAAAGAAGGAAGTAAGGAAAGAAAGAAGATGGTAGAAAGGGAGGAAGGAAGGAGGCAGACAGTGAAAGGAGGAGAAACAGGAAGGGGAGAGAGGGAAGAAGGATGAGAAATCTGAAGAGGGAAGAAAGGAGAGGCAAAGGGTAAGAGGAAGAGGAGAGGGAAAGATGAAGGAAGGAAGGCAGGAAAGAAAGTGGGAAGGAAGGAAAGAAGGCAGGAACAAAGCACCGAAGCAAGAGTGTGAAAAGGCAAGAAGTATAGGCGAGAAGGAGGTGAAGAGGGAGGGAAGAAAGAGGGGTGAAGGAAGATTGGAAGGAAAGAAGGAAGGAGGAGAGAGGGAGAAAGGGAGGGAGCGAGGGTAGAAGGGAGGGAGGGAGGGAGGGAGGGAGAGACAGAGGGAGGGAGGGAGGGAGGGAGGGAGAGGGGAGGGAGCAGGCGTACATAGCTACACAACTGTTCTCCCATATTCATATGGGAGAACACAGTGTCTGAGCCGAATGAGACAGAGTTTTCACTTCTAGTACTAGTATGTAAACTTCTTGTTTCTACCATAGGTTATACAGTGAAATACATGGCTAGATATATGAATATAGAAACACTGTTTTCTACAATTAGAAGATGGTAGAACAACATTTTCTAGGCTCATTATGTCAAATTCTTAGTTTCTACCATGGGTCATAGGGTGAACTACATGGTTAGGTACATATATAGAGAACCCTTTTTTTTCTACCATTGAGGGATGGTAGAACAACATTGTCTAGTGCTAGTATGTAAACTTCTTGTTTCTACCATAGGTTATACAGTGAAATACATGGTTAGATATATGAATAGATAAACACTATTTTCTACCATTAGAAGATGGTAGAACAACTTTATCTAGGTTTATTATGTCAACTTCTTAATTTCTACTATGGGTCATATGGTGAAATACATGGTTAGGTACATACATAGAGAACCCCTTTTTTCTACCATTGAGGGATGATAGAACAACACTATCTAGGTCTATTATGTCAAATTCTTAATTTCTACTATAGATCATACAGTGAAATACATGATTCAGTATATACATATAGAAACCCTGTTTTCTAGCATTGGGAGATGGTAGAATGACACAATCTAATGACGTTATGTCACATTTTAAATTTCTTCCATAAGTCATAGGGTGAAATACATGGCTAGATATTTACATAGATACACCCTGTCTTTTACCATCGAGAGATGTTAGAACAACATAAGGCCAAAAAAAGTTTCAGATTTACCCTACCTATTTTGATAAAACTCAATGAGGAGGAGAGGGGAGAGAGAAGGAGGGAGGGAGGAAGGAGAGAGAGAAGGAGAGAGGGAGAGGGAGGGAGGAAGGGGAAGGAGGGAAGGAGGAGGGAAGGGAGAGGAAGAGGGTTGATATAGATACACTATTGTCCACCCATAGGTATATGGGAGAACACAGTGTCTGAACCGAATGAGACAATGATTTCTCCTATTGGCCATACGGGAGAACAGCTTGTGTTTCTACCATTACTTTGATGGTAGAGTGCTCCTGTATGGCCTGCTTTGCCAAAGGATTAACCAGTTCAGTTATTTCATGTGTCTTGGATTCCAACAAGTCTATATTAGCTCTGTTCTTCATAGCTCTTGGTTGAGATGCCAAGTAAATACTTTGCCTGTGGAGCCCCCCTCTCTTCTCTCAGCTGACTACATGAGCATCAGTGTCAGTGATGACAGTCTCTTGATTCCTGTGGTAGTCACCTGGAGCTGTCTGTCAAGTGATCATGTTATTTTGTATACGATACTTGCCGATCTCCAGTGAGATACGGATGTTGTTGAGTTACAGCTTCCAAATGTAAGTGTCCGCTAGCATCACATGACCTTTAAGTGACTTCTGGTAGTCCAGTACCTGGCTGGCCAACACTGATGTATCTGGAGGCATTTGAACTTGTAGGACAACTACAACTGTTAATGCCCGAGAAACGACACAGATGACATCTTTCTCCTCGATGAGCACGCCATCCTGATGTAGCAAAGAAATCTGGGAGGGACCACAGCATGTCAACAGTCTGCGGCACAGCATCTGTGTGAGGCAGCACAATAAAGAGGGGCCCGATGCCACGAACATTGTTCCACGGCTACGAGCCGTGTTCTACTGCTACAAATAGACTCATAAATACATGCACGCGCACATGCACTCACACACTTAAACGCGCAACCTAGATGAGAAAAGAATGGATCGAGAGTCTGATAAACTCTTGAGTTAGTCCCAGGTGTCATAGCACACTTGGACGTAAAACAATCCAATCAATAAATCAATCAGACCACAGCAGTCACATCGTTCAGTATTGAGCCATCTGTCAGCTCCCAATGTCCAAAATCACAACCTCTGATCTATAAATCCTCAGGGCATGTATTTATGTCACCAAGAGGCACTCAGACCAGCTGTTCCCCAACACACATCATATTATGATATCCTTATGACACAATTATGACACACGGTTTGGCAACCTTTAGAGGCATGGTGCCCTGGCTTTTCACCTGCCACAAACTCAAGCATTCTCTTTTGTCAAACCAGGTGACAGGATAGACAGTGCCCAGTGCTCCTTCACCAGTTCACTCACACTTCATGCTTTCCTCCTCTCGTCTGTCACCATCATCAATATGACGTCGGTGAGTCTGATACTTGATAGAACTTTAGTATGTCAGGTCCAGTCAACCAGCAAAAAAACCCAAAGTCCTATACTAGGTCCGCAGTTATATCACCCACAAATTCATATTCAAATAAACAACAGCATGTATCCCCGATCATTTCTTGGCAGTTACTGATGTATTGTGTGTAGAAAATTATATACCTGTATCCACAATCTCATATCATCAGTCTATTTGCTTATGGCTGATTCATGAGAAACAAGGTTAAAGGTTAACGTCTAAGGTTAAAGATCCCCAGATCGCTCAAACCAATTGTACTGAAAAGTTGTTTTTATAGAGCCATCACACGTTGGAACATGCTAAAACTCTGTTACACCATCATACACAGCCTGGCTGATTTTAAAATTATGATAAGAGAGGACTACGATCACTGTTTTATGTAGAAAATGTGTCATACCTTTTAGTTGTAAAATGCTCCCTACTCTGTACACCAACCCGCCCCACCTCATCTCATCAACCAATGATCTTAAAGCTGGGCGGTCGGGGAAAAAGTTCAGCATTAACGGACATTGCCATAAATAGCGTAGCTGTGCAAGCTTCCACCAGAGGGCAGCAGTGAGTGTGTACCTTTTCAAGCAGAGTATTAGGCACAACATGTGCTTAGTTCCTTAGCATAAAGGAATATGTAGGCTAGTTGGAAGGTCTGGTTGATTCTGTTGCCCATATTCGATGTTAAACCAGAATTTTATAAGCAGCAGCTCCCCCACATAGACTAAATTTTCTTAATGTGAATCCAAACCTATATCATTTGGAGGTAGGAAAAACAAGGGACCATGCATATTTCCCAGGGCTTTTTTATATCTTGATGGGGATGGTGGGGGGGGGGGTCTTAAAAAAAGTATAGAAAATCTAATAGTTAGGGCCTACTACCAGCAGAAAGGCAAGGGTAAAAAGTTGGTTCTGCCTGGAATTGAACCCGGGCCGCCCAGGTGGAAAGCAAGAACAGTAACCACTTCACCAGCAAGGTTTTGGATATTTAGTTCAATGTAAAAGCACTGCCTTGAAGCACTTCACCTGTTTAACTGCAATTTTTTAGTCTGTATATATTGACATGAAAGGAGACCTAGCGGAAGTAAGGCAATGCGCCTAAGCTAGGATGAAACATCTACTTTTGTATTTGTCTCTTTTACCCAATAAAACACTTTTTAAAAAAAGAGACTAATTTACCTTTATCAGGTATACATTAGCCTAACAGAAAATGCAATTCTCATCTTGTCTGGTCTCCTTACGCTCCTCGGTCACCATCGCGATGAATGTGCTGCAGAGGTTTGTTGTTCTGAAGCCTTGAAAATTCATCAACTTTAGGTGAAGAATAACCAGCAGGGCATCATAGTCTCTCACCTAGTAAGAAACGCTGAGATTATCTTTCAAATAGAGTTCTGGAATCCAGTGTCTAAGTTAAGGATAGATCGAGGGGTCTATGGCATTTAGACACAGACCGTAGGGACCATAGGCCCCAAGTTGATGGGATCTATCCGACTTAAACCCCTGGTATTTTGGTCAATTTGAAATACCAGGTGCTAAAAACTGTAAGGCACCTGAAGGCTTCCAGCATCAGGTCTGTGATAGAAAGGTTTGTAATGAAGAATAATAATATCCATAGTGAGTTAGAAGATATGACACTCAGTTGGGGGAACTTTGGAGGTGTGGTACCTGGACTGGGCCAACTAAGTGAGCATGTGTTCCGTCCCCTAGGGCATTGTACCGATGGCTGGCAATGCATGGGCTGCTTTTTGACCACCTCCCCATCGGCTCATTTTTTGTCAGCACACATGCATTCACATAAAATGTACTTAACATCAGAATATAACATCTAAGAATAAGAGATTTCTGGGAATATTTTATCTCCTGGGATTGGGTACCCTAGATGCTATAAAGATTGCAGAACGATTGTGACAAAAAGTGACCATGAACGCGAAATCTGACGATCTCTAAAGAAAGCAAAACTGTTTGATGATCAGTGTATTGCAGAAGTGCTTTCTGTCAGCTTCCGTCAGATATAGGGGAGACGAAGATGAATATTCTGACGAGGATACCAGGCATCCTCGTCACATGAATAGAAGCAGGTGGTCGTTGGCGTCCATTTGTTGAACACCCTGTTAGTGCATCACTAGCACCTCTTCCACCTGCAGGCATGGGGTTTAGGGGAGGTGACGGCCCGCATTGGGGTACCAACCCGTCCGCATTACCCCCTGCTCCCCTATTAACTATTAATACTTCCAAAAGCAGATGTTTTTCAAATAAAACAAATCAAACCTCAACCTCAAGGGGTGAGGTAGTGTGCGCTTTGGGTGAGGTGCCCTAGCCCTTTCACATACTCACCCAATCCCACCCAGTGGCTAGCTGGTGGTGGGGGAACTTGGGTGAGAGGTGGGTAAGGGCTTGTACAAGGTGTGGGGTTGTCCAATGTGCAATATATATCAGTTACTTATATATTACCCTATAACCACACTGTAGTATAGTGGTCAGCACCGTAGCCTTGTACCCCAAAGGTCCAGGGTTCGTGACTTGGCCATGTCACCCTATACCCACCGTTTTTTCTTCTACTGGTCTGCATGCTTGGGTGACCTTGGGTAAGGTGGTGTGTTAGCACACAGACCAGAGGGTCACCCTCAGTGTGGGGTTGGGCAGATGGGGCTATGGGCCCAAGGCATGCCCAGTCTAGCACATAGGGTGAGCTTCTTCACACTCATCTCCAGGCCCTGATGAGATATACTACCAGATGTACCTTCCAGAGCACCAACTGGAGCTGCTTCTGGATATCTTCAACAATATCTGGACGACAGGACATACCCACCATCTTGGTCGGAGGCTATAGTTGTGCCGATTCCAAAACCAGGGAAGGATACATCTGTGCCTTCGAGCTTCAGACCCATTGCCATGACCAGCTGCCTGGCCAAGACAGTGGAGAGGATGGTCAACAACAGACATGTATGGTATCTCGAGTCAAACAACCTCCTGACTCGATACCAATCAGGTTTCCGCAAAGGTCGAAGCATCACAGACCATCTAGTGCTTCTCAAGACCCACATCAGAAAAGTGTTTGCCAACAATGAACACGTTGCAATTGCTGCTGTATTTTTGTACCTTGAGAAGGCTTATGACACAACGTGGAAATTTGGCACTATCCAAGACATGAAAAAAAAGGGGCTGCGAGGCAGACTGCCACTATTTCTAGAGGGCTTTCTCTGCAACAGAACTTTCAATGTGGCACCACCCAATCTGAGAGAGTTGACCAGGCGAAAGGAGTCCCCTAGGGCTGCGTCCTCTCGGTGACACTGTTTGGTATCAAAATAAACGAAATCGCCGAAACCCTCGGGTATAATGTGGATTGCTGCCTGTTTGTAGATGACTTTGTTATCTGCTACAGCGGTACCTCCATGGCAACCATAGAACAAAAGCTTCAACAGACAGTCTTCTGCCTGGAGGTTTGGAGTCTGCAAAATGGCTTCAAGTTCTCAGAAAGCAAGACTACCTGTGTGCACTTTTGCCAAAGGCGAAGGTGTGTGGAGGCTCCAGCACTGACACACGGGAAAACACTCAAAGTTGAAACGGAGGTTAAATTCCTTGGACTAGCGTTTGAATGAATCTTCTCGTTCAAACCCCATGTGGAATACCTCCTGAAAAGATGTCAAGAAGCCATAAACCTCCTGAAGATGCTCTCCCACACAGAGTGGGGAGCAGACCGGGAGATTCTATTGACAATCTACAAGACATATATCTAATCACGCCTGGATTACGGATCGGTGGTGTATGCATATGTTTGCAAGTGGAGGCTAAAGTCCCCCCACTAGATCTCAGGCGGGACAAACTATCCCTCCAATATGCCATCAGGGTGAAGGCAAATGAGAGGAACCCAACTCATAACACCATCTTCAACGAGGACCACAGCATCTTTGGTAGGAAGAAGATCGCCACAAAGCCTTTTTCTATGAGGGTGAGAACCCTGATGAGAAAGGCTCGCATACCAATCTCCAAGGTCATCATGGAAGGACCTACTCAATCCCCTCCATGGACACAGGCGGGTCCGACTATCCTTTGTGAACACAAGAAGGGGGAAACCCAGACCAACACCTACATGGAAAAACTGACAGAAATCAGCCGTCGGCACCAAGCTCACACTGATATGTTCACAGATGGCTCGAAAGACGGAAACCGTGTTGGCTTTGCAGCATTCACACCCTTTGGTACCCACAAAGGAGCACTACATGGAAGAAGCAGCATCTTCACTGCTGAAGTATTTCATACTGCAATCTGCCTGTGGGTGTCAGGATAATGGACTGGCCGGTGATGTGTCAACAGTCTGCGGCACAGCATCTGTGTGAGGCAGCACAATAAAGAGAGGCCCGATGCCACAAAAATTGTTCCACCAATACGAGCTGTGTCCCACTGTTACAAGTACACTCATAAACACATGCACGCACACACGCACTCACACACTTAAACGCGCAACCTAGATGAGAAAAGAACGGACCGAGAGTCCGATAAACTCTTGAGTAAGTCCCAGGCATCACAGTACACTTTGACATAAAACAATCCAATCAATTAATCAACTGATGCTCTGTATTTATATCATGGTTCTTATGGTTTATTTCATGCTTTTTCAGTAGTTACAGACTTGTAACATGTTTACATCCGTGGGATCGCCATTTAAAATTTTGCGCAGGTTGGTGACCCTCGAGAGTGTGCAATACGGCCACAGCGTGCAATATGAGCCATGGTTGTTGCATGCTACCCTCAGGAAGGGCCTTCTATTGGTTTGACATTGACAGACTGTGTTCACTATGAAATAAAATTAGTATCATAAAGTCTCAGTATTAATCTGCCTCCTTTTATCCTTATTTATGTCTCCTTCCACACTATATAAATTTGCCTTTTCCTTGCTAGCCAGTCATAGATTGCACCCGGTCATAGATTGCACCTGGTCATAGATTGCACCTGGTCATAGAGGAAAACATTCCCCCATGTTTGTGAGACACAGCCAGGTGCATTTGGCCCTGGACTATGGTCTTTATTTCATGGTGAATACGTCAGTCACATTGACTTAACCAAGGAAGGCCGTATTTCACACACCCTGTTAAATAACCCTCTCCCGTATTTCATGGCCTTTTATATCATTAAATTTGATGGTTTAATAGCTATAAAGTAGCTTTTACAGATCAATTAAGTGACATTTTGGTGGACATTGTTAGTAATGACATGAAATAAACACAAAGGAGCACTCGTATAGTTCCCCAATGAGGGTTATTTCACGAGGCGAAGCCTCGTGAAATAACCCTCATTGGGGAACTATACTCGTGAACCTTTGTCTATTTATTTTCATAGTTTATAATTACATTTCCATCTTAACACATATAAAATGGAAAATTCCATCTTATGAGGTCATAGACGTCACTTAATAAGTAGCATCCATTTTAAACATTGTCGAAAGGAAGGGGAAATAATGACAGCCATCCAAGTTAGTTTATGCATCACATATTGCAGAACATTTCCTTGATAATATGTAAGTAAATCTGCCCTAAATAAGCCTTTTTCTGTCATGCTGGTCATAGATTGCACCTGGTCATAGATTGCACCCAGTCATAGATTGACCCGGTCATAGACAAAAACATTTGCCCATAGTTCAGCGTTAAATGCATCTACAATTATACACATAGACCGTAGTCCAGGTTCAAACACACCTACACGTAGTACACAAAGACCATACCCTAGTAGAGATCCTGCACAGGGCCAATTTGGTTTTAGCTAGGATTGACTGTTTGAAGTTTGGCAAAACTCAGCTGGGTTCCATGTTGGGCAAATGGCTGGGCTGATGTGTGGCCCTGACCAGGCTCCCCGCTGTCTGATGTGGACTGAGGTTAGGTTTGTACAGGGCTTACGGGTCTAGTGGTTCTGATCAGTTACACCAGATGTCACTACTATACAATATATAATGTTTTCCAACAAAGACCGATGAAATAGATTTTTATAAAATGATACAAGAAAAGACAAGCAGCTATCCAGTGTAGACACCATTTCTGTGGTATTACAATTTTGCTTAACACAGTCTCATATGCTCCATGTGGGTATGAACTATGAACTTGAAGGTGTATATATATCACCAGGTGGTTCTGAGATGGAAATTCCTAAAATGTGATACATATTAAAAGGGATAGCATGTATATGTGAACTATAAAAGTGTCTTTGTAACTGTTTAAACTAATAGAAGACATGGTAACCTTATACCATACAGGTATTAGAGTGCCACTATGATGATGTTATTTTTGTATCTAGTCGCATAATCTCGGGAAAGTTAGAAAAATAAAGGAAATTTATCTTATAAGAGATGCTGCATATAGTAAAATGGTGCCAAATCCTGTTAGATATAGCCAGGACTCTGCCTACATATGTTCTGTACATGTAGATATAGTTTGGGGAGGTTTGGTAGAGTTTTGTTGTGATGGGAGAATTTTATGTCCGATGGCTGGATACAGGTGATTCCGAGATGGAAATTCAGGAAATGGGGCTCATATTAGAAGGTGCATATAGTAAAAAGGTACCAAATGCTGTAAAATATACCCAGGACTCAGCCCACACATGTTTCGTACATGTATAGATAGTTTGAATAGGTTGTGTGGAGTTTGCTAGTGATGGGAGACCTTTATCTATAATTTTAGGGGTGAATCATATGGGTGATTCCGAGACACAAAATCAGTGATTAGGCCATACTTTAGGCCAGTTCTTTGCATAGTAGGTACAACCAGTGGTCATGATGCTCCATATATATTGAAGAACATATGATGAGGATATTATAGAGTGATTTTAAGGACTAATTGAACCATTTTGAGAAAAATAGTGTAAAGTTGAGAGTATGTGACAGAAATTTTCATAATTTTGATTAATATTCAAAATTGATCGGGCTACATCTCAAGAAGTTTTTTTCTTAGGATATTCATTTTTGTATACTTTAAGATACATGTTGTACCAGGTTGTAAACAATATTAGGAGTTGCCATAATGTATTTAACACCAAAAAATCTATATCTATGTATTTTCCATCTAGGAATCACCCGAAATAATGACGATCAAATTCTTGAGGCAATAAAAACTGAACCGGTTGGGTTAGAGATGTATCAAAAAGTGTTCCAAGGAGCCAAGATATATACCTTTCAATATAATCAATTTGTTAAAACATATCAAGAATTTTCTGATTTGACCCTCCTCAGCCTTAAACCTGCATGACTCAGGAGTTTGTGCCATGTACACCCTAGACATTTGTCTATGCTGCATGTGGCTCAAACCTGATGATTATAGGCCTGCTTGATTCTTCCATTATTGGGTAGGAAGAGTACGGATATGCTTGGGTTCATTATCAAGACCTAGGATATCTGGTTCAACAAATACAAGAAATCATTGGGAATGATTGAATAGATTCTAAAAACCCATATTTATCAGGCGATGCTGTGGCCCCAAATTAGCTAACCTGTCCAAAAAACTATCTGAGCCCGCTTTCAGCCCATTCAAAAACTGATCTGAGCCCAAAATGGGCAGCCCATCCAAAACCCAATCTGCGCCCAACATGGGCAGCCTGCACACGGGGCCAGACCAAAGCCCAGTGCCCTAAACCGATGGAGCCCTCGATTAGGCCACTCCGGGCCACATTTGCAAACACAGTCTGGCCCTGGACGGGGCCACAGTGTATTTACAACTAGGTTAGTTGAGATTCAAACGCACCTACAAGTAATACATATATCCTTAGGAGCGCCAGTACTTTCTGCCAGGGGACCCCCAGAACGTACTGATGTGGGGTGTAAAAATGGCCCTCAAAATGCCAGTGCTTTATGTCAGGGGACCCCCAGAACGTACTAATGTGGGGTGTAAAAATGGGGCTCAAAATGCCAGTGCTTTCTGTAATAGGGCTGCCAGAACGTAATATGTGTAATGGATTTTTCAAGATTTTGGCTACCAGAACGTAATGGTGTGTATTTAAGGACTGATTTCCCTCTTTATTTAATATAAATTGTGATGCCCAATACACATTGTCCTACTCTGGTAGGTCTAGCTCCAAAAGCAAAACTCATTAAAACGTTCTGGCATTTCCATAGCAAATACATAATTCTCTAGTGGACTCAAGCCTTAATACACATGAGCCCACTATGGTACATCTAGTTCCAAAACCTAAAAGATTTTGGCAGGTAGGATATAGGTTCCAAACACACATAAGCCCACTATGGCAGCATGGTTGCAAAGACAAAACGTTTTAGAACGTTTTGGCAGTTCTGTTATGAAGCATAGTAGGTATACATTAGCTGGTCTGATGTAGGTTCCAAATACACATAGGCCCACTATGGCAGCATGGTTGCATAGACAAAACGTTTTAGAACGTTTTGGCAGTTCGGTTATGAAGCATAGTAGGTATACATTAGCTGGTCTGAGTTCTATTGGTGCCCATGGGATCATTCATTTCATAGATTTGATCATCCACTGATGTGGTCACTGCTGTATTAGAAAAGCAGCATATAAATATCTGTCTTACTTTGAGGTGGACTACCATTATTTGTGGCCAACTCCTTGCTAACTATATAGTTCTGGATGTTAAACAAATCAATCAATTTATTCCTTTCCTCTTGGTGCCTATTGGATTCTATTGGTACATAATGAATTCTATTGGTACCTATGGAGATCGGAAGAAAGGAGATCAGCAGAATGGAGATCGGCAGAACTCAGATATTCAGAATGGAGATTGGCAGCACAGAGATCAGCAGAATGGAGATTGGCAAAATTGGGATCGGCAGAACGGACATCGGCAGAGCTGCTGCTGTCGGGAGATTCTAGTGGATTCTAATGATCAGAGCATAAGCAGTGTCATTATTCTCAATTTTTTTGGTACGAATAGAATTTCAATGCCAGTACCCATAAGTACCAATAGAATCCCATAGGTACCTATTGGATTCTATTGGTAACAATAGAATTCTATCTATATCTATTAGATTCTATGATACATATTGGATTCTATTGGTAACTATTGGATTCTATTGGTACCAAAACTAGAATCACGAATATTGTCACTGCTTATCCTCTGATCAATACAATCTATTAGAATCCACTAGCATCTCCCCACAGCAGCAGCTCTCTGTTCTGCCGATGTCCGCGCTGAATCCAATAGTTACCAATAGAATCCAATATAATATAGATACAAATAGAATTCCATTGGCACCAATAGAATCTAAATGGGATTCTATTGATATCTATGGGTACTGGCATGGAGATTGGCAGAACTGAGATTGGTATAATGGAGCTTGGCAAAACAGAGATCGGAAGAACAGACATTGGCAGAACAGAGGTCTAGCACAGAAATCTGCAGAACAGAGATCAGACAGTGGCAGAATGCAGAACCTACGGGATAATATCGGTACCTATTAGATTCTATTGGTACCCACCGGATTCTGTTGGATTCTATTGATCAGAGCATAGAGAGAGACACTATTATAGCTTTGGTACCAATAGAATCCAATAGTTACAAATAGAATCCAATATGTATCAATAGAATCAAATATATACAAATAGAATCCCTAAGGGATTCTTTTGGTATCTATGGAGAGAACGGAGAGAATCGGCAGAACTGAGATATTCAGAACGGAGATATTCAGATTGGAAATTTGCAGCACAGAGATTGGCAGAATGGGGATTGTCAGAACTGAGATTGGCAGAACAGAGATCAGCAGAATCGACAGCCGCAGAAAAGACAGTGCCAGAATGGACTGTGGCAGAACAGAGATCGGCAGAAAGGAGATTGATGGAATGGAGATTGAATGCACAGTGGCAGAATGGAGAGCAGCAGAACCGACAGCGGCAGAACCGACAGTGGCAGAAAGGACAGCCACAGAACTGAGATATTCAGAACGGAGATCAACTGAACATAAATTAGCAGAACAGAGATTGAAGGAACGGAGATCAGCAGAACAGACAGTGGCAGAACGGAGAGTGCCAGAACAGAAAGCGCCAGACTGGAGATCGGCAGAAGGGACAGCGGCAGAACGGACAATGGGAGAACGGAGATCGGCAGAATTGAGATATTCAGAATGGAGATCGGTCGAGCGGAGATTAGCAAAATGGAGAGGAGATTAGCAAAATGGAGATCAGCAGAACGGAGATCATCAGAGCGGAGATCGGCAGAATATCAATCGGCAGAACAGACATTGGCAGAACGGAGATCAGCAGAATGGACATCGGCAAAACGGACATTGGCAGAACAGAGAGCTGCTGCTGTGGGGAGATTCTAGCGGATTTTAATAGATTGTATTGATCAGAGGATAAGCAGTGACGATATTCATGATTCTGGTTTTGGTACCAATAGAATCCAATAGTTATCAATAGTATTCAGTATGTATCATAGAATCCAATAGAAACAAATATAATTTGATTGGTACAAATAGAATCCAATAAGTATCAATACCATCCAATAGGTACCTACAGGATTCTATTGGGTACTGGCATTGAGATCGGCAGAATGGAGATCTACAGAACGGAGATCAATAGAACAGAGATTGGCAGAAAGGAGATCAACGGAACAGAGATTAGCAGAACAGACAGCAGCAGAACTTACAGCAACAGAACGGAGAGTGGCAGAAAGGAGAGTGGCAGAACAGAGAGTGGCAGAACGGAGAGTAGCAGAACGGAGAGTGGCAGAACAGAGAGTGGCAGAACGGAGATCAACAGAACTGAGAACAAGTGAATGGAGATTGGCAGAACTGAGATCGGCGCAATGGAAATCAGCAGAATGGAGAACAGAGATTGGCAGAAAGGAGATCAACGGAACAGAGATTAGCAGAACAGACAGCAACAGAACTTACAGCAACAGAACGGAGAGTGGCAGAACGGAGAGTGGCAGAACAGAGATCAGCGCAAAGGAAATCAGCAGAATGGAGAACAGAGATTGACTGAACCGAGATTGGGAGAATGGAGAGCCACAAAATGGAGAGTGGCATAACGGAGATCAGCAGAACGGAGATTGGCAGAACAGAGAGTGGCAGAACAGAGAGTGGCAGAATGGAGAGTGGCAAAATCACAGCTGGAATTGCATAATATTACCAAAAATGTGGTATTTTTGACGGCCAGTGGAGGGGACTAGAAATGAACTCCCCAAAATGGTAAAATAGTATGGCTTGCATTTTTCCATATTGTATCAATATAAATAGAGTTAAATCCACTACAATAGACTGAATAGAAATGGACATTGGCAGAACTGAGATCGGCGGAATGGAGATTGGCAGAAAGGGGACTGGCAGAATGGAGAGCGGCAGAATGGAAAGCGGCAGAACGGAGAGTGGCAGAATGGAGAGTGGCAGAATGGAGAGTGGCAGAATGGAGAGTGGCAGAATGGAGATGGGCAGAATGGAGATGGCCAGAACAGAGGGTGGCAGAATGGAGAGTGGCAGAACGGAGAGTGGCAGAACAGAGAGTAACAGAATGGAGAGTGGCAGAACGGAGATCAATAAAACTGAGAGCAACTGAATGGAGATCGGCAGAACGGATATCGGTAGAACTGAGATCGGCCCAATGGAGATCAGCAGAATGGAGGTCAACAGAACGGAGATTGACTGAACCGAGATTGGGAGAATGGAGAGCCGCAAAACGGAAAGTGGCATAATGGAGATCGGCAGAACGGAGATCGGCAGAACAGAGAGTGGCAGAACAGAGAGTGGCAGAATGGAGAGTGGCAAAATCACAGTTTGAATTGCATAATATTACCAAAAATGTGGTATTTTTGACGGCCAGTGGAGGGGACTAAAAATGAACTCCCCAAAATGGTAAAATAGTATGGCTTGCATTCTTCCATATTGTATCAATATAAATAGAGTTAAATCCACTACAATAGACTGAATAGAAATGGGCAGAAGGGATATGGGCAGAACTGAGATCGTCGGAATGGGGATCGGCAGAATGGAGATGGGCAGAACAGAGAGTGGCAGAACGTAGAGTGGCAGAATGGAGATCGGCAGAGCGGAGAGTGGCAGAATAAAAATCCACAGAATGGAAATTGGCGAAATGGACAGCAAACAGATGGACAACGGTAGATTGGACAGCAGCAGAATGGATAGCAGCAGAACGGATATCGACAGAACGAAAATCGGCAGAACGGAGATCAGCTGAACGGCAATCGGCAGATCCAATATATATCTAAAATGTTTTACTTTCACGTTGTAGTAAATTAGTACACCAGATACCCTACTGCCATAGCGTTCTAAAACGTTTCATTTTCAGGGTATAGTATAAGAGTACAATAGTTACCCTACTGCCATAGCGTTCTAAAACGTTTTATTTTCAGGTTATAGTATAAGAGTACAATAGTTACCCTACTGCCCTAGCGTTCTAAAACGTTTTATTTTCAGGTTATAGTATGAGAGTACAATAGATACCCTACTGCCATGGCGTTCTAAAACGTTTTATTTTCAGGTTATAGTATAAGAGTACAATAGTTACCCTACTGCCATAGCGTTCTAAAACGTTTTATTTTCAGGTTATAGTATAAGAGTACAATAGTTACCCTACTGCCATAGCGTTCTAAAACGTTTTATTTTCAGGTTATAGTATAAGAGTACAATAGATACCCTACTGCCATGGCGTTCTAAAACGTTTTATTTTCAGGTTATAGTATAAGAGTACAATAGTTACCCTACTGCCATAGCGTTCTAAAACGTTCTAAAACGTTCTCAAGCTGTAGTATAAGAGTACATTAGATAAGATAAGAGTATAAAAAGGCGTATTTAAACGTTTTAATACTCTCCTATGCATATCACAGGCAGAAGTGCCAAGTCCTGCTAAAGCGTATTGGGAACAAATGCTAATTAGCCTGAAATTTATCATATCATATGGTAAAACTAATGAAATTCTGAGATGATACTCAACTAGAAGCATCTAAGCATAGTAAAAACTCAAAATAATTTGAATAGAGCTATTATATCATTACAATATGTACAACTATATTTACCATGTATTTTCAAATATTGCAAAATTAGGATATAATCGATTTTCATGGTTAATTATTACTAATAAAACATTAAGTTATGAAGTATGGGAAGGCAGTAGTCATAGTACCTTCTATCATGCATATACATCATAAAAGAAATAGTAACAATCTAGTGTAATATGGCCCTTATATATTACATTGAAAACCTTGAAATATGTGAACATCACTGGCGTTTGGGGCCATCATCCAGCCAGATACCTGGCATTTAGAGGGCCCTTTTTACACCCCACATCAGTACGTTCTGGGGGGCCCCTGACATAAAGCACTGGCGTTTTGAGGGTCATTTTTACACCCCACATCAGTACGTTCTGGGGGGCCCCTGGCATAAAGCACTGGCGTTTGTAGGGCCGTTTTTACACCCCACATCAGAACGCTATAGTGGTGCTAAGGATATACCATAGTTCAGGGTCAAACACACTTAGAAACAAGACATATAGACTGTATTACAGTGTCAAACACACCCATAAACAACACACACACAACCGTAATAAGGGTCAAACACACCTAACTACAATGCATATAGACTGTAGTTAAGGATTGAACGCACCTATAAACAACACATATCTAGACCATAGTACAGGGTCAAACACACAGAGCGTAGTACGGATTTATGTGTGATGAGGTAGAATTTTTTTCTGGATTCTTTAGGAAGTGATCAATTTCAACAACATGGGTGGTTGAAAATAGGCGTGTGCACAGTAGTGGGGTTCCTTAGCAAAATGATCATTCATTTTGTGATAGAAGCATATAATTTGGTCCAGATATGTTTTTTCATATTAAGATGGGAGGCACCTGGAACTTTGATTTCATCAGCCATTTTCGACTACATGTAGTAAGTTAACTAGAAAATCTGTAAATTTTCCATTGCTTTTTTAAGATAGACCATCCACTGTCAAATGATGCTAACTTCCTAATCAGAGGAAATCCCCATATAGACACTAAGTGCTCCACTTATTTAATTTAGATATCCTAACCTATTTCAACTTCATTTGCATAATTTGCGTATTTCAGCTCAAAATCTTTATTACATGTTCAAATTTTCTGAAAGGTACCAAAGCTAGTCAAAATATACCTTGATAAGTGCCTTTTCAGTAAAAAATGAGAGGTGCCTTGAATTTTGAATCATTAGGTCATTTTGGAACATCTAAAGCTCTATAATCTTTATTTCAGACTTCGGATCTTAGGCCCGTAATTCTAGGCTTTTATTCCTTTCCATCAGTCTTGGGCACCGCTCACGGGCTTCTTTACCTTTGTAGTAACTTCTTGTCCCTCATATGGACTTTTACCATTCTGGGGGTCCTAAGGCTTCTGGTGGTAATTTGCCTCTACTATAGGCTTACCCAAGCTACCTAGGAGTATTTGGGGGTTTAGATGGTCCATGCAACCCCTCTGTGTTTCTTCAGCTCCTTGTATAGGCTTTCTAGGGCATCCTTCTAGGAATCCCTTGTCCCTCAAATCAAGAGGTATAAACCCTTAGTAAAAGCTTTTCAAGCCATTTTGCTGGTATATTACAGAGTAGCTGTAGGGGCTGTACATTATTACAGGAACATTCCCTGGGTTAAGCCTTTGCTGACCATAGTTAATGCTTAGTCAGCCATGGCATCAACTATAATTGATTCTCAGCCAGCCATGGCATCAACTGTAGCTTATGCTCGGCCACAAAGGGTTAATGACAACATCAAGAATAAGAATAGAAGTAAGAATTCTGAGATAAAACCTTTTGGCTTAGTCATGTAAATTGAGACAATGCTCATCCCTTGGGGTCTATCTCAAGATATGAACATTTGGATCAGAAATGTATACCAGAATGTGACTAGTCTATGGGACCTATCTTGAGATAGTTCTTCTTGGCCTATAAATATATACTGGAAAATACATAGCCCACAGGACTTATCTTGAGATAGGACCTTTTGCCTCTATAAAATTTCTTCTTAAAAGCTAATACCTTAGTACCAAAACATCTTATAACAAGATAGGACCTTTTGCCTCAATGAAATTGGTTCTTAATACCTAATGTCATAGTACCAAAACATCTTATTGCAAAATAGGACCTTTTTGCCTCAATGAAATTGGTTCATCACGGATAGTGCCACAGTGCCAAAACATCTTATTACAAGATAGGACATACTGGCACATATTATAAGAAATTAACTAACTTGTAAACATAAGACCAATAGGTCCCATCTGAAGATACATCATATTGGCTCTAACTAGAATGGAAGGCATTTGAGATACTACCTTTTTTCTCACACTATACAGAAAACATGAGATGATGCGGAATTGAAAGGAGATTCTAGTCAATATGAAATATGAAAATCAGCAAAAATGCTATATAAGACCTTTTGGTTATCGACCCTCGAAATGTTGATTACATTGAGTCTTCAACTTATAATTCAGAATTCCAGGTGCCTCCCATCCTGAAAGGAAAAATACCCTACAAAGCATATTGGGACCAAATTATATGCTTCTATCACAAAATGAACGATCATCCATATAGTGGGAGCTAAGGAACCCCACTACAGGCCATTTGAAGCAGAGTAATACTCAGAATTTTACAGTCAAATAAGTTTTTACACTTTCAAGAGGGAGACAAATCTTTTAGAAATAAATTTGCTGGAAAAGTAGATAATTCTAGATTATGAGAAGGTACCAGGGTGTTTCTTCAGGTGCAGAAATAGAAATCTGCCCAATGTATAAGCCTGTCCCATGTATTGGCCTGCCCCATGTATGAGCCTGCCCCATGTATGAGCCTGCCCCATGTATGAGCCTGCCCCATGTATGAGCCTGCCCCATGTATGAGCCTGCCCCATGTATGAGCCTGCCCCATGTATGAGCCTGCCCCATGTATGAGCCTACCCCATGAATAAGCCTGACCTGTGTATAAGCCTGACCTGTGTATAAGCCTGACCTGTGTATAAGCCTGACCTGTGTATAAGCCTGTCCCATGTATAAGCCTGCCCCATGTATGAGCCTGCCAATGTATAAGCCTGCCCCATGTACAAGCCTGCCCATGTATGAGCCTACCCCATGTAAAAGCCTGCCCCATGTATAAGCCTGCCCTATGTATAAGTTTGCCCTGTGTATAAGCCTGTCCAATATATAACTCTGCACTGTGTATGAGCCTGCCATATGTATAAGCCTGCCCCAATGATAGACCTGCCCTGTGCATACACCTGCCCTATGTATGAGCCTGCGCCATGTATACCCGTGCTCTGTTTATAAGCCTGGCCATGCAGTTTGCAGGTTGGTACTTATATACACATGGACCTATACACAGGGACATATGGCTTTGGTATGTACTATCATGATGAAGGGTACTCAGACGCTGAGCCATAACATTGTAAATAGGGAGATCAAATCAGACAGGCAGAAATGGTAATGGCCGCCAGTACAAATAAATCATTAGCTCCGGTACAGCGTCAATATAGTCATGATAGTGTTACCAGGTGGAAGACTGCCTGGAGTAACAGTACAGCCTGTAGAACGCACCCAGCCCGTTATTACAGGTCACACAGCCTGGTATACAGGGTTGTATAGCTACAGCACTGTGTTTTTACCATAGCTTTCATGTAACCCTATTTGCGATTTTTATAGGATATTTGCGAAAAATAAAGCCCCCTTTAGTATATAAATCAATATATTACCTACCAAATTATAGATGCAATTAGTGCATGGTCCATTGCATTCATGAGTAATTACAAGTTTAAATCTGTACATTGTCTGGTTTTGGGCACATAGAGCATGGTATAGCAGCTGTATATGTTGGGAGAAGGTGTGAAAGCCTGACCCCCAGCCTGCTATATCAGGTTAATGTGCTGGGAGAGTGTGAACAACCTGACTTAACACCCTGCCTGTAAAGACTCCCGGCCTGCTAAACCAGGCTGGGCAGCCTGCATTAACAGGCTGCCTAGAAATACGGGCCAGGCTGTATCTCTTGTCCAGTCCTCCACCTGGTTACCCTGTGTATCCCTGGTAAGGGCAGAAAGTGCCAGCAGGTTATTAGTCCCTGGTACAGGGTCAATACAGTGTTATTCTCTCCTGGGAAACCAGTGTGAGGTTGCCCCGGCGTTGGAGTGATCCAATACCATCCCATAAGTCTGGCCTGGGTACCCCCAATGCTTGCAGAAGCTCGCCCTAGTTTGCTGAGGTGTATCCCTGGTGAGGGCAGTTAGTACCAACAGGACGTTAGAGCTGCTATACCAGTTGACACACTCAAACCTACATTTTTATCTGTATATCAGATGATGGTTTAACCCTTTGAGGGCGGTCAAAAATTGATAAATGTAGCTGGGAGGGCGAGAGTTTTTGCAGGAATTTTGCCTAAGGACGAGGCCTTGCTGAATTCAATGATGATGACTATAGTCGATGCTCGCCCTGCCATGGCATCAACTATAGTCGATGCTTGCCCAGCCATGGCATCAACTATAGTCGATGCTCGCCCAAAAAGGGTTAACGCATTCCCTCATACAATCTGCCATTTATTTTGGCAAGAGATTAATAATATATACAATACAAGACTTCAATTCCAGTTATTATTTATATTCTGGTGGGGTTTGAGAATTTAATGTTGAAAGCGGACATCAGGTGGCAGCACTGAGTGGACTCCTACCTAAAAAGGTTCCATTGCTGATCTTACCAACAGAGTCTACTATTACCTGGTGTAACTCTACAGATGGCACTACCTTCTTGATGTAATTAAGTGCTGGATAGAATGCTGGAAGCATTCTATTTTTTGTTTGAATTTAGCACTGTTAAAGGTCATAAAACAGATTGAGATCTTACCAGTACACTGTACTAAGAAGACCCTTCATAGATATGCAGAAAGTGAACTACCTCTATATCCAAGGTGGTATGGCAGCTTATGGGGAGGTCTCAACAGCAATCCAGATAAACATATTTTCATGTATTATTTGTTACAGATGGGTTGGAACTATATGTACGAAATATCAAGTTGACCATATTGAATGACTGTATAAAATTATTTCCATTTTATAAGCTTATAAATGCTGTGGAATCTCAATGGAATAAAAAAACTTTCTTTTTTAGCTGTTTTTCCCTAGAACTGTGCATGCATTATGGGTTAGAATTATGATATAGTTAAATGATCTAATAATTCTTGACTAATCGTGTGATTTCCTGGAGCGTTTTTTTTCAATTTGCATTTTTAAGGGCTACATAGCTGTCGGAAGTTACATGGTTACCAAAAAATGGTAATTTTCACAATTATTTCTTAACAATTTTTGGTTGCCATGCAACTTTGAACAGCTCTGTAAACCTTAAAATGCAAATTTGAATAAAAGAAAAAAAAGGTTCCTGGTACAGGGGTCATCATAAGGTTACCCTGTGTATCCCTGGGGATGCATTCAACATTGTATGAACCCCACCAACAACACCAAGCATCACACCGTTTATAAAGTACTTATAATTAGTAAGCCCATATAATATATGTGAAATGTGTTAACCATGGAATAGCTTGACCTGTACTAATACTATCTGTGAAAGTTCATTACCAGAAACATAGACCCAATATATATTTTATATTGATCAGAGCAAGATGGCCGACCCAGAGTGAACGCTCCAAAATCGGGGGACCGGACATTCGAGTTTTTATAAGGGTAAAACCTGATTCCTCACGTTAGCCAAAAACACAAAGGGTGCCGATAAGCCGCGACACTACCCCCGCGCCGAAATTACGTGACGCTACCCTTGGAACTCCGCCTAAATCAACAAAATGTCCGAGGTGAAGAGACCGCAACGCAAGAAGAAGGGCTTGACAGCAGCCTCGCTATTGCCCGAGGTGATTGACACTGTATTATCGCTCGAGAAACGCCTGGAGCAGGTTGAAAATGATGGCTTAAAGACTGCTAAGTTATTAACAGGGCTCGAGGACAGGATGTTAGAAACAAGGTTAGGAACGCTGGAGTATGACACCTGAGAAACCACCAAACTACTGTCGGAACTTACCACCAAAGTCAACGATTTGGCAAACACGGTGGGTACGCTGAATGACAGTGGGGTGAGTCCATCTATAATTGACCAATGGCTCCCGGATGACCATCTCGGAATTCATCCTAATTGAGTGGGATGATGGCCCAATATCTTCTGAGTAACATCTGTAAATATGGACTCCGAATTCCAAGCAGTTTGGATGTGGCAACCATATTAGTGAAGGGTAGTGGGCTCATCAAAAGCAGATCTTAAAGCTGGTCAATTTTCACGAGTGTCCCATGTGAAAACTATGGCAACAGGGAACCCCCAACTATGGCAATGAAATATTCTATGTATGGACAGGGGACACAACATATAAGATTTAAGATATCTCTCAACTTGTAGGGGCAGGACGACTCCAAACTCAGTCAAAAATGAGGCAAACATTGGAAAAGTCCAACATTTGAAATGTCACCTAGATCAGATTACTGATCAAAACACACCTATAGATTTAAAAATGGTGATAACATACACAGTTCTATTGGACATAGCAAGATATACTCTAGAAATACCATACAGGGGGCACTAGGGGTGATCAAAGTTGGGTCACTTATCAAAATGACCCAACTTTGATGGTCTTTTCCTATGTGTGCAATAACTTGAAACACTTGGCTTTATTTTTTTCTTGAAAAATTGCATCAGTGTCTTTCAATGGGGCGCCACGTTAGTAGTTCGTCCGCATGTCACGAGATGGCGCCACTGTTTTAGGAGTGTGAGCGCGTCACGGTAGGCGGCGAGGGGAGCTGAGCAGACGACAAGATGGCGACAGGAGATGATTGTAAATATGATAAATGGAGTTGTCAAAAGCTGAAATCTGAACTAACCAGAAGAGGTGCGAAGAACGGAGGCAAAAAGGCAGTACTACTGGAGAGGTAGGTGTTGTTTTAAGAAGGTGATAGTTAGTAGAATGCTTATTAGATTCAGCTAAATAGATCTATCACCCCATTATCGTCCATTATCACTGGTCTGCTGTTGACAGTGTTGTGGTCTGTTATTGTGATCTAGACACGTAGGCAGTGTTGGGGTCCTTGAGGGGGGGTCCCCCATGTCCCATGTCGATTTTAAGAAATGCCCATATCGCTATATTGATTTTAAGAAACCCACCATGTCCCATGTCACTGACGGACCTGAAGGTCCCATAGTGTCACCCCTCCCTGTCCCGGGTGCCACCCTTGTCCCTGTCACTCTGACCCCGACTCACTGTCCCACATTGAGTACTGTAAACGTATATATTTTCGCGGATTTCGCGGATTTTAAAATCCGCGAAAATATGTACAGAGCGAAAATTAATACAGTGTAATCATACTACTACCATCTTCCAAAATTCGCGAATTTAAATAAACGTGAAAACGTATTTTCAAGCAAATTCGCAGAAATTTATACACGCGAAAAAATATACGCTTACAGTATACGGTCCCCCACCCCACCAAGCCTGGCAAGGAGTGGGGTGGAGGAGGAGGTACCCCTTTCCGCCACCTCCCCGGCCCTCTCCCTCTCCCTCAACCACCCCCCCCCCCCCTCAACCACCCCCCCCCCAATATAAACGTGATGTGTATCAACTGGTGGGAAGATGCAGTACTAGGCCTTGCACACCCAGGGTGGTGGGTGTGTGTGTGTGGTGGAGGGGGGGGGAGTAGACTACCGGTACATTGTACTGCTTCTTAACCTTAACCCTTTAAAGGCAGTGTAGTACTTAAATATTCTGAATGCTTGATACACATCACGGTTGTACACCCCCCCCCTCCACGGCCACACACACACACACCATCACACACCACCACCAACCTGCCCCCATCAAGCTGTCATGATGAGCCCGGGGATGAGCCGGGGGATGAGCCCCAACGCTAGGTGAGCAGCTCACCAGGGGCAGCTTCCTATGTGTGAGTAGCACACACTAGAGCAAGCAGCACACAGTAGAGCGGGCAGCACACAGCAGGACACTGAGGTACATGTTTTTCCCTCCTCCCACGTTTTCTGATCTGATTATTAGTATGTAGTATGGTAAGGTAATCCAGACCTCATGAACATGGCGGGCTGACGTATGCACATAGAGTGAAGGATTACTTATGTCCCCTGCACCTGAGGTATATATATGTATTTCTGCAGTATAACTGTAAATTAAAGGAACATGCAGAGACATTAAGCATTTAGCACAAGTAAAGTGCAGCATATGTTTACTATGCTTGAAACTTTTCCTATGAGTACAAGAGACTTACCGGTACTCTGATAATAAATGGTGGGACTGCCTGCCTTCATTTCATACATATACCAAGACGAACTCTATTCTAGCGAGCCTACTATGGGCACAGAGCTTCTACTAAAATAAGATTTGTAAAATATAATACTGGATTTCAACCTAGTAGTAAATACATACCGTAACGACATGTCACTCTTTTTCCTTTATGGTTTTGTACCGGTACGCACGATGTGTATGTATGTATGTGTATGTGTATGTGTGTATGGATGCACTTGTGTATGTATGTACGTGTGTACGTTTGACGTTTGATAGTTGTATGTATGTATGAATGTATGTATACAGAATGCATCAAGTAAAGTAAAATATTATTGGCCAAACCTACTAACATCTAATCATTTTCATATAGACTCTGCTCTGGAGTTACACTGTATAAACATGTATACTAAAACTCGACTAACAGCGATATGTCCTCAACATATCTTATGATTTATGTACTTATATGCTTTGTCATCTATTAATTCCCGTATTCCCACGATGTTTTTTCATGCTTATTCTGGAAAATATGGGAAAAATATTGCATCTTACAGGCAGCACTAGATGCACAAGCCTGATATATGAGGAAATATGTAACGATGGGGGGAGGTGTGAGTGCAGGGTGGGTCTACTGTTCAGTAGTGGGAGGGGGACCCTAGGTCCAAGCCTTTGTCGGTTCTATACAACTTGACCTTAAGGGGGTTAAAGGCCAACATTTTGTACATTTAAATGCCAGGAGCATTTACCATGACATTGGTACATTGAGAGATTATATAGTAGATTCAGACATTGATTGTGTCACTATTTCTGAAACATGGCTGTCCGAGGAGGTGTCCAATAATCATGTGCTAATTGAGGGTTATTCCATGTCAAGGCTGGACAGACAGGTTGACAAGGATGCTGGGGGATTGCTAACTTATGTAAAATATGGTCTGACTTCAAGCTCTGAATTATCAATGCATAATGTAAGCAATCCAGACCTTGAAGTTATTTGGACAGTTATTTCTAAGGCTAATATGCGAAGGATTGTGATAGGAAATGTCTATAGACCCCCTAATGGTAATGTGGTGAATGCATTGGATAAGTTGAAAAAATCTTTTAATGATATTGACTCGGATAAATATCCAGAGATATTCATGCTGGGGGATTTTAATATTGATTTCCTTAATGCTAATCCTAACCAGGATAAATTAAGAAACATAATGGCAGGTTTGGGAGCAAGGCAACTAATTAAAGATATCACTCGATATAATCCAAACAGGGAAGGAAAGGACTCCATCTTGGATCTGGTTGTTACAAACTGTGAACATATTAGCTCCTCTGGAGCATGCTCTGTGGGTGGTATAAGTGATCACGAAATGATTTTTGTCACCAGAAAGCACATCCCTGTGCAAAAGGTGCCTTTGTCTTTTATAGGACGCAGTTATAGGCTATATAACAAAGAGCAGTTCATAAATAGTCTTAAGAACCTAGACTGGAATAATTTCTGGATATCTACCTCTCCTGAAGTAGCATGGGATATGTTTATTGCCGCAATAAACCATGTCTTAGACATAAACTGTAAAATGAAACAATTTAATTTTAAACAGCAGAAAAAACCCTGGTTAGATGCAAATTTAATGGCACTTATAAAGGATAAAAATGATGCAATAAAACGTTTTAAAAAATCAGGCACCCAAGATGATTACAATATTAAACAATACCTTCAGAATCTTTCGAAAAAACAAAACAAAATTGCGGAAGAAGAATACCACAATAAAGAAATAGATGATAATGTAAATAACCCAAAAGAATACTGGAAAGCCATAAACAATATAGTAAACCCCAAGCCAAAAAACATTTCCTTCAGTCTATTACACCATGATACAAATCTGCCTGTAAATAATGAAGATACAGCCAATTATATAAATCAATATTTTGCAAATATCGGCCCTAAATTAGCAGAAAACCTTTCAGAACCATGGACATATAAACCTGAACCCTACATAGAGCATTTCTCTTTTACCCCTGTCACAGAACTAGAGTGTATAAAAATAATTAGGAAAATAAAAAATAAAAAACCCTCAGGCATATTGGGAGTGAAAACTAGTGTCCTAAAAGATGCAATGCTGGGTCTGTCGTCACATATCATGTTTATAATGAATCTTGCTATAGAAAGCTGTGTCTTCCCAGATAGCTGGAAGAAAGCAGTAGTTACTCCCCTCCCCAAGGGGGGGGACCCCTCAGACGTCAATAATCTCAGGCCAATATCAATATTACCCTTACCATCAAAAATCCTTGAAAAAATTTTACACAAACAAATTATGGAATATTTAACGGAATTCAAAATTCTCACTGAAAATCAAGATGGTTTTAGGCCTTTCAGATCTACAATTCACAGCCTCACCAAATTCACTAATAATATTTATAGAGAATCAAATAATGATAATGGAACAACAGCAATATTTTTGGATTTCAGAAAAGCTTTTGATACAATAAATCACACCATACTAAAAAATAAATTATCCAAATTAGGCTTCAAAATTAACTCCATAAATTTAATAGTAAATTATCTCACAAATCGGATTCAAACTACCAAAGCAAATGGCACTATATCAGACCCACATCCTGTCTCCTGCGGAGTACCTCAGGGGTCAGTATTGGGACCACTACTCTTTATTGTTTATATTAACGACTTAGGCTCAGTCCTACAGGATATGCTGTGTCAACATTATGCTGACGATACCGTTATCTATCTCCCAAATGGTGAGCATAGCATACAGGTAGAAGAAACTATTAATCAGGATTTAGCTAAGGTAGATACATGGTGTAAGGCAAATAAACTCTCATTAAATGCTAAAAAAACTAGAATTATGAATCTGGGGACTGACGCTTTGTTGAAACAGATGCCAAAAATAGCCATAAAATTAGATAATACTCCACTAACCAAGGCATACACCTATAGGTATTTAGGCATCACTATAGACACTAATTTAAATTTTAAGGCACATGTTAAAGGGGTAAACAGAAATATAAATCACAAAACACATATGTTCAGGAGGTATAGAAGAAAAATTAGCACAGCAGCTAGTGAAAAGGTTCTCAAGCACATGATACTCCCTAGCCTTGATTATGGTGACACTCTCTATGATGTAGCTCCAAAAACCATTTTGGAAAACCTTCAAACAGCCTTTAACAGGGGTCTAAAGACCACATATAATAAGGAGGAATTCCATGAAGCCCCTTTATTATCTAAGCTTAAGGTTAATACCCTTGCTGATAGAAGAGAGATGCATCTAAGTCAATCAGCTTTTAATCTTTCAAAGGATGACAGCTGGATTGATACCAGAGACATCAGGACAAGAGCCCATGATGGCAAACTATTAATCATAAAAAGGCCAAAAAACCCCTTCTATAGGAAAAGTCTAGAATTCAGATTACCATCGCTCTGGAACTCCTTTAAAGAGGATACAAGAAATATTATAGAAAATGTAAAATTCCAGAGCTGGAACAAGAAAAGGTTCAAGGACCGTTTGGGCCCCCCCCCCCATAAAACTGTAAAATTGGTATTTTTGTTTCTCTTCACTCACACCCCCTACCCCATCACTCAAGCTTAGGAAGAAATTTCTCATAAAAAGTTCATACTCAAAATTGGACAATACCATCAGTCCATGGGAAACAACATCATCCCATATCATTATTTCTGGAAATAACATCATCCATTAAAGGAAACAACATCATCCTTTAGGCAAATAACATCAGCCTAACTAGATAATTATCTGTTTGTATTATAGAGAAATGATCTCTATTTTTTTCCCAAAAACATCATGGGAAAATGATGTTTTGGTGACCCAAATCCCACTAACGTGGGTGTGGGTTCTCAATATGTCATATTATATGCTATAATAAGAATTGTAAATGTATAACTAGCCTTTAAGGCAAATATATGTAACATATTACATATGCTACAACAAAAGCTGCCATTCGCCAACGGGGCCTGGCCCCACAGTTTGACAGGATAAATAAATGAATAATCAATCAATCAATCAATCAATCAATCAATGTATAGGGTATAGGTTGGGAGTTGGCCATGGTATGATGGTGAGTGGGGTGGGGTGGGGTGGGGTGGGGTCGTGTGGTGGATGGCAGTAGACCTTGCACACCCAGGGTGGTGGGTGTGTGTGTGTGGTGGAGGGGGGGGGGTAGACTACCGGTACATTGTACTGCTTCTTAACCTTAACCCTTTAGAGGCAGTGTAGTACTTTAATATTCTGAATGATAGGTAACTCCCGTAAGTAGATTTTAAAACTATGCCAGTGGGCACAGATGCTGTTACAGAATTTTCTGACCTGCGGATAGTATATGACATTTATTATGTTTTCTCTCAGATTGCTGGCCTATGATCGTAATGATGACTTCCGTGGAGAAAAAGTCATTCTGCCCCCGGACAAAATTCTCCCAGACTGGCCTTCAGCAGGATTCTGCCAGTTGGTTCCAGATGACAGAAGTAATGTTCCCAAAGTGTCAAAGAGTTTCATCCATGGCTACTTCATAAATCGGATGTGCATTGACAGAAGAAAGTCTGGTGACATTAAAGCCGTAGAGAAAGGGGAAAAGCTCATGAAGGCATTACGTGTTGAAGCCTGCAGTATGCTTCGGCAGGATGATGTAATGTACTTTAGTGGGATTGTACGAGCATCTATGAAGAGAAAGGTAAAAGCTACTAATGCTTTGATAGATTAAGGAGGTGATCACTTTGGCCCCCTTGACGGAGTGGGTGAAAAGAATTTGGACCCCTTGATTAAAGGGGGGGGGTCAAAAAGATTGGACATGTTTTGAGCCAAAAAGCCCGCGCGTTACTATACCCCAAAGGGCTCGCGCGTGCACTGATTTTTTTTGGGAGGGGGGGGGGAATTTCGACCCCTTGACCGGGGGGGGGGGGGAGTGAAAAAATGTGCGCGCTCCGCGCAAAAACCAACCACCCCCCCTGTTCTTAAAAAATGATCACTCCCTAATGTCCCTGCACATGGGTACCCGAAATTCTGAGTGTGTCATATTTTATTTTTCAAACCATTGTGTCCGTCACTTTTTAAAACTGCCTGTGTGGCCTGTGTTAATTTATAAGGGTCTAAGGGAGTGATCATTTTTTAACAACAGGGGGGGGTGGTGGGTCTCGAGCGTGCGAAATTTTTTACACCCCCCCCGGTCAAGGGGTCAAAATTTTTTACCCCCCCCCGAAAATCGGGCCCTTTGAAGCATAGTAACGCGCGGGCTTTTTGGCTCAAAACTGGTTAACTTTTTTTGCCCCCCCCCCCGGTCAAGGGGTCCACATTTTTTTGCCCCCCCCCCAAACCCACCACCCCCCCCCTGTTGATAATAAATGATCACTCCCTAAGACCAGGGGTAAACACTAACGCTGGCCCGGGAGCCAATGGCCCGTAGTTTGAGGTGCGGGCCCGTAGTTTTCTGTAAATGTACACAGCTACGGGCCCGGGCGGCCCGTACCTGTGCCCACCCATACTTGCATGGGAATATGGCTGCAAATATTGTCATAAACCCATGTCTATTCTGAAAAGTGCATCATGTTATATATCGTTGGAAAGGAAAAATTGTGACCAATCCAAATATCTTGCCAAATAAGGCATCCCGGCTGAGGGTACGGAATCCTATTAAACATTGAATCTACAAAAACAAGTTCCCCAGGAAACAAAAAACATTATACATGTACAGCATTAAATAACCTTATATAACGTTTCTCGGAGGCTCTTTACTATGGCATAACGTTATATTATAAGGTTTTAAAACTTACTCGCTGTTACTGACTAATGGACATGGATATTACAGTATCATGCAGTCCCACTTTTAGCATGTTTTTCCATTAAATTAGCACTTCTTTCTGAGTGGCCTTACGCACAACTTTTGAAGTTAGATTCCCGGGCCAACAGTTTTATCTTCAGGCCCACAACTTTCTGAGGCTGCAGGCCCAGGTGGCCCATGGTCTAAAATGTTAGTGTCTACCCCTGGTCTATATTGCACATGTCGAGTTTTAAAAGCTTTAAAAAGGCCTGTGCCACCCAGTTGATTTTTAACATGAATTAGTCGGTGTCTGTTGAATTTTAAAAGGGCTGTGTTCACCATGTCGGATTTTAAAAGGGCCGCATCACTGTGTCGCATGTGTCACATTTTACCCATGTAGAGCCACATTAATGTTGGTATCCTGTATTTCATATAATTAGTGATAGTGTGATCGATACTAGAAATATCGGGATATTATATTATTTTGTGGTGGAAACCTCTGTGGAGCTTCAGTATCTAGTACAAAGCCTCCAACGTATAGTGTAAAAGGTTTTAAGTTCAGCTCGGGATTGGAATCTTGTATGGGAATAGTTAGTTCATGGGTGAGGGGATTTAAAACTAGGTGTAGATACACTCTATAAAAGTATGTTGTCCCCTGTGGCCTGGTTGCAATGTCAGCCATGTGTGTGATATGAGTTCAAATTACATTAAAGTGCTTTTGACCAGCATAACTACCGTAAAACCTTGCATACAAGCTGCGACTTGTACGCGAATCGGAACCAGCTTCCATTTGACACCAAACATCCCTATACAGGGTGTGGCTTATCTGAGGGTTTTTGGAAGTATACTACAATACTAAAGTCGCCATAAGCAGAACCTCTGTGCTGCTTATGTGATTTCTTATGATTATGGGTGTGGCTAATACGCGAGTTAGGCTTGTACGCACGGTTTTAAGGCACCGTAAATTCGCGTGTACTACCTCAATCCCACGCATAATGCGCACCCCCAACTCAGGAGGATCATATATCCCTTTCTTTTTTTATGAAAAAAATATTTTAATACTGTATTACAGTGTTAAAAAATCGTTGTATAACCCACACCCTATAAGGCATGATTGGTTTCAAATGAAAGCTGAGTTCTGTTTGCATAAAACCCACGGGCAGTACGCTGGAATTTATGGTACTGCAGTCAAACTTTGTAACTACAAACTCTGTTTACAACGAACATATTCACAAGGACCTGATTGCCTCCTGTGTATTTCTGTAGTAAGAAATTTCCTTTGGGGGGGGTGGTGAGATTTTGCGTGGAGGGGCGAAATTTTTTTACGCCCCTCCCCTCGAGAGCGCGTGGAATGTTTCGCGCCCCCCCCCCCTCGCCAAAGGCGGCGAACAATTTTCGCCCCCCCCCCCCCCACTTTGAACTATAGTAACGCGGTTGTTACCACCCCCCCTGTAACTAATAAATGAACACTCCCTTAAAACGAAATACTGCTGCTGAAACTTTGTTTGTCCCGAAGTAAAATCTGACTCTCCCCCCCCATCATCACTCCCCTCACATCTCCTGCCAGCCCCACACCTCCCCCATCACGTCCCCTGCCTGTCCTACCAACCCCAGACAACCCACACCTCCGTCACCGGTCCCTTACATCTCCTGCATGCATACACCTTGGGGGGGTCCACATGCAGAATGTTGATTTTAAGAAATGCCCATGTCGCCATACCGATTTTAAGGAATGCCCCATGACGATGTCCCATGTCACTATCTACGTTTCCTCCTGTCCCATGTCACTAAGCCTGAAAATGGCCCATGTAGATGTGTGATATTTAGGGGTCTAGCTAGGGCATTTTAAGAAATGCCCATGTTAAATGGGACGAAATTAAATGTACAATGTGTTCAACACAACAAAGGAAAAGGCTAGGTTCTAAGGTTTATTGAAGAAATCTGTCCATTTCTTACTTTTTTCAGGTAACATACAATTACCGAATGGTGCTGTCACCAACAGGAGAAATTCAAACACAGATTGTGAGTGTGCAGCTGGGCGTGGTCCACATGGCACATGCAAACACCTTGCTGCCATACTACTGGTGTTAGTGAACTTCGAGTCCACGGGCGAGTTGCATATCAACAGCAGCTGCACATCCGAGCTGCAAAACTTCCATCAGCCTGTGGTAGTACATGCTGGTAAGTTGTTGTTTATCAATTATTTGCTTCTGCTTTGGAAACTCTAAATGTTGTGGCCAATATATATATAGAGTTTTTATTTCATATCAGGGAGCGGTTAATCTCTAACAAAGGGGTTGGGGTTTCAGAGACACTTAGTACATGTATATCACCATAAACAAACATAAATATCTTTAATGTGGGTTAGGTTATAGCCAGGGTTTATCTGTACTTCAAAATCTAAAGTCATCAATATGCTAATGTAAAATCCTGGGACAATAGATATATATTCAAAATCATATATCTTATCCTTGTACCAGGTGCCCCAGTGGTACTAGATGTGTCAGCTGCTGAAGATGACGACCCCAGGCCAAAAGAGTTACGAAACAGGGATGGAAAACAAGACTTTATACGTAATTTGACAATCAATGCGATGGCAACAGGGCAGATACCAAAGGTAGCACTCGCTCACGGTTTTGAAAAGGAAAATGTTGCAGCTGCAGTACACGATCATTGCTATTGCCAGATGCTAATGACAGAACATTGGGTTGATATGGCAGTGAAGGTGATTTTATCAAGCGACAAATTGAAAGTTTGGTTACGGTTTTAAAATTATCTAAGTTACACTTTTTGCTGTCGTTGCCAGAGTTTCAGATTTTGCCAGACCAAATAACAGCTGTGAGCAGATGTTGCACACATTTGTGAAAATCTTTCTTTCACGTGTACTTTGAAAATATTATGTGTCCACCCAATTCCAAACAATTGATTTTCTGTTCCTGAAAACGGGCAGTTACGGTATTCAATGTATGATTTTATAAGACTGTAGCAACAAGGATTACTGTATTTGCTTAGGTTGATGCTGCAGAAGCCAGCCGGATTGAAAGAGCTACTCAGGGCCAGAGTCTTAGCACGAAATGGCATGACCACCGCCGCTGGCGACTCACAGCTTCAAAATTTGGGGATATATGTAGGGCTACAGAGCGACGTGACCGCCTTAAGTTATGCACTGATATACTGGATCCACCAGACCTGGACCACCTACCACAATCGCACATGGCAATATGTATGAAGGTGCTGCCAGAGATGCTTTCAGCAAAAAGTTTGGCAAACAAGTTAAACCCTGTGGCCTGTTCATTGATGTTACTAGACCATACCTAGGTGCTACACCAGATGGTCTTATTGATGACGATTCAGTCATTGAGATCAAATGTTCATTTGTAGGGAAAGATGAAGAAATCATTGAACCTGGTGATACGTTCAAGTATCTGTACTGTAGTGCAGATGGTATATACATGCACCAGATACAGGGGCAGCTCCACATTGCCAAGAAGTCAAAGTGTTACTTTGTTGTTCATACACTGAAGACTCTGTTCATGCAGGAAATCGAGTATGACCAAGATTTTGTTGAAGTGAGTATGCTTCCCAAGCTAGATCTTTTTTATGAGCAGCACTTCCGGTCCCAACTGGCAGTCCATCAATTCTATTAGCAGTTTCTAAAGATAAATGTGTACAGGCCCACGACCTGCTCTAGTAATACCACCACTGCCTTATGAAATCCTTACAATTAAACAGTCACAACGAAATGTCCATGACGAAGTCAATTGGTTTTAAACAGTCTGAAAAAAATTGGTATCAATGCAGAATATCCATCTCATTGTAATAGAATACATGCAAGTGTGATGTGAAAGTAAATTGCAGTTTAACACAGCGCTTAGGAATTTGATAAAAGTTCTTTGATGAAAATTGGGTGCATATTCAACAGTTCAATAATGATGCTGTTGAAAATATTGACATTAATGTGTAGTCTCTTACTCTGTCTTTGTGTTACAGCAACATAGAGTGTGGAGTATAGATGGTTTGAATACTGCAAAAGCTAATATATGTCTATTTAATTGTTTACTTACACGAAATGCCCAACTATTTATTAATTTATATGTTCATTCATTTATCAATTTACTGTACCGGTATTGATTATAATGCATAGTTCTATGTGTGATTGTCCATTGTAATGGTTGAAGTTAATAAGATGTGCTTCTATAGTTGAAATTGGAGGCTGGACCATATTGCTGTTGATTTTGATATTGAGCCTGAAGAATGTTGCGTAATGACCTCAGAGCCTAATGGAAATATTCTGTAATTAGATTGTGTGATAGTTGCTAGTCATTATAAATTAAAAATAACCTTGCTATACACCATCATCACTCGTCCTCCCCCTCCACCCCAAGTAATATCATCAAAGAATTATTAAATTCTCTTGTTATACTAAAGCTAGAAGAGGACATATATGTACCATAATATTGGTTTTGTAATAAGAATGTTTGTTCAGACTAATAAACTTTATGAATTGAATTAAAATTGCATTGGAAACTATGCCCATGCTTTGAAGTATGAAGCCAACACGTCTTGTTTAAAATGTGTATAATTTATTTATTTCAATTCTGGTAATTTTTTGATAACCCAAAATGTATTCCTCCGGTGTAAATATACAGGCATCATAAATAACCAATTTAATAGTGAATGATGATCAATGTTGAGAATGTGGACTCAATATTGATTTAGTGCCTGAACCATCATTGATATGATAAAAATGTATCAGCAGAGTATATTCCTAATATGTGGAATCGAGTCCTGTATCAAACTGTCCATTTAAATTTGTGAACATCTGTGATCATAAGACCCTTAGCAACTCCCTTGGAACTAGTTAACCAATAAATGCTTCTTGTCTACAGCCATTCGTTCTGTTCCTGTCTATCTGGATGGCTTTATGATTGCACATACAAGTGTATTCTTGGGGCAATCTCTTGTAGACTTCCATACGGCAATGAATATGAGTATTGTCAAGGGGCCCAGCATCCCTTTTGCCATTATTAACACATCTATGGTCTATTGACATCAATTGATTCATGCCATAGCACCAACAATTGGTTCACGAAGATTAGATAACATGAAGCAGATGTAAGTGATTCTTCCTGCCAACTGTCGCTTTGATGCTGGTAATTCCCTCTTCAGAATTTTGTAGGTTTTTGCCAGGCCGATCACCCTTTCGACATGGATGCGCTTAGATGCGATCCTTCTGTCGCGAACAACGTCAATGGCGTCAAGTTGAGACTTCCCCTTCAGCATGCGTGGGGTGTTAACATGCACATTTTTGTTGGCAAAGAGATCCTGAACCATGAGACCCCTGTCTGCCATGATGCTGTCACCGCTCTCAAACATGTCCTCCATGCAAAGAGGTGAGCGTTCAACAATCTGGCGGTCTGTTGCGGCACCACCATACGTCTCACTTATAGAGGTTACCATACCGGCTGGACTTATTCCTACTAGTGTCTTTGCTGTATTCCGGTTTTTGTAGGATGAAAAGGTAGCACTTTGCAAAGCAACATCTGATGGCTTCATGATAGGTATCTCAGTTGCATCAAGAATAACGCGGGTGTTTGGAAATTGCTTTTTAAAGTTTCGGGGCATAGTGTCCACAATCGTCTGCTTTGATGGCCAGATGTCCATCTCCTTGAACTCATCGTACATGAAGTTAAGCCAGGTTTTGATTATTTTTCCTACTGTAGTTGTCCCGATCTGAGTATAGTGAAAATCTCTTTCCGGACGCGATTTCCATTGAAATCGCGTCATGAGCATAAGAGAATTGGCTTATTTAAGAAAATCACCTAACTTTAGTGGCCATTTTGGCTATGTCCAACAACATTTTTTACTTTGGAAAATATTTTCCTTGATCCAGACCATCATTCCTCTTTAAATAGATATAGCAACAAAATGTTTTTGCATGTTCTTATAGCAAAAATAAATATTCAAATTAATTTAAAAAACACATTTCTGCAATGATTATGAACTTATGCACTGTGGGTTTGTACTCCTAATTTAGCTTTCATTAGCTCACGGTCAAAGCTCAGTCTGGGCATTTGAAGGTAATACTGCTCTAATAGTCATGGACTTTGCTGAGAATTATTCCATCATAGTACAGGACTCATATCAAGTATTGTATTGGGATAACTCCCAGGCAACGCTTCACCCTACAGTTATATACTATCGAGAAGGTGAAGAGCTTAAAGATAGTATCTCACCTTGAATGAACCAAATCTCCCTTTTCATATTTTGCATGTTCCAAAGGACATGGCTTAGCTATTTGTAAAGTCTCTGAGCCCTCACAGATTGTCTCTAATTATGTTAAAATAAACAGAATTCATCCAGAATGAGTTACTGTCTACCAGTCTTAACTCTTCCTTTACCGATCGCGCCTTTAGGCACAAAATCGGCCGTTTTTTAGCCGATTTTAGCCGAATTTTGGCCCTCTGTACTTTGCTCAAAAATTGGTAGAATCCCATGATTTTTTCTGACAGTGGTCTATGGCATATTGTCTCTGCATACATTAACTATTCTAAAAATGCTAGGCACCTCAACTTGCATGAGAATTATCTCATTTTCAATATAATTTGAGCAATATTTAAGGCAAAAATCATGAAAAATGTCAAACAATATTGTTTTTTGGGTGAAAAATGATTTTGCCCAATTTTTCATGCTGAAAAAGATAGTACCAAAAGTTTAGGTCTATTTTGATGCATTATGGCCTAAATATAAGTTGCCATGGCAACATATACACTAAAATATAAGCTAAATTAAATTTCAAATAGGGCTTTATCTCCCTAATTTGAACACATAGAGCGATTTAGGGTATCTTACTTTCTGGTCATTCGATACTGTTCATCATAGATGTACTTTTAATTAGAATATTTACAAAATTCTTTCAGTTTCTGAAAGGTTAGGCTATCCCCTACATCTTAATATTCCATTTAAATTTCATCTGAAACAATCTGGTTTTGGGAGAGGTGTCTTTATTTGGGACGTGGTAAAGGAAGAGTTAAATGCCCCTTACCTTATTACACCACATAGGGCAGGAATAGCAGCCCTAGTGGCACTCATGAACCCTTGATAGCCTGTTCAGTCCACCCATGAGAGCATTGAAGGGGCAAATTTAAGACTCAATGTGTGTACATTTCAGCCTGGGTACCTGGGTATGCCCATGTGTTGAAATGGGCAGATTTGCCCCCTACCCACCATAGATAAGCTGAAAAGGCAGGTATTTACCCGCAATAAGGTATGTCCAGTGCAAAACAGGTAATGCAAGAGCATGTGAAGAGAGCATGATAGTGTTGTCTGCACTGTGTTAGGTACAATACTATTAAGGCACTATGTACTTGCTTTGTCAGTGACTGTCTCAAACATGACAAAGTGAGTGTCTATTCATTCTAGGAAATGTGTCTAGATAATGAAGACTACAATGTTAAACAAATGTGGCCAAAGGGACCATTGAATACCTTCAGATGGCCTGCTAGAGAAGACATATGGGTCACACCCCAAATCATCATTCTGTGTGCAACTGCAGCCCCAAAAACCACTGATAGAAGAACCTACAAAATTCAACAGAGGGCATGCAAAGACATCTGTGACAAGTTTACCAAGTATAACCTTAGCTAATGACAGCAAAATTAGGGGTAAGAACCCACAGTGCAAAATAACAGGTAAATAATCATATTGCAGAAATGTATTTTTTTTAATCAATTTAAATATTTATTTTTTACTATGAGAACATGCAGAAACATTTTGTTTTTATATCTATTTGAAGAGGAATGATTTTTTGGATCAAGGAAAATATTTTCCAAAGTAAAAAATGTTGTTGGACATAGCCAAAATGGCCACCAAAGTTAGGTGATTTTCATAAATAAGCCAATTCTCTTATATTCATGACTAGATTTCAATGGAAATAAAGTCCGGAAAAAGATTTTCACTATTCTCAATTGAAAGATACTGATGCGATTATTCGAGAGAGAAATATAGCCAGGTGTTTCAAGTTATTGCACACATAGGAAATGACCACAAAAGTTGGGTCATTTTGATAAGTGTCCAATAGAACTGTATAGGTTATCACCATTTTTAAATATATGGTTGTGTTTTGATCAGTAATCTGATCCAGGTGACATTTCAAATGTTGGACTTTTCCAATGTTTGCCTCATTTCCGACTGAGTTTGTAGTCGTCCTGCCCCTACAGTTTAAGAGATATCTTAAATGTTACATGTTGTGTCCCCTGTCCACATATAGAATATTTCATTGCTATAGTTGTGGGTTCCCTGTTGCAATAGTTTACACATGGGACACTCGTGAAAATGGACCAGCTTTAAGATCTGCTTTTGATGAGCCCACTACCCTTCACTAATATGGTTGCCACATCCAAACCGCTTGGAATTTGGAGTCCATATTTACAGATGTTACTAAAAAGATATTGGGCCATCATCCCACTCAATTAGGATGAATTATGAGATGGTCACCCGGGGAAATCCTCCATTTCTGGTCGATTATGAATGGACTCAGCCAGTGTCAAGCTCAATGCCGAACATATAGCTGTCACAACCAGGATAGTAGGTCAACATGTCCTCTCTTTTGACAAGATGGAGGAGGCTGAAAAGGCTAAAACAGTGTTAATTGAGGGGGTGTCTGACCCTGTAGGTAGCGAAAATCTCAGGGCACTAATTGATGACCTGTTCGGTGAGCTCGAGTTAGGATATGGCAACGAAAAGGTTGACACCATTTTTCGGCTCGGCAGGGTATCTAAAGACAGGCCAGACTTCAGACGACCGATCGTAGTGAAGCTCTCCCATAGAGGCACGAAGGGGGATATCTTCCGGAATGTCAGGAAACTGCAAGGCAAAAAAGACTGGGGTGGTATAAGTATCATGGACCAGCTGAACGAGATCGAATGCAGGCAATACAACGACCTGAGATCCATCTTCTTTCTGGCCAAAAGGTCGGGTGTAAAGAGGCTCAAACTCAGACAGAGAGCTCTGATCATCGATGGATACACATCAGTACAAAACAGATGTCTCAAATATTGTCATAAAGTTCCTATTCTAACGTCAACTAACTTTATACACAAGAAAGCAATCCTACCCAAGCTGGTCGACCGCAGAATATACCATGCACAATTGTACGGGTTCAAACTCTCAAAGAAGATTGACTCATTGAACATCAGGCCAAGACACACTCGCGAGGCTCAAGCGCCATTGCTGAAATACTCTAATATTATCCTGACTGCCTATGAAAAATCCATGGAAGTTTTCGTTGCTCAAACATGGAATGAACTTGACAAGAAATACCGCAATATTGTAAATATCTCTGATTTTAAATTAGAAATGAAGAAATTGTTGAGTGACAAAATTGCTTCTTACATAGACCCTTAATCAAAATATTTTTATACCTCCTTTACCGGTAGTTTCTAATCTTATCAGTCTGTGATAATCGAACCTGTATGATACACACTTACATACTGAAGTATAAGTAAAGTCTGCTGCCTTGTTGTTAATCATAAGCGTGATCTTTTATAAGCCAATCACTGTTATAAACTCGTTTATATAGAAAATGTTATGTCCTGTCTAGTCCATCTTGCTCTTTAAAGAACAAGTGTATCAACTAGATGACGTGATAAAGTATAAAGGTTGGCACCAAAAATCAGCCCTGCTGAGTGTCATTTCCTAATCATTATTGACAAGTAGATTAATTGTTTATATTTCATCTGTGATTTAAATATCGTGAATATTTTCGGTAAAAGAATCTGTGATAATAACGACGATGGACAAGAACAAGACGTGTACTTTGATGTGGTCAATAAATGATTAAAACCCTTCCAAAAAAAAAACACAATAGGAACATGTTCTCAATCCAGTGTTGGTTTTTCACCGGCTGTATATTTATGCTGTTGTATATCACACTAATACAATACCGCTCTTTTTCACCCCCCCCCCACTAGCACTTCCACACACACCACCTCCCTGCCATTGTCTGTTTCATTTTGTATAGCTATGGGCTGACTATTGGCTTGTGTGTTGGAGTTCGAGTGTAGTGTGTAGAGAGGCCATTTTGATCTGGTGTGATGTATGAGCGCAGTCTCCTGTGTGCTTTACAAATTATGGTCGATATCAGACTGAATCAAAATGCAGACTGTAAGCCTGTTGGTCTGTATAGCCTTATGACATGACAGTAGGCAGTCATAGAACCAGCCATCAGTTGCTGTCATATGGTTTTCAGATAGTTATAGTCCATTTCAATTGAATGCTGAATGATACCTCATGGTTAGGGATGAGCCATTTTTTTCCACATGATGGGAGCGGGGTGGCTCTATCAATATTGTGGGTGAGGGGGTGCTATTAATGCAAGAGAGAAAACATATTTCTTCAACACTTAATCGGTCTCGGCATGCATGGAGTCAAAGATGAAAAGGATTTGACTAAAATGTTTTACTTTCCCTCCTCCTCCCCGACATTAGATGATGTGTCTATTGGCAGTGCCTCCCACCTATCATAGCTGCTGTACCCACAACTTTAACACATTAACTACCGCTGGTCTGCTATGCAGTCTGCAGGGCTAGTTGCGGGTCCACCGCTGACTCCCCCCAGTCCACACCCACCAGCCAGCACGGCTAGTCCCTGGTCCACCACTGACTCTTGCCAGTCTGCTGCTAATTCCACACCAATCAGCCTGTACGGCTAGTCACGGGTCCACCATGGAGGCTGCTGTAGGGGACACTAGCAAGAAAAAAGGATGGGAAGAAGAGGTTCATGCCCTGAAACTTGCCAATGCCAAAATGGCAGCAGATTTGAAGAAGCTGTTAAAGGCAAGCAAGAGCCAGGAATCGTTTGGAGACAGCAGGCAGGGCGCCCAGTCAAACAAGGTAGGTGAGGAAGTGGTCAGCACAGCAAGTTATACAACTTTGTAATTACCTCTACATTAATGATCTGGTTACATACATGTCAGAGGTGAATCTGCTATATCTAGGAATAGGGACATACTCTAATGATATGAGTCTGGAAATAAAGCACTAAAAACCTGGTGAGCAAAAAGCTATGAATGCCTCCTCATACAATGGTTTGTGAAAGTCAATCTCTAAGTTTAACTTTCCTCCATGCAGTCTGCTAGGGAGTTTCACCATACTGTAAAGTCACCATGGTGGTCTATGCATGAGATCCCAGCATAAATCACTTTACACCACCCTAACTGTGTTAGTCTTACTAGGTAGTACACTCAGAGTAGACTCTTGGGACTGGTATACATACTTCTAGGACTGTCAGCACCTACTGTTGTCATCGCATCATGACAGTCTCCAGATAGATATATTATGCTAGCGAGTTGCTACCAGCTTGCAATTGAAACCTTGCTTGCCCACTGTTGGATGTAGTGTATGAACAATCAGGGACCTGCAGGAGGATTACTGGCACTGTGCCAAATTGTGCATATAGATGACACATCATCCAACTGTGTCTGGGAGTCTGGGAGCACCCATCCACCCGGGAGAATTGTTATTTATTATTTAAGTGGAGTATTATTATTTTAGTCTGGGAGCCAGTATTGAAAAAGCCCCTTAAAATGGAAATTCGTTGCACCCCCTGTAACAAGCGTCACATAGTATCAAATGAAAGGTAAGACCACAGGCTTTCATTTTAGACCAATGGCCAGTCTGGGGAAGACCAGCATGTCAATTTTGACATGAGACTCATATATTAGTATATTAGGTCCTATATAAATCAGCTTGGTCATCTGATTTGACCTTGAAAGTGAAAATTTGCTCCAAATATTATCTGTGAGTATGTTTTTACTCAAAACAAAGAAAATGGCAATCTAGTTGTAGCTGGCCATGTGAAATATGATATGTGACTCCCCATTTAATGGGGAAAAGTAATTTTACCTTGGTCAAGGTCAAGGTCAAGGTCACATCATATGACCTTGAAAGTGAGAAAATCCTTAACTAACTTGCAATTTTTTTTATCTGTTTTGAATTATGTTTAGAACCGTAAGTACTAGATGCATGGAATCTCAGCATATTAAAGGCAGATACATTGGGCCCCATTGAATCGGAATAAATCATATGACCTCGGTGAAGGTGAAGGTCACATGATATGACCTTGAAGTCGAGAAAACACTTTGCAGCACAGAAAAATGACAATCTTGGAAATTGGATACACAAATAGCAGGTATTTTGAGTCATTCTTTTGATACCAAATATGCCTAGGTAACATGTGGCTTATACAAGAGTTTTTATAAATATACTGCAGTACAATATAAGCAATGTTCAGACCCCATCTGTGACTTATATAATTTGTCAAAGCTAGAGGTGCGGCTTGTACACAAGTAAGGCTTATACATGGGTAAGGGCCTACGGCTTCATTTAGGCCAGGTGTTTCTCTTGGTCAAGTGTTACATATGTAGCTTCTGCCTGCACCTGCCTGCCTCCTGCCTACTGAAGAGCTGCCTAACTACAAAGGATCAAATTCGAGCTTAGGTCCCCTGCATCATGAATTAACCATGCTAACCACTACTCTATGAGGAACAGGTGACATAAGGAATGCCCAGGTACAACCCACTCACAATACCCACACCCTGTTTGTCCCCTTATCTCAGACATAAGATTTGGCTCAGCTGGTTGCTGGAGGTAAGAGGATACACACTGGTACCAATAAACATGGCGCTGTACACAGGTCATCTTGCTAATGCCCTTTAGTGACCGAATGTCTTTTTTCTGATTCATATGGTAGCCATATATCTACATGCCCACCAAATTATATGGAAAAAGCCTGGGTCTTTTTTCCATAAATCAATGAAACCTGTCATTTCGGGTGGGGTCTATATGGACCCCAGCACTGTGTTAGACCTTATTCATGCAGCATCTAAACCACTTAGATGGCTCTGATGCTGTATTCAAACTTGGCAACTTGTACTTGAATCAAAGTAGTTTCTATGTGAGGGACACATATTTAATCAGATTCGGTTCTTAGACTTAGATACAGGTTCTACACTTGAGGTACCTGAGACGACGTCTATCCCGCCATACTATACTGATATATATAGATATAGGTCTAGGCTCTAGACGGGGCCTGAGACTTTTAGATATGGGACTTTTCAGCAGATCATAGGGCAGCACTAGACGACAGATGTAGAGGATCTCATCTAGCCTTCTTTGTTCTGTACAGAATGTTCTTTGTGACATCAGTTTAATGCATGTAAGAACTTTCTCTAAAGACAAAGTCTATGTTTAATCCCAGTTATCCCGACTATGCTTGTGTAGCCATGGCATCAACTATAGCATCAACTTTAGGCTGTGACCATTTTTAGATTTGATATCTTCATGGATAAAACATTAGTTAACAAACCAGTAGTTCATGTGATGTCCGTTACATAGGTCTGCCGCAATGACTTACCTGGTAGAACAGAGGACTGCAGGCTGGAGGGCCTTTATGGCAGAGCATCAACTTTAGTTGATGCTCTGCCATAAAGGGTTAAGCAATGCTGACTGGGTATTGACTAAATTGCGAGATCTAGTGGCACCAACTCTGGTGTGTGTATGCTCAATGGTTGCATAATTATAGTCACATTCAGTTATGTTATCTTTGCATAGCAATCAAGATATATATTGCAGTAATATAACACTAATGCATTTATATTACTAAAGTATATACTAATCACTACTGACTCCCCTTTTGTGTACAAACTCTGACAGGCATGTCCTACACTGATACTCACCAGAATGACTCATTCTTACTGTACAGCCTCTCAGAGACATGTGACAACTGCCCCCATTGCTGTACAACCTCAAAACGAGGTTATGTGTATAACCTCCTCAGGAGGTTATATGAACTAGGTCAAGTCAGACAGGAGGTTATGAGAACCATTTCTCTTTTAAAACCATGCTTTTTATTGGGATTTGAACCCAGGAGCACAAACCCTCAGGCCTGCAGTCCTCTGTTCTACCAGGTAAGTCATCGCGGCAGACCTATGTAAGGGACATCACATGAACTACTGGTTTGTTGACTAATGTTTTATCCATGAAGATATCAAATCTAAAAATGGTCACAGCCTTTTGATGAATTGAACTCAGCCCCTTCTGACCCACAGGCGAAGGTAGAAACCACTAAACTAGCAAGGCCTGCCTGTCAGTTGCATGAGAAGACATTTATGTTCCAAAAAGCAGATTCCTGAAGGGAATATTTTAAGTGAACTATTCAATCTTTGTTGTTTGGGCATTGTAATATAACATTTTCTTGAATACTACAATGGAAAGAGGATGGAGTTGGTAAAATGTTTTGTTAAAAAAGGTAGCTCAGTAAAAGTGTGCCTGTGTTGGAACCAGAACCCACCATGTTCAGATTACAAGCTGGCGGTGTTACGCACTGAGCTTGTCAGCCAGTCAATAATCTGTATAACTTATTATGCCTATGAATGAGATCAGTGTTGAATGTGGATGTACGGGTGTGGGTTCGAACCCAACAATATCTCAGGGAATGGAATTTCGAAAATCATGTAAATTTCCCATTTAGAGATGGATATGTAACATTTTCTTGCTCGACTATGGAGGGTGGAAGTGAGTAAAACGTTTTGTTTAAAAAATGTAGCTCAGTAAAAGTGTGCCTCTGTTGGGACCGGAACCCACAATGTTCAGATTTATTATACAGAAAATAGAATGGTGCAAGTCCCAAAATCTGTCTAGAATATGGTACATAACAAACAGGTCGGCGGAGGTTTTCTATCACATAACCTTGATGATTTATGCTGGAGTCTCTCAGTCTCACTTCCCACTAATATGTTCCATTAGATTTGCGCTTCGTAAAATGTGCTGCCTCAGATATTTTTCAAACTTGAGCTAGTAAGACCTGGAGGAACATGCCCTACCTATTGCCTTTAGCCCCTTCTCTGTTTACAAAACCTCAGACACATATTTCCTACTCAAGTCTACTGCTGCATAACCTGCTAACGACATATTTTATCATTTTATTCACTCCCGTTGCCTCTCTCTCAGTCTAGAACCTCCTACTTCCATGTCCTAGCCTCCTACTGCCTCTCTCTCCATGTAGGTTGGAACCACGCTGTATTATTATGAGTGAGTCCACAATTCTAAGATACCCATAATGGTAGGGGGCATTCGCAATGGATTTAGTGGGTATCCATTTATGTATCCCATCGAGTACTTCAGAGCTGACAAAAGAATACCGCTAGGTGGCCAAAGACTTTATCACCATTTGCAGTGCAATGCAAAAATAACCTAATGATATGAGTACACATGTACCATTAGTTGACACCATTGGATTTTTTATGCATCTCTACTGATCTGATTTCTAGGTCAGATTATGCATGAAATTTGCATTGCTAGGCAGATCTCTCTAACAGAAAATAGCTCTATACAGTGCAATCTGATAGATATTGCATAAATCTCTTAATAATTTATAGTGTGAACTACTATCATATTTTCTATGGTTGCTCTGCAAAAATCACCAAAATATGTTTGCCGCAAGGTGACTGTTTTGCAAAATGAAATGTTCCTTTCTGTGAATGTATCAAAAATAGTTTTAGATAGCCACACCAAGTTAGGCATTTTAGTATCTAATCATATATATAGACCATTCAAAGCCAGATATCTGGATATTGTCCAATATGGCAGAGGTTGCTAGGGAAAGAAATACATATATTTGTTGCTAGGTAGCTAGTACTGCTATATGAATGTGTCATCAACTAAAATTATCCTGGAATAGGGCAGCATGTTGCAGTTGACTTACATGACTGAGATATCTTTACATTGTCTTCTGTATTTACCTATCTGCCATGGCTGCTATGGAAAAATAGCAATAAGAGCCTGTTGTTAAGGGGGGTAGGTATCGTTAGAATTTGGATAGCTCAATTTCCTGTAGAGCTATAGCCCTATTAACTAGTTTCTATGGTAACTTTTTGTACTTGCCTAGAAACGGCCTAAAAAGTGAATTACAAATTGGAGCGGTCGTCCCATCTTTTTCAGCACCCTTCAAAGCATAGATTCCAGTTGAGAAACTAAAATGATTTTGAAATTCCTACGGGACTTGGTTTTCCTATGATTGGCCCTCCACTAGATATTTGATGATATTTTACCATTTTGGGGAATTCAGCTCTAGTCCCCTCCACTGGCTGTCAAAAATAATAATGGTAATATTTAGTATGCAATTGCACGGCGGTGACACAAAGTAAGTACCGACAGCCACGCCATACATTAAAAATAGTATGCAATTTGAGCTGTTTTTCTGATGATTTGCCAACTACATTGAAATGAGGTGAAAGCAATAAATGAGGAAACATTTGCAATAGTGTGATATTGGTCAAGGAACACAGTTAGCCTTAACTAAAATTGGTTCTGACATCACTCAACAGAAAATTATCCCTTTCCTTGCATTTAGTAACAACATATACATTCTGGTTCAAAGTGGCTGATGGTATGGTGTGGCTGACTCAAAGTACCGCTCGTTGACTCATGGTACTAATACAACAGGGTTCCTAGAATGATGGACAGGTTGAAACAGAGGTCCATGTGGTTGACTCATGGGCACTTAATCCTATCGGATGCAATCAAAGCAGTAAATATGTACATGAGCGATTCAATAGTAGACAGGTGGAGGACTGAATTGGCCCTTCTCACATTATGTCCGAATGTTTTGCATGATGACAGCACCCACTAATCGCTATGACTACACCATGAATCAATACAGGCCGACCTGATGCTCTGTCTCGATAGCAGAATGTACCTGGGCTTTCTTGGAATAGCCATTCAATGGCAGCATGGAACCATAGTGTACCTCTTTTTTTTGGGACGCATATGAATGCAGCCTGGTTAGTAACTTGCCAGGGCTCCATTCATGCATCATGCTGACCCTTTGGGTGTTTGCCTGTTATTTTCTTTTTATTTATATAGAAACTGCGGAGGGTAAAATCCTTTAATTGTTGTATCTACTGAATTATTTAATGCCAATGCCATTAGTGCTACTCTGGTCTCTGACAGGTTATATAATAGAGATAGATAAATAGATGGATGGATCTGATTCAGCAATCAGAGAGACAGGAAACATGTGACATCAATAGTTTTTGCTACAGACTTTCAGCAAGTGGCATTTCACAAATGGAGCGCTGTGAGGCCCCTATCCCTCAAAAGGCCCCTATCCCTCAAAATTAGTCTGTTTGAGATATAGGGACCAGGTGAAGTCTCTATGTGCTAAACGGCCCCTATCTCTCAAAACAGTTTGAGACATAGGGCCTATGTGAAGTCACAAATGTTTTTAGCATGCCCCTATCCCTCAAAATCCACTATCCCTTAAAATTGTCCCCCTTGGTTAAATATGTGCAATAGATAGATCAATTATAGAATTTTGGATAATATTCCCGGACCACCCCACCCTTAGTAAAATCCCCTCCCGCCTCAGGAGGGGTAAAGACTCTTATCGCTTCTGAAATATAAGAGGGAGTGATCATAATAATATATTAGTTACAGGGTGTTTGGTGGGTTCAGGAGGGGTGTAAAAACTGTCGACCCCTCCTTAGGGAGAGGTCATTTTTTATCAACAGGGGGGTTGGTTTGAGTGGGGGGAAACCAAAAAAAAATAGACCCCTTCATGGGGGGAACCAACAAAATTTGGACCCCTCTTGAGGAGGGGGGGGGGTGGACCAACAAAATTGCACCCCTTTTTAGAGAGAGGAAGCCTACACCTATAGCACAAAGGGGTCAGTCACACTCAATTTCAACCTGTCTGAGGGGGGGACTAAGAGATTTGGACTTTTACCTTTTTGGCCAAACCTTGAATGATTGTGTTCTTTTGAGGCATGCTTTCTTACTGCAGTCGTAAGAAATAGTCCTCAAAATTGATTACAAGTGCAAGATAGGGGTTTTGATACTTAGGGATCTTTTATAAGATAGGGTCCTGACATGTCTCCAATGCATCCTATCAAATTTTTGTGAGTTAGGGGTTATCTGATTGTGGTACCTATGTCTCAAATTTTTCTGGGATAGGGGCTTTTTGACATTCAGGGACCCCTTTCCACTAAGGCTCCTATCCCACAAATATTTGAGGGATAGGGGCTTTTTGAGACTTAGGGGCCTCACAAGCGCCACTGAAATTTTGTGAAAGAAATTGCCGTAAAAAATCTTGAATATTTGAGGTGACACATATACCTATTAGACTGAGCTGTTTGGGATGGGTTGTAATAGTCTTAGTGGCTTTGGGGGGCTTTCGAAAAATTAGGGGGGAACACTGATTTTGGAGTATTTTTCCACTCAGAGGGTCCGACAATTATATTATATTTTTTCCCTGAAAGCCTAGAGTGTTTCCTTTTTTAATTTAATTTAATTTGATTTGTTAAACTGGTACAGACAGCCTCTGGGTAAAGAAACACTGGTTTCCGTCGTTCCCAGTGGTTAATATTGCAACATCAGATGTGTGATACATGCTACAAGTGGCCTTCGAGGATCTAACTTTACAGGATTTCTTGGAATAACAACTAATACTATATAGATAAGATAACTCTAGGCTATAGAATGATATGAGATGAGATGGAATGGTTCAGAACATATAGAGAAGACATGTACATGCGTAAGAATATAGATATCTATATCTGGAATATAAAATTGTCTACTCTACAGTACAAATACATGGCTTTTTATGACTTAGCCTAACCTTTGTCTGCAGCTTATCTACTATCTATCTTAAGTTTATACAGTTTGCTATTTTTAAAGTATATATCTATAGTCTATCCTAAGTTCACACAGTGTGCCTACCTTTAAAGTATAGATACATGGTGGCTCATAACTATGATAAACAATGATATAGAACAGCATGTGTATGAAACAACAAAAGGATCAAGTGTTTGGTAGGCTGAGCTGCTCCTTAGTAAGCACCAAGTGAGCACTCCAGTCCTGTAGGATGAGAGGTAATTGACCATTTAGGTAACCTTTTTGTCTGGCTTTAAAACAGTTCTTTTCTTCTGTATTCCTAAGGTGAGGGGGGAGTGCATTCCATGTGTCTATAGATTTGTAGGAAGGATTTTTTGGAATGTCTTGTCAGCCTTGGATTTAGCTGCTTTATCAGTGGGCCATCAGCAGCTCTAGTGTTCCTGTTTAGGATTAGGTCAATTCCATCTTGTTTGACTAATATATAACATAAATTGCTTTGCAAGTATTTTAGCCGTACATCAATCTTGGTAATTCTAACTCTTCAGTGAATTGATATTTTCCCTTTACTGTTGGTATATATGCAGGGATTTTTTGGAAAAATCCCTGCAGCTATACCAACAGTAAAGGGAAAATATCAATTTAAGATTGATCCAACCTCTAACCTAAAACTATATTAATAGTTTTGACCAGAAAATCAATTCTCCTACCCAGTAGGTTGCACCTAGACAGCGCTAGCTCTCTCCCTCTGAACTGACAAGTCTAACAGCCAGACAGGTTAAAATTGGGTCAGTGCAGTGAAAGACACATTTTATTTCTCTAATAAATAAAAAGTCAGATTTACCCTGTGGATCTCAAAAATTCACTCTAGGCTAACAATAATGTCTACCTGATGAATCTTTGAATAAGATGAAACATCCTGATGTCAACCACTCACATATTCTATGCTGAAGTATATTGGCCTGAATTATTATTTATTCAAAAAAGAACAAAATATCTTTTCTCTAATTTTTAGAAATAGATGTCTCTATCTTGAGATAGTCCAAATCCCCCAAAATCCATAATTATGTGTATTATAAACCATTCATAAATTGAGTATGTATGGTAATTTATTTTGACACATTGAGGCACTTTGATGGAGTATAGACAGACAATGTTCAACCCCTTGAAACCCACCATTATTTAGTTTAGACATGGCTATGATTTCCCACATGTACATTTCAGCTGACCCAAGTAAGGCCCTTAGTAGCATGAACAACCACTCATGTCATATCTTAATCTGGTGCAGAAATCTATAGACTAGAATCAACTTGTGGGAGGATCAATGATTTCAGTACTGTGATAGAGGCATTCTGGGTGAACAGTGGTCGTAATTGTCTCAGGATCTAGATTTTAGAGTTCATTGCTTTATTGCTCTCCACTAGTTGCTCTTGGAAAGTGAGTGTCTTGTGGAGAATTATGCGAAGATATTTATATGATTGAACATTATCTAGGGTGGTACGTTCTAACATTATTTCAGGAAAGTGATAGTTGGTCCTTTCAGAAAAGTAAAGTGTCTTGGTTTTGCCTACATTTATGGTGAGGCATTAGAAGTCATACCATGTTTTTATCAGTGACATATCAGATTCCAGTGTTTGGCCAACAAAGCCTGGGTCCTGGTGACTAAATGTTATGACTGTATCATCAGCATACAGTGTGACTTTAGATTGGGTTCGAAGATAGCGTATGTCATTTACAAACAAGATGAAGAGCAGTGGACCCAGTATAGATCCCTGTGGTACACCAAACCTAGTGTCCTGCCAATCAGAGAATTTATCATTGACGAAGGTTCTTAGTTGTCTGTTTCCTAAATAATTCTCAAACCAGTGTATTACAGAGTCGTGGAGGCCAACGTTTGCAAACTTACGTCCTAATTTACGGTGGTTGATGGTATCAAAGGCTTTTTTGAAGTCTATAACTATAGCACCGAGTGTGTGGCTAGCAATTTGGTTGTGTACTAGCCGTTCTATTTTCCCTGGTGTGGGTAGGAGTGAGATAGGCCTCAAGTTACCGATTGATTTAGGTTTTACTGATTTAGGGATAGGCACTACTAGAGATTTTTTTCCAGGCAGTGGGGAAGACCCAAGTAGCCAATTGCAATGAGAGGTTCAAAAGATGTACATTTAAAAGAAAACATCACCCTAATTTGACGTCATAGGCTACAGAAGATAAGCCTGCTGTGCTGCCTTCTAATACATCATCCTTCACTAAATGAGGCAGAATATTATAGTACCAAGACCATAGATTGAAGCCATCATAAAAGAAGGGTGGTGTTTTCTTTTAAGGCCAGCAACCCATCCTTAAGCACCCGGGAGGAGAGAGCAGCAAGCCTTGATGATTTGTATATGTTAATTTTGTGAATTTCCTTATCTAGTCTGTCTTGCCTAATGTTAGAGAATCGTATTTACTCCCCCGGGTGAATGGAAGAATCAGGGGGGGGGGGGGGGGGAGGGTATGTAGTTTGGATCAACTATGATTTTCTGAGCCAGGTTGGCTCCCACATTGCCGAAAAAGAAATTTATTTTGTTGGGAAGTTCATTATCAAGTATGGTGACACCATTGTCATTTTGCAACCTCAATTTTACATTCTTGTCTTCTTGAGTGCTAGACTGTCAATTAATTTCCAGAATTTGGTAGGATCATTCTTACTCTCCTCAATTTTGTTCAAGTAATATTTTCCCTTAGCCTTTAGATTCTCTCTGTTTGAGATATTTCTAAGCGAATTACCTGCGGCTTTGTCCCTAGGTTTCTTTGTTTTCTTGGCCAGTTTGAGGGCTTCATCGCTTTCATGGAAGACTTCTAGAAGTTCACGGTTAATCAAAGGATATTTTTCTTTAGTGAATTTGAATGTACACTCTGGACAGTGACCATAACCAATAGTTTCTAATTTATCATACATTATATTGCATGCCTTTGAAGCATCTAGGGTCCTATAAAACTCATCCCATTTTTCTCGGATGCACTCTCTCTGGTATGCAACTTTTGAATTGTTCTTATATACTCTACCAGTGAATTCTACATTAACCTTTTCAGGTTTGGGTTTTTTGCTATCTACATAGATTGGAACATGATCAGAGATATTTATGTCAAGAACCCCAGAAGCCATGATGGTTTTTTAATTTGTGAAGATGAGAGGTTAGTAAAAATAGACAATTAAAGATAATATGGTGGGAAGGTTGACATGGCCGAGTATAAAGGAACCTATATTTATCCACCATGGCAATACACAAGTAACTACTAACTACTGGTGTGCATGCTTGGGTGACCTTGGTTAAGGTGGTGTGTCAGCACTGTAGGGATAGACTGTGTGTATACTGGGTCTAGCCCACAGACCAGAGGATCACCCTCAGTGTGGGTTTGGGCAGAGGAAGCTATAGGCACAAGGCTTGCCCAGTCTAGCACATAGGGTGAGCTTCTTCACACAGGGCTCACCCTACCTTGCTCTATCGGCATGCTCGCACTAGTCTCACCCTTCCTCACTCCAGTTTGCTGGGTTGGGGTTCTGACTCATATAATGGTATTTCATTTCTTATTATTATTTGAATATGACCATCTTTATATCATTGTACATATCATCTTTATATTGTGTATGTGTTATCAAAAGAAAGAACCAAGGAAATTAGGCATCATCATTTAATGCCATAGATTTCCACATGTCTATATCACCTGTGACTTTGATAATAAACACATTTTCAAAACCTAAAATAGATCATTAAGATGTTTATATAGCACAGTAACGGTTCTACTAATCAGTCTGATTATTCAGAATAAGGTTGAGACAACTAAGATGTCCAAGGGCAGAGAGCGACTCGCCAAGCTGTATACGTTCCTAGATGGCACAACCTTCCATGGGATGAGGTACCTGTCTGATGAGACAGGGCTCTTCGTTCGCAAGTAAGGCTGATTTTTACCGGCTCTAGCACTAGTCATTGATGGGTTTTTTAAAGTGACATGGTCAGATTTCCCCCCATATTTCAAATCGCATAGCTACTTAAATTCTTTCCACATTTTCATATTTTGAGGATAGGGCACAATAAAATATCCTCTCTGGACAATAAGAACCCAAATAGCCCAGGTATAGTCTTTCACAGTGCATTTTCAATGGGGGATTTATGGTGTGCACTCCAAAAGTGGTAAACAGGGGCTTAATCTGATAATTAGTTGAAATCCAAGCTGAATTCTAGGGAATAAGATTAGATAAAGCACATAACACATTCTGGTTCATTTTTAAGAAAGTTTATCATCGGGCCATGTCACTTCAAATGCTAAACTACTGGAGGGAATTTCAGAAATTAATAAATATAAGATATTGTGTGGAAATTGAGTGGTGGTCTTGAGGAAGGTTATTACCAATCATCTCAAACATAAAGTGTAATTCCGGGGAAGCTAGTGTTAAACGTAGTGTTCCAGAAATAATCATTTGCATTCATAAATGTAATGGTATATGTATATTGTGTGTATATGAATATATACATATCCTTGTGCGCTGCAGGTTGCTGTGGCTGCTGGTAGTGGCTACTGGCTCTGTCGTGTTCCTGTGGCTGGTGGCAGACCGCATCAGTTACTACGCCACTTATCCTACAAATGTTAACATTGACATCATCCACCAAGACAGTATCTCCTTCCCTGCTGTCACTCTGTGCAACCAGAACCTAATCAGGTATATAGTGCATGATGTATAAATTCAGTACTGGTGAGTGTCCTACTAATAAATGATGGCAAATGGACATGACACCTTGAGGAAGATATATCAGTGGATATATCAATGGAACTACCCTTTTTTATGTAGTTGTATTGTACACTTAGGACATACTATGAACATATCTCTAGCTATCAAGTGTTTAATTGGGCTAAAGGATGGAGGCACTCTGAGTTGTTTATTGTCTAAAATTACACAGTAAAAGAGTGCATGTACTTATTTGGTGCACATTATTCCATTGACATGGCATTACTGTGACAGAGCTTCTTTGGCTCTGGCAGTGATGCTTATTGGGGGTGCAGCGTCTGTGGTGTTTATTGGGTGCTCAGCTTCTGTGGTGTTTGTTGGGGGTGCAGCTTCTGTGGTGCTTATTGGGATGCAGCTTATGTGGTGCTTGTTGGGGTGCAGTTTCTGTGGTGCTTATTGGGTGTATACAACCTCTGTGGCGCTTATTGGGGGTGCAGCTTTTGTGGTGCTTATTGGGGTGCAGCTTCTGTGGTGCTTATTGGGGGGGTACATAAATTTCTCTGGCCTTACACTCACTGACACTGAACATGGTAATTCTTTGACAGAGCCTCTGTGGCCGTGGAGAGCGGGTTATATGAGAGTCTGGACAGAGACTTTAAGCGATTAAAGGCAATGATAGGGGCTCAACCTGCGAGTAGAGGTAAGACTACACATGCTTACCCATTTTATTATCATAGAGTATTGTGCTTATCAATTTCAAAATTAAATAAGAATTTGCTTTTCTGCCAGAGGAAAAGCAGTCTTATTATTACCCGTGGCAACCATAATCAACAAAATGAATGTGTCAGTTGAGTTTGAAACATTCTATAACAGACATTGATTCACAGCATTTGCATGTGGGCTGACATTACCCTGGAGGGCTGTGGCCACTGAGTATGACAATAGGTGTGACTAACCGTCCCACCTATATATAACACTATATAAGATACTGATGCACTTCATACAACACTTTTATAACAATATTATCCAACCTGAGTGATATATGATGTAACCAATGTTAATCTAAACATTAATGACTTAATAGTAAAGAAATAAATTGCAGTTACATGATCCCTAGTCCTACATTCAAACCTGGCGTTTTTGTTTTATGGTTATGGTTATGTTTTATGGGATAATCAACCTCTATCAACCTAGGCATATAATAATATAATACAGGAGTGTGCTGGTTGTATACACATACAGCACACCCTAAATTCCCATGATCCAATTACTACCGGTACTTAACTGAGCAAGCATTTAAATACAAAATATTAAATACACAGTATAAAATGTAAACTACCCATATCAAATATAAAACCCCTTCTGACATTCACTAATTCGCCTTTTAACACTTTAATGAGAGTTTTGAAAAACAAAATTATTAATAGTTCATATACTTAAACTGAGGAGCACCAAGGCACATACAGACACCAGTGAACTAGCGTGTCGGCACAACATACATTTTTGGCTAGAATATGGTAACAGTGACAAAATGTCTTGTCTCCTTCTTTTCCTTAATAGAAATCGTTTCAAGATGCAAGTTCACATGACTTTTATGATATTTTTTTCTTTTACTTATTCTGCTAAAACTATTCTGGGTCATAGATGCTCAACATATTTATTGTTTCTTAATGTTAGCATGAGTAGGACTGATCTTGTCATCTCAATATTGAAATTGCATTTGTCTATAGTTGTTTCTGGCCATTTCTGCAATGCCACATTTATTCATAACAGGGGTAGACACTAACTTCCTCAGCCATGGGCCACCCGGACTCGTAGCTTTAGAAGTCTATGGGTCTATACAAAAATATGAGGGCCCAGAATAAAACTTTTACTTTTTTAAAGGAAAAGGTATCTCTGGTTAATTGATATCAGGGCCCAACCAGAATTTGCCTGTTACCAAGTGATTTTCACTTTCTAACGACATACAACATGACTATATTGGTTTAGATAAATTCTCTTATGAGTATGAAATGTATTCATCCACTCATGTGGACCACCTGGGCCCGCAGGAAGGTAATTCTAGAGGAAAGTGTGGGCCCAAACTCAAAACTACGGGCCATTGGCTCCTGGGCCTGCATTAGTGTCTACCCCTGCATAACCTCAAAATGTTGCATTCTGGTATACAAATGTAAATTATTTGAAAGGTAATTGTCTTGTGAATTTGCTGATATGAGATGTTTACATATGTATCTATTAGAGAGTTATGACCAATCTACAAAATCCAATGTAAACAAAGCTTTATTATGAAAATTCACCTCACCACATGTGTCTATAGTTATGACGGCGACCGGAGAAATGTGAGTGTGTCTCCCTTTTCTACCAGGCTGTGAGGACACTTTCTATGGCTATTCCAACACCACTCTGCAGAGGTCCAAGGCAGCCGAGGGGCACAGCTCAGACGAGGTTGTCTATGGTGTGACATCAGATGTCTGTAAAACACTGTGCATCAACCGACATGAGGCTCAGTGTAACGGTATTCTGTATGATGCCAGACAGCTGGTCTGTACCCTGACCAACTCCCTTATTACATCCTGGGATGTAGACTTGGTGCGCCAGAACGGCACTGACTACCTCCGACGTGGCCGATGTCCAAGTATGTAGTTTCATCTTAACCATCACCTACCCTTAAACCTAAGTTAATGCAGATGTAGGTTGGTTGTGTGGTCGTTGTATGGTGGACATGAACGGATAAGGGTAATTTACAGCTGTTTGATGGCCCATACCAAATATAGAACATGCCCAGCTAACAATTTTTGTTATTCTATATCAAAATAGCATTTTTAATGTTATATGATGTTTTACCACATTAAGGAGCCATAGAGAACATTTATATAACTTTGTACAATGTTGTGCCCAGCAAACAAAACAAGTTATATGACATTTCAGAACATTTCGCCATGGCTTCTTAGTATGGCCAAATATGTAATGTTAAAAAAGCTATTTTCAGGCAAAATAATTCATTTTTGTTAGCTGGGTGACAGGTACTGCATTAAATATTCCTATGTTCATACGCTGGTATCTAGGTGGATGACGCCAGCATGTGATGGTCAAAGTGCCACCTGGAGGGGGGGTTTAGCATTCCTTGCATAAAACATGTATCAATGGGTCAATATGACTCAACAGCGATTAATATAATTGGTTGTTTGCAGATTATGTTGACATGCGTTGTTCCTTTGAGCTTGACATGTGTGACCTGAGGCAATTATACGATGGATGGAGTCGTGTAGCTGCATCAGTTCATTTTGGATCTACTCAAAAAGGTATGCAATCCCCCCCCCCCCCCGCCTGCTCCACCTATTTGGTGTACATAATTTTTTTAACAATTTATAATAAGTTGGTTGACGAGGCTCAAGGGAACTGATCTAAACTATATTAATGTGACCAATAAGATCAATGGCCAATGATATCCACCGAATATTGTGGTCCATTGTCACTCCTTAGCTTCAATGGTATCCCATGTGATGATAATTGGTGTTTCAGAGTCTTTATTGTTGCGTTTGACGATGCATCTTTCAGCTTGTCAACCTCAATGAACTTTGAGAAGTAATTGACAGTTAGAAGCGTTTCCCCTTGAACTCAAATAGATTAGTTCCAATTTCTTCCCATGGTAAATTCTGTGTTGGTGTCGGCTTTAGCCTCTCTTTTGGTTGCTTGTTCTGATGCTCATTGCATGGCACAAAATCTGACACAAGATCTTCAATTTGTGACGTTATCCCTGGCCAATAGAGTCCCTCTCGCTCTCTCTTTGCATTTCACGATTCCCTGATGACTCTCATGGACTTGCTCCATCATGCCTCTTCTCATACTGGGTGGTACTACTATCATCGTCTACTGTTTTACGCTGAAATTCCTTATATCTTTTGGGCGAGACTGCTACAAAATCAATCATGTTGATTGGTATCATCTCTATGTCTTCCTGCGTTGTTGACAAATTTTCTCTGCTCGGAATATGCTTTCCCAGCACAAGTATCACTTTAAGGTGATAGTGTTGCAGTTTGAGCATCATACTCTGTAATCTCATTGGTGCTGACAACAATGGTTTGGAGAATATGGCTTGCAATGGTCTGTGGTCACTTTCTATAACCACTTCCTTTCCGAATGCATAATGATGGAATTTCTTGCATGCATGTACAATTGCTAGCGTCTCCTTCTCTATTTGTGCAGATCTTCGTTCCGTGTCTGTTAGACCTCTTGAAGTGTATGCTGTAGGCTTCTTGACATGGTAAAAAGCTAACACTTGTTGTTTCGGTGGCCCATGCTGAACTGGTCTTATAGTAGGACCTATTTTAAGACTCACAATACCTGGTAGTGCGCTTGTTGACAATTCCACCTCTGGGTAGTCTTCTTGTATACTACTGAATCATTCCCAGCTCTTCACAATATTGCCCTGACAACAGAGTGCACTGTTCTATGTCAATGACATAGAATTCCCCATCAACTCTCATGGATTTAAAATCCACCGGCACTGTCACCATTCTTTTGACTGCTATTTTGTGCTTCATGTATGATCGAAACCTCTGCTTTTTAGCTATCAGCTTTGGTTTGGGTTCTAAGGAGTTGTATAGGTGTACTGGCATCAAAGATCGTTTCTCTCCTGTGTCAAGCTGGATCTTGATTTTCTTTCCGTCAATTTTCACTGACTCCAACCACTTGTCTTCACATGTTATTGTATTAATCTGGACTTCATTTTATTACACTTTATGCAAGTTCTACTTTGTGCTGGGCAATATCTATGATCCTTGTTGTAGCCACATTTTACACTGATCCTCCTCCCCTTTCTTGTCTTTTCGCTCTCTGTAGCTCGACTTTTTGGACACTCTGTGGGATCTCTTCTCAGTTTTCCAGTCTCGTCTTGAATTCTTGTCTGATTTCCAGTCTCGTCCGGAATTCTTGTCTGATTTCCCATATTTTTGATATCCCGCAGCATGAATCTTTGAGTCTTCTTCTTCTCCTCCTATCACTGACAGGGACTCTCTGGAGGCCTCATCATCTTAGCCGACCTTAATTGCCATAGCTAAATCTAGGTCATCTCCTTTTTCCAAACACTTCACTTGAACATCATGGTGTCTTGACCTCAGGACTATACCAACTCTTACCATACGGTCTTCCATGTTTCCATGGACCAGAATCTTCAATTCGGTGACAAAATCATCAAACTGCTCGATTTGTGTCTGTTTCCTATTGTTAAATTTCACGGTGACGTGTATCATTTCTCGCCGCTGTTTTATGTACGCTTCATACTTTTTGTACACCCCCGCTAGCATTTCATTTTTGGCCAGTTGGTTGTTCGCTGCTGGTGCGAAAGTGAATATTGTAAACAATTCCCTTCCTTTATCGCTAATATATGTCATCAAATAGTTTACTTTCTCTACTTGTGTCTTTGTTGATAGTGGGCCTCCAAAAGTGAAATTACAATGGGCCTTAAACCTTGCAAATTCTCTATCTAAATCTGCTGCTTTCCAATCCATCTTAGGCACATTTTGTGCTCCGTCAGCCATTTCTCTTTTTTTACAATGTCACTGTATTACTGTAGTGGAATCACTATAAATGTCACCTTTAAGGATGGCATGTCACTAAACGGTGACATTTGTCGGCATGTACCACCCATGCAGCCTCAGTGAGTAACTCACCGGTGCTGCACGTGTGCATTATGCTGACCTTTCAGGAGTGTCTCAACCCCATGGGGTTGGTGTGATGCTTGAATGCAGCGCTGTCATGGGTCACTTTCATGCACCATGACAACCAAGGGCATTATGCATTAAGCGTCATGCAATGTCACCAGAGTTGGTAGTATAGTGGTTATCATGGCTGCATTCTTATCAGAGGCTTGGGGTTCTATACCAGCAGGTGCTATGAGATTTTCTTTGAATTTTTTTAATTTCTTGCAGAAAAGAGAGGGGAGGGGGGAGGAGGGATTGTATCACTTGCTGATAGGGTTTACCACTAAAACCCTACCAAATGTTGAATGAGGTTTTTGCACTAAATGTTTGATTCCAAACGTTTTCAAAATGATCTCTTCCAAACGTTTTTTCCATCCCATATGCAATTGTTTAAAACATTCTAAAAACATTCTTTGTTACCTAGGTATATACAGACAATTCCCTGGTTTACAATGCGAAGATTTTGTTCTTTCTGGAATGAACTTAATATTATTCTTTGCACTTGGAAACTGCAGTTGTGACTTGTCCATTAATCAGAGCATACGAACCACCACACTTGTAAGAGTCTGATGCTGTTTCAGAGTTTAAGGTTTAAGGTTTACCATGCATGTACTCTTTCTCTCTCTGTACAAAATACTAAACTTAGTTACCCATGAAGGTTAGGATTCATGCGTTAGCTATTTCTAATTGCAGGTTATGTCGCAAGAGCCCATAATAAAGGCGGCATGTACACATCACTCATGTCTACACTGACTGAGCGCTACTGTGTGGAGTTCTTCTATAACATCCGTTTGGGGGGACAACTGAAAGTCAACATCATCTATGTAGACGGGAGTAAACAGAATGTGTGGGAGGATGGTGTACAAACCTCCAGAGTCCACTGGAAGAGAGGTGAGTGGGGATGTGTAATTAATGCACCTTTGTGCACCTAAAGTTAACCCTTTAAGGACGCCTGTTGCTAATAGATGATATTTGCCGTCATGATGCACCGATGCACACCCAGCCAGCGCTGCATTGGTGCATCTTGCTGACACTTCGGGACTATATCAACCCCGTAGAGTCGGCACGATTCTTGAATGCAGTACTGGCAAGCTACTCGACAGGGCTGGTTTCATGCATCATGACGACCAAGGCATGATGCATTAAGGCATTATGTCATCCTTAAAGGGTTAATGATACTACAGGCTCATAAATACAGGGTTCATGCCACAGAGGTGAACCATGGTCAAATTAATTTATTTTAATTCATTAGAACCCTAATAGGCCCAAATGAATGAAACTATTACTTTAATATCAGATATTTATTTTAAAACAATTTTACCATGTACTCACACCAATGTGACCAGCTTTGGATCTGTGGTTCATTAAGGTATCAAGGGAATGGCCACATTAGAGGGAGAGAATCTCTTTACATCCCAGTATACATGGAACTATATAAGGGAGGGTTCATTTTTTATGGCAGGGGGGGTGAGCGTTTGGCAAATCGAATACGTCAAAAATAATTGCCCCCCCCCTCGGAATAGGTTGAAAAAAAAAGGCCCCCCCCTCGGAATAGGTTGAAAAAAAAGCGCCCCCCCCCCTCACCCTGGATCGTTTTCAACATTATTACAAAAACGATGTTGGTGTTTAATCCTGGGCACTTTTTTACCTACAATTTACTACCTTGCAACAAATACATCCATTCGTAAGGTGTTTTAGTGTAAACATCTCATGATACTCGCTGGTGAGTGATAATAGTCAAACCTCAGACACTTGACTTACATACCATTGAGTTTAAGGGCCCCAGTGCTTATAAATTGGAAGCTCCCTTACCCTCAGTGCTTACATGAGGCCGGCACTTTTTTGAAGACTGACAAAACGGTGGGCTATTCTGAGTGTCAAAAGTGATGCAGTGAGAAATTTGCTAGGAGTTTGAGGAAAATTTTAGAAAATTTTGAAAATATTGACATAGTTTGGTAAAATATAACACAGGCTGTTACCAAAATTCGCGACATTTCAAGGTACTAAATTCGCGACATTTTTAGTAATACCCCTAACAAAAAAGGCCCCCCCTAAGAATAGGGTAAAAAAAAAGGCCCCCCCCTTTGAATACCCCTAAAAAAAATTGCCCCCCCCCCTCAAATGCTCACCCCCCCCTGCCATAAATAATGAACCCTCCCAAAGTGCCTATCATGAACGGGTGGTTGCATTAGGGAACTCACTGTATGCATCTCTTTAGGATTCTTGCAAGTGGATGCAGACCTGTTCTTCTTGGAGTTTGAGAGAACTGGGTGGGGCATGAGATTCCTGGACAACATCCGTATAGCTCTTTGTAATAGGTTTGGTAAGTAAAGTGCTTTCACATCTTATACTCAAACCATAGATACCTTCCCAGCTAACAAAAATATGTTATTTTACATCAAAATAATGTGTTTAACATTAACGTTATGCTGTAAAGTACAAGCATGTCATGATGAATCCTAGACAAAACATACCACTGTCACAATGTACCAGTCGAAATGTATTAGGGTGGTTGGAATGTACCCCTATATTGGTCGTAATGTAACATTTTGTTGGTCAAAATGTACCAGACATTTACAAGCCATGCATGAAATGCAAACAGTGTGTAGTCTTACAAATAGCTTGCCTGTAGATGTAGATTATATCATTGCATGCATGATGGACAATGGCTTGCTTTCTAAAATATATACATCTTTATTTTTTGTGAAAGACTTTAGACAAAAAATACATGACGGACATTGACACTGCATTGAGTGAGTCTCGTGCATTAGGCGTGATCATGAGACTCACACAGTATTCCCTGAGAGTCCCTGAGGAAATCTTTTTGAATTCCATGTCTGCATTTGCTCTGCATTTGATTTCTGCATGTGATGTATATTGACACATTACTCCACCTGCTTGGCATCTGTTGTGGTGTTGTCAAAAGATACCTATATTCCTCACTGTTAGATTGCAGTCAGGTGCTGCAAATCCGACTACATAATCTGGCCACTGTATAGGAATGGTGGGCAAAGCTGTACCCAAAAATAGGGGGCCGGGGGGGGGGGATCATGGACCTGAATGTCACAATCCCTTATCCTACATGTGATCGTCCACCACTCCCCTCGCCCCCCCCCCCCCCCCACCCGACTGACGAAAAGCCATCCACTGGTTGGGGTTAGGTGAGAGAATGCGCACTCACACATCCCACTCTCTCACCAAGCCATCTGCCACCAGCTATGTGTACAGGGTAGGGATCGATGGGGGGGGGGGGGGAAGTTAACACATTTCTGTTTTTCCCCTCAATTTGTCAGAGAAGCCCTGCGCAATTCCAGAACTGTTATGCCATGTGGGCATGGAATACCGTGATAGATGAGCCTTCAAAAACTGACACCAGGTTAAAGTGATATTTGTGGTTTATTCCATCTTATTACATGGATAGTGACCACCTGCGGTCCTCTGTTGCAGCACCTTATATAGTGGTCCCGCAAGTGGGGTGGCTAGTGACGTCACAGGTGTGGTATATGGTACATGGATCTTGATTGGATAATCATCTTAATACTAATATGTCAGATGTTACATGATTGGTTGATACGGTACGATGGCGGCAACTGGTTGAGACGTGTCAGACCGAGCTCCCACCAAATATAGGATTACCTGTAGTCAAACTAACTTAGGACAGACAAATTCAACGTGAAAGAGACCATAAAGGTTGTGTGTATCACAGTTGCACACTTACAACAGGAATTATGTCTCGAAGGCCTAAGAAAAACAAGGACGATCTTCTGCCAGAAAATGCCTCCCCGGCTGAAGTCATTTTGGCTGTCAACTCGCTCGGACACCGAGTGACTGCAAATGAGACTGCGACAGCGGGCATATTGTCAACCCTAGAGGCAATCAACAAGGCGTTGGACACTATAAATAATACTGCCACCATTAATGCGGCTACTTTCATTTCAATCCACGATAAATTCAACGAAACCAAGTCTTCGCTGAAAACGACGGAGGAAACCATCCGCCAACATGGATTGATGGCCATTGCCCAAACCCGGGTATTGAACGAGCACCAGAGCCGCTTTGAACTGGCCGACAAGGAAGAGCGAAAAAAGGTGGTAATTATCGAGGGCTACAAAGAAAAACGAGATGAGGATTTAAAAGCTATTGTTGGTAAGCTTTTTAATGATACTGGAGTAAACTTCAACACTGACGCCGTTCAATTTGCCGAGCGGGTGGGAAACTACCAGCCGGCTGCTACACCAAACCAAGATGGCGCCGCCCGTGATGTAAACAAAAGAGAGAGGCACCGAGCGATACGGTTTGTCTTCAAGGGTCCTGACCATAAGCAACTTCTTATGAAAGCACTCAAATTCTTGAGAGGGAAACCCGACTGGTACAGGGTATCCATAGGGGATGAACTTGATGCCAGAGAGCGACGACAATTCATAGACCTTAGATCTATGTTCTTCTTGTGTAAAAAAAAAGGGATACGAAGCTCGCCTACGCCAGCGTTCAGTCATCATAAACAACAGGCCTTTCTCTCATGCCCAGCTATACAGACTACCCTTTGCTGACCTCAACATGGAAATGGCCACTGAAGCCGAGACACCGGATGGACTCATGTTCAGATCCCCCCACCACAGACTATCAAACCTCTACCCATGCCGCATACAAGAGGGTGACCTGGTCTTCAACTCAGTCGAACAAGCGTTCCAACACAAAAAAGCAGCTGAATGTGGCACTCCCCTGCAGCAGAAGATGATACTGGATCTCTCAGACCCATATGACATAATGGAGGCAGGCAAGAAAATTCGGGACACAAAAGAATGGGCCAAGGAAGCTGAAAATGAACTATATAAGTACAATCTGATTAAATTCACTGATCCGGAGATGAAGGACTACCTGCTTAGCACCGAAGATCTGTACCTATATGAGGCCTCCTTCAGCAAAATATGGGGAGTCTGCATGCACCTTGGACAGGCGGAAGACTGTACTAGTGACACAACCCAGGGGGCAAACCTGCATGGCAGAAACTTAGAACGGATCAGACACGAGCTCAGCGCCGACGATGACCCTCCTGAAGAGGAAGGGGAGGGGGAACAAGAACAAGAACCTGCAAATGGCGATGGGGATGCAGGAGAACGCCAAAGATAATTCTGAACTCTGGTCATAAGACAGTAACATATTATACATGTACCGGTATTTTATATATCCTATAGTCTATGACATATTATATGAAAATGTGTGTACTATTCTTTATCCTCAGTGTGATCTCACCATAAATTAATTAATTTCTGGCATAAATTTAATTTTTTGTTACATGAACTGTTTGAGAACACGGACACACGTGATGTGGTGTTTATGGTTGTAAACTTGAGGTCTTCATATCAGACTGTGTATAAATGTATACGGTATATACTACTGTGATTAACTATTGTGATAAATTTAATTTGATGCTGCACACACTGATCATGACTAGGTGTACACGCGATGAAATGTTTATGAATTTATGTGAAGTTCATGAAATGCACGGATGTAAAATTGAAGTCCCAAAGATGAGATTATGCTTTACTTGTATAAACAACTGGGCTGAGGTGTCTACATCAGGCTTTGTCATTTACGTATGAATCAACAATAATTGTCTCGATTCTAATTTGATGTAACATAAACTGATTGTGCCAATATGTACATGTATTGCAAAGTTTATGAAATTTACGGTATGAAAATTAAACACTGTTTAATCTAGAGATTACGTCAATGTCCTTATTACTGTTAATTTTGGTGGTGAGCATGGGCTAATCTTCTTAGCCACATGTTAGTAGTAGTATGGGTGGCCACAAGAGCCGAGGCCTGTACTGGGGGGAAGGGGGTATTTTTGGGTTATTGTTTGTATACCTTCATAAAAATCATATTCTCATGATCACATGTATTACTCTTAGCGGTAACAGCTGCGCCTGACTTTAAAAGGGGGTTCTCTATAGTGCACTTAAACGCCAGATCGATAAGAAATAAAATAAGCAATCTAAAGGTAGAATTGAGTAACATTGATATAGATATAATATTATTTTCTGAAACCTGGCTAAACGATGAGGACGATGATTCATTATACACCTTTCCAAGATATAGTTTGTTCAGGCATGACCGAGTGAGTGTGTATAGAGGAGGAGGCTTATGTGCTCATGTAGACGAGAGCATTTCTTGTTCTGCTCAGAAATTTAGTCATTTAAATAGAATGAATGAAAACATCGAAGTTCAGTGGTTATTATCTGTCAAGGGCAGCTTCAAAAAATCATTAATATGTAATGTTTACAGACCTCCCAGTGGATCTTTACTTGAATTTTGTAACACTATGAAGGCGTTGCTACTCCAAATAGACATGCTGAATACATGTGACCTGTTTATTATTGGTGATTTTAATGTCCATGCACTCAGCGACTCTAGAGAGAAAGACATGTTATATTCTACACTGTACGATTTTCATATGAAACAGCTTATTAATGAAATTACCACAACTTCAGGAACCAACAAATGCATAGATTTAATATTCACAAATTGTTATGAAGTTTCGTCCAGTGGGCTATTAAATATACACCTATCAGACCATCTACCTGTTTTTGCAGTTAAAGAAAAAGTTCATGTAAAACTTTCCTATAGAAAATTTACCGGTAGGTCTTATAAAAACTTTGACATGAAAAAATATCTGGCGAGCGTTGAGGCATGTGACTGGTCACTTTTTAATGAAAGCGACGACCCCGAATTATGTTGGGATATTTTTGAGAACATGCTAAAACGCATGCTTGACGTCTGTTGTCCTGTTAGAGAATTTAAAGTGGTCGACAAATCTGATCCCTGGATGACTAATTATCTTATTGAGCGCATCACTGATAAAAATAATGTTTTACGAGAGGCTCGCCATAGCACTTCTATATTGTCTTGGAGAATTGCAAGAGACCTTAGAAATACTGTTAATAGTGAAATTGATGTAGCCAAAAAGTCTTATTACAAAGATCTCTGTGACGCTAATGCTAAGGACTCAAAGAAATTTTGGGCCTTATTGAAGGAGGTTTTACCCTCAAGGTGTGGGGGTGGTAGTTCTATTAATCTGATGGAAAATGGTGAACCTGTTAACACAGATCATGTCTGTTCACATATTAACGAATTCTTTGCCAATATTGGCTCCACACTGGCGGAAGCACATCAGCTGGAATGGGAATTTAGAGGAGACAGATGCGACGTAGAACTAGATGAATTTGAATTTTCGGACGACCAAATTATTAAATGTGTTAGCAATTTAGATACTTCAAAATCTTCTGCCATTGATTACTTACCAACTAATATTTTCAAACAAGCTGTGTTAAATAATCCCTCCAGGTTTATTAAAATAATAAATTTGATCGTATCCACAAATATTATACCCCTGTCGTGGAAGATAGCTACTGTGACTCCGCTCCCTAAAAGTGGTGATCTAACTGACGTCAGCAATTATAGACCTATAAGTGTACTCCCAGTCCCGGGGAAGGTGCTTGAACGTCTGATACACGATTCTCTGTCCGAACACCTTGATGTAAATAATATCTTGTCTGACCGTCAGGGTGGATACCAGAAAGGAAAGTCTACGATGGACTCTATCTCTAATTTTCTTGATGACATATTGTTACAAAGAAATAATGGATGTATTACCTTAGCAGCCTTTATAGATATCAAAAAGGCCTTTGATAGTGTTAATTATGTAATTCTTCTAAAAAAACTGGAAATGTACGGTATCCGCAACCGACCTTTAACGCTGATAGAAAATTATCTGTCAAGGAGGCAGCAGTGCACGGTGGCAAACAACAAACGTTCTGTCAACCTCCCCCTCACCTGTGGTGTACCCCAAGGTTCAATTTTAGGTCCTTTATTCTTTTTAATTTACATTAATGACTGCATTTCGGCCCTTGACACACATAAAACAATGCTTTATGCTTACGACTCAGTACTTTATGTCTCAGGGAAAAATTTCCAAGTACTTCAAGATAGTTTAACTCTAGCTTTAGCATCGTTTTACGACTGGTCCTCTATAAATAAATTGACTATGAATGAAAATAAGACAAAAATAATGACATTTGCTTCTTCAAAAACCCTGGCTAAATTGCCGAAACCCAAAATTTCACTAAACAATAAAACTTTAAAATCCGTCATTTCATACAAATACCTTGGGGTCACCGTTGACGAAGAGCTGAATTTTTGCCAACACACCAGACTGCTAATAAAGAGTGTTAACTTTAAGTCTCTATTAATGTACATGGTAAAAGACTACATGTCTGCAAAGATTTTAAGGAAAGTTTATGTTACATATTTATTACCTATCATTGATTATGCCGACATTTTGTATACTAATACTAACTCAGATCTGTTGGCTGAGTTGCAGAGATGCCAAAACAGATGTCTGAAAACATGCTTCGGCCTGCATATGTTAACTCCGACCATTGAGGTTCATAGAGCTGCCCAGCTACCCACCCTGTCAGAGCGTAGAGATTACCATGTAAAATTATATGCTTTTAAAAGGTCAAAGCAGGAAAAATATGTGAAGAAACCACTAAGAGCTACAAGACTCAATATAAATACTTTATTATACTACCCTATTATCCATTGTGCTGCATTTGAAAAGTCTCCTATGGTAGTTTGTGCACAAAGATGGAACTCCCTCACAGCACCTATTAGAGGTACTGATGATTTCTCATCCTTCAAAAGCTCAGCCCGTCAGGCTTTAAATGACACCATTCCGGCCAAGCTAGGTGATTGAGAATGCATTGATGTTGACAGTCAGCAATATTGGGTTTATAAATATATGTATTTAAATGTACAGCACTCAACTTAAAGTACAACGTATACACCGTCCATCTTGCCAAACATACCTTTATGTCAAATACCAAATTTATGCCTGTAAATATCCGTGGTATGGCTCATACAACAGTTCTACTGACGAGCCTATCACTACTTTGTTGCTTGACGCATCCTTTTATGTATCATATCACCAGATATTTTGTACAATTTTCCTAAGTATACAATATTCATGATACATATCCACATACTGGTATCATCAAACTCGTCAAACTCTTGTAAACTTTCAAGCAATAAAGTTTAAATTTGTTCAAAAAATAGTGGTCAGTGATGGTCAGTGGGAGCGTGCACCACCTGGTGGCAGCTTTCCCAGCCGTCCTCCAGGGGTACAGGCGCCAGCTGCTGTTATGTTTCTATAATCTGACGCCGGTGCGTTAACACCTGTTTTCTACCTGGGGTATTATCTGAATAGAGGCTCTACAAATGACTCATGAATGATAATCAAAAAAAATAAATTATTATTATTATCAATTCATAATCATACAATATACAGTTGGGGTAAAAGGAAAGAGGGGGTTTGCAGTGTGACAGCCATTTAGGAATTCCGGAACTGTGCAAAAGTAAGGATGCGCAGTTCCGCAATTGTGCCAGTTCTGATTTTGCGCCTGACATATACATGTAATAAATACAATATGGTCATTATACTCAAATTATGGATCTAATTGACAGAGGTGAACTGCAAGCAGCATCTTGGAGGCTTAGACTACATGGGTAACGTCTCTACTACCAAGAGTGGACGGCAGTGTCGGAGCTGGGTGGATGCTGTTCACTCTGTACCAGCTCTTAACGGGCTCTTCAATAAAGAGACGCTATCCCACTCACAGAATTTCTGCCGGAACCCTGGTCCCCACCCTAATGACCACGTAGCCTCAGAACCCTGGTGCTTCTGGGGCTTGGAAGTGAATCAATATGAGGAGTGTGACATCCCCTTTTGTGGTAGGTTTTTAATTAGACTAAAGACTGATGAATAGGGAAAGTGTTTCATTTTTGCAATTATAGACAAGTGCAGAAAATGGGGTCTTCAAGCTGTGGTTCTATTTAATGATGAAGGTTGGAAGTAAAGGTCTTATCATTTATAAAGCAAAACAAGTAATGCCTTCTCAATTGTGTTTTAATTTACAATGCCACTTCATGTGTGACTGATAACCTTAGCCCTGTTTTATAATCCCAGAATGTGCTCCTCATGAGTTCACATGTGACAATCAAAGGTGTATGTCCAAGGACCGTTTGTGTGATGGAGGAGATGATTTTGGAGACATGTCAGATGAGGTGGCGCCCTGCAGTGAGTACTGTAAACATAGACATTTTTGCTTGTGTATATTTTTGTGAATTTGCTATGAAGGACAATTTCATGTGTATCTTAATTTGCGAGTTTTGCAAAATGGTAGTTGTATGGCTACACAGGATAAATTTTCGCTCTGCACATATTTTCGCGAAGGATCAGCGAAACCCACAAACATATGTACAGCAAGAAAATATCCCTGTTTACAGTATGCATAACTATTGCTGCTTTTAGAGAAGGTTCCTCCAATACTAATCATAGAGAACACAGTTCTAAGTGAGTGATTCAATTGCATTCCTATACTAAGGCAGCCTGAATGTCTGCGAAAATAAGTGTCTTTAAGGAACACTTTAAGTGGCATTAAGTTCAGAGAGCCATGGAAATGTGAGGGACTTTAAGTGACATTTACTCATATTAAATATGCTTAAAGTATAACTTAAGTATGTTTAATTTACTTAAATGCAAACGTTAATGAAGTGTAACGTTAAAGTAACTGAGTAAGAAAAGTGATATATATTGCTAAACTTGTACAGGAGAGGCACTTATGCAAATGAGCATGTCTGAAGCAATAAAAAAAATGTTGTCACATTGTACATGAGGCTGACCATGAAACTATTCAACAGTAGCCGAGCGCTCCCTCCGCTGTGACTTTGAGTCACAGTTCATGTGTGGCTACTACACAGATGGATCGTCAATACGCTGGCGTTTCGAGAACGCATCTACCAACACTGGGCCTATCTTCACAAAGATATCCCCTCATGGTATGTGAAATATAACACTTATAATGCCTCGAGTTGTACAGAGGCTTTGCAGATATCGATGTCATACTATAACAGGGGTAGCCATAATCATCACCTGGGAGCCAATGGCCTATAGTTTGGGCTCCGGGCCTGCAGTTTTTATCCAGAATCACCCTCCTAATATATAATATGCCATTGGAAAGAGAAAACCGTGGTGTAGCTAGGCAGTTCGGTTATATTCTGATATATTCTCATGACAAATATTCATGTTTTTTTTCCAAAGAGAAAGTAAAATTGTCATTCTGGCCAGTAGATTTAGGTCCAGGCCCACAGATTTCTGAGGCTACGGGGCTGGGTGGCCCGTAATCCCATGACTGCCTTTAACAGTGTTTAATGCCTGCTGTATACATAAAGATATAAGCCACAACCACACTTCCACCCTTTTCTCAATCTATCTCCCCATGTGACATCATTATGTAGCGTCATTCCCAGTATTCCCTAAGAGTCCCTGAGGAAATCTTTTTGAATTCCATGTCTGCATTTGCTCTGCATTTGATTTCTGCATGTGATGTATATTGACACATTACTCCACCTGCTTGGCATCTGTTGTGGTGTTGTCAAAAGATACCTATATTCCTCACTGTTAGATTGTCCCATTCTCCATGCAACCATGCTGCCTCTTCCACTCTGCCCTTTCCTACCTTACTACTCATGTTACATTGGTGCCAAAACAAAACAGACAAGTTAGCCAAACTTCATTCAATGTTATGTTACAATTTGGAGGAATGAAGATTATGGTTGGGGGGATTAATGCTGACATGTCTCGTTTTAGCCATGTAGGGCTCACATACATGCAGTTTGATATGGTAAGCAGTCATTGAATTGGCCATAATACAGTAATGCTAAAATATGTATTGTAAATTCCCGTATAACCCGGCCGCACCCTGTCTTTGAGGGAATCATATAACCTGCACTGGAGTCTGAGTGGCCCCAGAGAAAAAACGTTGAATAACCCATACCTAATGTTTGGGGAAATGCCAATCACGCCATCTCACCCTCTCAAAGCACCCTAAAGTAAGTAGGTGTGAGGGCCAAATGCCATCTACCTGGTAAGTAGGGGGAAGGGGCAGGTGTGACTTTCCTAACTGGGGGAGGGGACGGCTGGAGTATGGGGGGGCAGGTATGAGCACCAAATATGTGCTAACAGGGGTAAAGGGGCAGGTGTACTGCATTACTAGACCATTTTTTGAGTCATCTCTGAAATAAAAAATGTCAAAATCCCTCGTATAAGTCCTCAGGTCCTCAGACATATTGCCAATCAAACATGAATGGTCCAGTTTAGTGCCCCAAAATGGTACTGATGAGCCATTTATCATCCCTGGGCTCATGACTTCAATCCTTCTTGTTCCTGCCACTGGGGCCACAGGAGGCTATGTGTATGTGGACCTGGACGGTTATTATCATGAACGCCGGGAGGTTGGGTTCATCTCCCCTGTTTTCACAAACAGTACACAAGGCTGCTTCAGCTTCATTTACCACATCAACAATGACAAATATGGAGTCTTGTCCCTCGGTGTCAAAACACAACTGGGCATAACTCAGCTGTGGCAGTCTGGGTCTGAATCAGCGTCAGACGACTGGAGAGAGGTGAGTGTGAGACTGGACCAGCCTCAACTAGACATGGAGGGAGGCTTCCACTTTGTGTTTATTGCAACACGTAACTACCCTACGAATGTACGCATTGCTGTAGACAGGACGAGGTTCATACCAGGCTTCTCTGCAGACTGTGCGAAAGGTAACTGTGTTCTACTTTGGGTAATTTGTTAATATCCACATTCAATCAAGCTCTGCATACGTCAATGTGATCTGGCTTAAAGTTGATTAAATCTAATGGTTTATGCAGTTAAGAACAATTTCTATTTTAGATTAGATAGATCTATAGTGCACAGATCAGAGATATCGCAAAATGCTCAAATATGCATTGATGTAATTTTTTCTCCGCCATAACTAAAGATGACTACATGTAGGTAACCTAATTATGTCCCATATCTTGAATTTTAAAGCTCAATGCTCCTTATTAGTGGAGATATATGGAGTATTTTTTTTCGCCCATCCTTCAAGCTTGCGAGTGATAAAAGGGGGTCCCGTAAAAAATATTTTCTTGTGCCTTCTCATGACCTACTTAACTACCGTATTGAATTGAAGCACTGAATTTCAGTTGTGTCAAATGTTTGTGTATCTGCAGATCTTCAGGAGAAACACTCACCCTTTACCCCCCACCAAAAAGACACACCATCGTGGAAAAGTGACAACACGGTCTATCCGACTCCAGATCTATATGGTAAGGAGTGATACATAGCCATATCCAAGTGCATGATTTCCCTGGCAATCGAATACTTATTTCTAACCTCAGACGCTTCCTTATATAGCTAAACATTCTACAGTCTTTCATTCATTATGTTTGAAATCAATTATCCAGTAATTCAGTTTAAAAAAGTATATATTTACAGCTCTCATGGACAAGCAAACAAACAAACAAATTCCTGCCCAAAAAGACCCACCAGCCCAGAAGAGTGACTATAAGGACTATCCTACTTTGGATTTAGATGGTGAGGAATGATACTGTAATCGTGTTTTATTTTGCACTGTACATATTTTTGCAGATTATGCAGATTTTAAAATCTGTGAATCCCTGTCCTTCATTAATATTTATACAGTATCAATGTAAAGTTAATTTTTGGAAATCACAAAATTGTATACCTGCATGAACATGTTCTTCAATGCAATCAAATTAGAATTCTGTTTTCGAATTTAAAAAAATATAGTAATGCATTCTGGTGCATACTTAAAGCACTGAATAACAATTGTGTACTGGGAAGAAGACTAATTTTGGGTTTTATTAATAAAAACTGATTCTAAATTTCAAGTAGTATAACAGGCATCTCCTAAATTGTAACCATCAGGGGAGAGTATGCTCAGGTTCTTCAAGACAGCTGCCCATCAGAAGAAGGACTTCATTCATAGGTTAGTTTCAAATTGGTAAATAGCAACACTGCCTATATAAACTAAAAGAAAGAGAACCTCCGTGCTCCAGGCTGGTCGATCTGGAATGGGACCCGTGATACTGTCATCAGGTGGAAGACTGCCTGGACTTACAGTAAGTCTGGATAACACACCCAGCCTGTTATTCCAGGTCACTCAGCCTGGTACACAGGGTTGTATAGCTACAGCACTGTATTCTTTACCACAGCTTTTATATAATCATATTTGTGATTTTTATATGATATTTGCAGTAAATAAAGCCCCCTTTAGTATATAGATCAATAAATTATCTACCAATTTATAGATGCATTTAGTGCATAGTCCGTTGCATTTATGAGTAATTACAAGTTTAAATCTGTATATTTTCTGGTTTGGGGCACATAGAGCATTGTATCTGCTTGGAGAAGGTGTGAAAGCCTGATGCCCCGCCTGCTACACCAGGCTCCCAGCCTAGTATACCAGCCTGCTGTGCTGGGAGAGTGTATAGGGGCGGCCTGAAAGCACAGGCTGGGTGGCCTGAAAGTACAGACTGCCTGTTCATGAAGGCCGTCCTGTTCTGCTATACTAGTCCTCCACCCGGTCATGCCCACCCTCCAAGGGATCATGTACAAGGTGGAGACACCTGATGGCCATAGTCCTAACAAACCCAGGTGAGGATAGGAGTCACAGTAACTCGAATATATATTTTTATAATAACAAGTGATTATAACTCCCATATATATATATATATATTTGTTGTTCTTTTTATTCGCTTAAAGTTGCACCTACAACAATGTTCCTTGTGCTGAGTCTGACATCACCCAACTGATCACCGATGTTGGCGTGTGTTATACATTTAACATGAACAACACCCGTGACATCAGGAACAGAGGTGAGAACTGTCTGCTTGTACTGGATCCGTGGTGACACTTCTCCTGGGCTTCACCAGCCCATCTTAAAAAGGCCTATATTTTCTCCTTTCTGTCCCCTCTTTTGTTTGTCTGGTGCCCATATGCACGGACACAGAAACAAATGTACCATCTATAAAATTGATGTCTAATGTAGCTTTCTCCCCATGAATATGACCTTGGCTGTCGGAATGGCGTTTAACAAGCATAGCTCACTCACCCACTGAGTAAAAGGCTAACAGAAGTAGAACATCATCACCATTTTTTTAAATCGACAAAAGCTCCTATACATTTAGATGATATATAATAGACAGAATGTATTAAAATTCACAGGAGCCAATTATGGGTTAAAGTTGACTCTGAATGTTGAATCCTATGAGGCTATGGAAGGCATCCATCCTGCCAAAGGTGTAAAGGTAGGATGTCTACAACTACTATAGTATATCATTCACAGTTATACAATTAGGATTAGCCCAGTAAACAAATAACGTTATACACCATTTTATAACGTTATATAACATTATATGTCAACGTTTTTCTAAGGCTCTTTAGTATGACATAACGTTATGCAAAGTCTAAAACGTTATTTTGACGTAAATAACGCTTTTTTGTTAGCTGGGTAGGTGATTCGTAATGTGTTGATGTGAATTCCGCTGATTGAGTATTTGTATGGTTCCAGACACTACATTTATAACTTTCATGATATAAAATAGACAACTGACAAACATCTACAGTGAAGACTGTCATAAGAAAATATAGGGCTTCTGACGCTTCTAATGAGCTGTTTTTCCTTGCTGCAGGCGCACCTACACCAGCCAGGTTCCCTCCCAACTGTGTCTGAACTGGGCTTTAACCTAGCCACGGGACTTAGCTACACCATCAACGTGGGGGTTAGCAATGTAAGTACATGAACTGGGCTTTAACCACAGCTACACCATAAATAACATCAGTTTTCAATGTACATGACATAACAACAATGATACAAACAATCATAGAAGATCTAGGCCTATTCTTCCCCCCCTTGATATGTAGACCTGCTACTAACTAGCCTTCTTGAATGTTCTATTATGGTAGAATTTTCCAGGGTCACTACCAATTTTAATTATAAATGGAACAAATATACATTTTTTAAGGAATTGGATATTCCAAGCTCTAGATTACAAGTTTCCTGAAAGGGAACAGGTGGAATTTAAAATAAAAAGGAGAAGATCCAGAGACCTGTGATCTCCTCTAAGCCAATTAGAGAAGGGTATAGGCATCACATGACCTGACAAAACCCAAGGGTGACAAACACAAACCTACCTGTGTCAGAGGAATGTAGTGCTGGGACAAACACCTTGTACCTCATCGTGCACTATATTTAACCACAGCTACTCCATGAACTTGGAGGTTGGCATTGTAAGTACATGAACTGTTCTTTAACCACAGCTACACCATCAATGTGGAGGTTAGCAATGTAAGTACATGAACTGGGCTTTAACCTTAGCTACACCATCAATGTGGAGGTTAGCAATGTAAGTACATGAACTGGGCTTTAACCTTAGCTACTCCATCAATGTGGAGGTTAGCAATGTAAGCACATGAACTGGGTTTTAAACATCGAGGTCAGTAAAGTAAGTAGATATCCTCTGGGTACATTGTCTTTCATGTGCCTAAAAGGGCCAAGGTCAGTACACTCCTGATGACTTGTTTCTATTCTGAAGTCACAGACAAGGATTTTTGAATTGTAAACGTGTATTTATTTCATCAAATGATTTTCTAAATAGCGTCAGTTTTCAATGTACATGACATAACAACAATGCTACAAACAATCATAAAAGATCTAGGCCTACTCTTCCCCCCCCCCTTGAGATGTATGCCTGCTACTAGCTCGCCTTCTTGAATGTTCTATTATGGTAGCATTTTCCATGGTCAATACCAATTTTAATTATAAATGGAATAAATATTCATTTTTTAAGGAATTGGATATTCCAAGCTCTATATTATAAGTTTCCTGAAAGGGAACAGGTGGAATTTTAAAAGAAAAGAGAAGATCCAGAGACCTGTGATCTCCTCTAAGCCAATTAGAGAAGGGTTTAGGCATCACATGACCTGACCAAACCCAAGGGTAACAAACACAAACCTACCTGTGTCAGAGGAATGTAGTGCTGGGACAAACACCTTGTGCCTCGTCCACCTCATCGTGCACTATAATTAACAGATATTCTATATCACTGACTCTTACTTTGATATCTTCTTATCATCATACACTTTGGATTACAGGTGACCCACGTTAAACCACCATGGGGTAAGTGTGGGGAGGTTCAGCTTCAATACTCGAGCGGTAAATATGAGCGTCAGAGGTGTCAGCTGGAGTGTGCCACTAACAGAACATTGAAGATCTGCGGCTGCGTGGCACCCCACATGCCACGCAAGGGTAGGCACACTTTCATGTAATGATGATATCACTTTAAATGGCTATTCTGTTAAAACAAAATGGCTATTCTGCCATGTCTAGAAAGCTCTACTTGTGCAGGAGCTCCTTAGCTTCAAATATAGATTCAATCATTCATTTTGTGATAGAAGCATGAGATTTGGTCTAGATATAGTTTGAAGTATGCTTTTTCATATCAGGATAGGAGGCCTTCAGAAATTTTATTTTTTCAGGTCGATTATAATGACCCAGATTGGTCAAATTTAGAAGGTGTAAATATTCATCTGATATTTATAAAAGATAATTCCATACCAAATTATGTGTCCAATATTTGTGTAATCATATGTAACCAATAATGGTATATAATGTCAGCTGTTGGGGGATGGATTATAGTTCTGATTCCTCCCATACTCCCCAGGGCGTCCCTACCAACCCACTTGTGGTGGTTACCAGTCAGAGTCCCCTCCATTGTGCCTCAACAGGGGTTGAATATTTTTTCTAACCATGGAGGAGATTCCCAAGATTCCCAAGGAGGATCCTGTGCAAAAGAATTTCACATCAGGTTGTGGAGGGAGACATCCAGGCCCATGGGGCAAGAGGTGTAAAAAGCTGGTCCACAATGGAGAATATGTACAAAGGCCCAGCTCCTCAGTGCTTGATCGTCCCGACAGCAGTGAGGACGAATCCAACGGGGAGATCGAGGAGGGGGCCGGTGTTGACGGCAGCCAGGCCACGGACAACGACCAGCCGGGGAGTATGGTCGTGCCTCCCGGGGATGACGCCTGCGGGGGCAGTGATGGCTACTCTGAAGCAATTTCAGACTTGCATCAATTGGGGCAAGAGAAGGACAAGGAAAGTCGTTTCCTGAAGGAGAGAAAGCTGGCGCAACTCACCTATGACCTGGAGGTGGCAAGGGTTAACAATGAATGCCTTGCTGAAGAGGTAGACGCCGCCGGGAGGCGTATAACCGGCGTACAACACGAGAGTTTTCTCCTCTGTGGGTCCCGGGAAGACGCCCTGCCATAAACCCGACCGCTGAACTTGTCCCCGGCGACAGCGGCAGTAGCAGTGGTAGGGAGCCTCGGTACGGGGACCAGCTGATGTCCGGGATCATGGGCAACCGACTTCTTCACTTGACAACAGTGGCAAATTATGCATCCATCAATACTTCCAACCAATACCCAAAGATAGGAGGGGATGTATACTACCCCTCCAAGCCTGCAGGAGCCGAAATACATGGTGATTCTGCAAATTTTGTCTGCGTTGATCACGCCGGGGTTTGCAAACAGCTGTGTACAATTTGCCGCATGCAAACTGGACTAAAACATCGTTTTCAGCATTTAACTAGGGGGATGTGTTTATTGTACAGCCAGCAGGAGTCTCAAGTGCCTCAGATTACCGCAAAATCAGTCTGGGAGCAGCCAGAAGTGTCTGCGGATCGCAAGATAAACATGTCGGTGAGCGATTAGCTGATCGGGCAGTCCTCGGTGATGGTTCATCTCACTACCAGTCAGTCAGTGACAGTGCCATCACTCACTAGTTACAGATGCAGCAACTACAAGTTCAGCTTAGCAGGACTCAGGGTGGGGGTACAAGGTCAACTAGCATCAACATGACTTCTACAGGCCAGACCACCCTGACCAGGATGACCAAGGGAAAGATTTAGTCGCTCAGCTACTTTGCCACACCGATAAACGGAGGAGTAAGTTTGACATCATCAAATTTTTACCAGAAGGAGATAGAAAGAAGGCACACCCCTTCGATACATCTGAGAAATTATTAGTCCTATTGTCTTTGCTAATTGATGAATTGGGGGATAAAGGGTTACCTACAAAAGGCCTGCATGCCCACCTCATTTATGTCACTACCAGTGAGAGCATTTACAACCTCAAGGCCTTGATCTGACTACTGACTCAAATTCTTTTCACCGGATGCCCTGTCACTGGCTAAACTTTTCAACTGATATAAGACATTAGTCTAGAGCCTGAGACACCAAGGTGGGCCCAGTTTCTTGGAACATTCGTCGTGATACACAGCAATGTCTATACCTTTTCACCCACCAGAATACCTTTACTAGGGGGTCAGATTTAGCATTAGTCAGTGGTTAAGAAACCCTTGCTCTGACCCCAAACCATGTGCACTAAACCCTGCCGTTGCCACAGATCGTTTTTTTCTTATTGTAACATTTTCCAGGCAGCTGGTAGATATATGCACTTTTTATTCAAGTTCAGAGGAGTGCGATACTGATATCAACTGGTATTATCCTAAGCACCACCCATAGTCATTTCCCTTAAACATGAGATATTATATTGGTATAATATGAAAGGAAATTACTTGCATATTGAGCATTTATAACCTGAGAACATGTGTAACAAGCAACAATTCTCTGCAATTGTAGATTATAAACCCATGTGTCAAGCAGCTGACTCTGGCCTATTAAAAGGCAGAACTCTGAACACTTAAAACCAACATGGAGGCAGCTTGAAAGAGTTTTTGTGATACTGCCCTTGGGCAATACTTTTATAAACACATACTGTATTTCAAGACTTGCACATTTACTGCCCTAAAGTAGCATTGTAATGTAAATGGTAAATATTAGCACATTGACTTAGATACTTTATACTGTTTAGATACTTGTTGTGATACACACATGATATCTCAATGACCATGTCTGCTTGCATGGATATACATTTGAGACAAACAATATCTTCAACAATTTCTCGATTTTCTATATTTTGTCACATGCATTGAACAATGAGGTCCTCCATGTTTAGTTGTGCACATAACCACTGACACTGGCTAGTGCTATGAGTTTCTATGGTCTGAATATGTCAATAGCTCTAGATATTTAATATTTTCTGATATTATCAAGTGAAATACAATATCTGTAATATGCTCTCTAAAAGATGTATTACTTGGAGAGGAAACAATAACAAGATAAACTATCCAGCTTATGATATACTTGTATAGGTTTCTATTGTTCAGTGGCCCTGCTAACCTGCTATAATGGCCTGCAATCTAGTGGTATAGGGCATGAACTTGCCCTTGGGTACTGCCCCATAGGGACGTAAGATATTGTTGAGCATTATGTGGCTGGTAGAATATGTCCCAGAGCCACTCAGCAGGTAAGGGGAGGAATCAGAGCAGGAAGGTTACAACATGAATGTTGTATTGGGGGCTTTCGGGTATAGGGAAATTTACTATATTTGTCTTTCAGGGACACATAGATCCAGGAGATTCTTTTTTTACAGTTGAAAATGGTGTTCTGGAGGATTTTGAGGTGTGAATTTTCTTATCCTTCAAAAGGTTAAGTGGGGAGAGCCAACTTGAATACTGAGAGGGTCTATTGAACAGGCATGTGTATTGTATCAAATGTCATCCTGGATTGGAGTGGCACAGATGCACCAGGAACTTACCTACTGGCTTGACTGTTCCTACATGCATGGTAAATCAACAGAAGATATTTAGAATGCAGTCTGTGAGAGGTTGATACCATTAACTTTTAGAATCTTATCCATCTCCACTGAAGCACTTACAGGCAAATATGTTGCAAATATCAAAGTCTGTGTATCAGATAAAACATCTATAGAGTATCTTACATTATTATATCTTACGTTGTATCATCTGGTGTTGTATCTTTAAGGTCTCTTTGGGCCATCTGAACCTGCATGTTCAAGTCCTTTCCCAAGGTATTTAAACTAGCAACCTCATGTTCCCCTTCAACTGTTTGTTGCACCAGCTTCTCCACCGCGACCTTATGGAGGGTTAGTTCCCCTTAAACCACGGTGGTGGGGCAGAACAATAGACTTCGCACCTTGGTTCTATAGCATATCCTGGTTTAAAACAGATAGACAATGGTTATGAAAAGGTATGTAGATTAACCACAGCTTGCTGGTTGGGCGACTTGGGCTTCGCCCTCGTCTGGCCCCCACCAGCAAGCTGTGGTTAATTCTACATACCTTTTCATAACCATTGTCTATCTATTACATGTAGGTCCATTAAGAGCCTTCCCTTCTCTTCCACTTCCTAAAGAATTAAATCTTTAGTCCGTGCAATAGAAGCAAGCTCCTCACATTCTACGTCGTAGCAACAGGTACTGAAGTACAGCAGTGTATAATATCAGTGTATGGAGGATAACCTATAGCATAGATCTCACTAGCACCAGCATTGTCATCTGGGGGTCGTTAATTAAGCAACCATTTATATAAACCCTTAATGACTTCATGTTATACATTGGTATAACGGCCGAATATGTAACAAACCATCGGTGCTCATTAAGGAATGAATAAACATGTTATGAAAAATAGTAGACATATATTCATGTTTAATCATAACATATACAAATAGATATATCACAATAACTAGCAGTCATAGATGCCCGTTACAGGAGCACAGGGAGGGAAATTTGATGCATAAAGTGCAGCTGGTAAATGTCAGCAGGGTCTAGGGCACTTTTGTAGTTGTGGTCGTTATCACATATAAAATGGCTATTCCATTTTTTTTAAATCTACATTTGGTAAATATTGATTCTACTTCTTTTCTGAGAAATCATAATTGCTCGAAGTCATGAGCCATGAGTTCAAATAAATATTATTCCTTTGCAGAGGTAAATGATGTATGTAGTTTCCAGAAATACTTGGACTGCTACCTCTTGGATACCTGTGAGTTACAATTACAATGATTCAATTGATCAATTGTTAGTTGTGATCCAAATATAATGGAACATATAAGGCTAGTCCCAGGGCTTCTGTCTGAGAAAGGGGGCTTCCATAAAGTATGTACATATTGTTTCCCCCCTTTTTTTCAACTGCAGATCACTGGTGTACCCCTCCCCTGTAGGTAGGTTTTTTTACACACACACCCCCGGTCAAGGGTTCAAATTCTTTTTTACCCCCCCCCCTCCATATGGGCTGAAAATCAGCACACCTGGGCCCTTTGAAGCATAGTAAGACACAGGTGAAATTGTTTTGACCCCCTGTAGAACCGTGATGTGTATCAAAAACGTGATGTGTAGTAACTACACAGTTACTAAACATCATAGATGACCATACAAACGTGATGTGTAGTAAAAAAAAAACACGTGATGTGTAGTAACCATCCAACTGTGATGTGTAGTAACTAAAGTGATGTGTAGTAACCCAAGGAATTTTGCAGTAAGGCACCTGCAACCGCTATCTGTATCAATAAACATTATCTGTATCAATCAAAATTATCTGTATTATGTTGGTGACCTTGAGTATAACTATGCATGTAATGATACAGGTAGGTTATGGTACAGGTAGGGGAGGAGTATGGTACAGTTAGGACAGGGGTAGGAAATTTGTAGAGGAGGAAAGGTTGTGGCCTTGCATAATGTATGTATAATGTAATTATCACACCCTTCCATTTAAACCACCTCTAGGTGTTTTGACTAACAGTTTTGTCATAATCATACATCTTATGCAACTGCAGTAGCTATATCATGTTTGGGCCATGAAGAATGTTAAAAAACTATAAGTGAAATATTGCAGTTCTTACTTACCTCCACAAGTCCTCTGGACCCCCCCCCCTGTTTTTATGTATGCTTTGGTATGCATTTGTCAAGACCCCCCCCCCCCTCCACCCCCCTGGGTTCATACATACTTTATGGAAGTCCCTCAAGTGAGAGATTCGATGTTGTAAATGTTCAAAGAAGTGAGGGTCGACTGTATATGTAATCTGTTGGGAGACTATTTGGACGTTTTCACACTTTCGGGTTCACCAGTGAACTAACACAAATAGCATTATCCTACACAGCATTGTGGCCGACTTGGTAAATGCTTTGTGATTGGTTATGAAATTAATGTATGTCTCTGATTATAAAGCATTTTGTCTGGGATTGAATTGAAGTAAATTTTACTTTAGGTTAAGAGTAGGGGAGTGGAGTCCAAGCATGCTGCAGTTGTAAAAACGACTGCAGACATCAGATCAATTCAGAAAATCTGAAAGTTGAATATATGTAAAATTGTAGATTGTGTAAATTTATACTGCGAAAATGATAGGAAGCAGATGTCATGTATGCCTAGTACAGGTATGTTTCACAAGGGGCAGCACTCACCCTTTCCCACCTGACCTACTCCAGGTGTAACTACCCACAAAATAAAATTTATATATAAAGGAGAGTAGACTAAAGTGTTGGGCATGAATGTGTGTTTTGTGGCACTTTACTGATCGGACACCACATTTGTGGTAAGAGAAGAAATACAAAGCCTCTCTGCAGCCCAAACTATTCAATCGGCGTAGCCTTAGCGGCAATATACGCCTGTCGGTCCCTTCGGGACCAGAGTGAAAAGTTAGAAGAAGAAACTATTCAACAGATCTATACTGCATGTGAGGCTGCTCAGCTGAACTACAATAATATACTAGATAGAATGAAATGACATTATAGTGGTTATTTTGTATGAATATTGTTTGTTAATGTAAATTTGTCTGCAATATAATACAAGTCTTTGTCTGAATCCCACTATTTAGAATTATATGTTATGTTTTTAAAATCCCAGTTGAACGTAGATTTACGTAAATTAGCTACGTAAATCAGACCTGTAGGTTTGAGAGTGGTAAATAAACCTTAACATTTTGATGTTCATAAACCTTCTAAAATTACTTAGTTCAGACCAAAATTCAACGTAGATTTACGTCTGACCAACGTAGTTGTGTTTACTGAGTAGGTCAGTCCGATTCAGCAGGCAGGCAGGCAGCAGTTTGTGTAAATTCCTTCTTTAAAAATGGTTTAATAAATAGGCAGATATTTGTATGTTCCCATACAAGTCCAAGACACATCTATGTTTTATTATCTCATTCCCCCTCCTCATAGAATCGATACCCATGAAAAGTTTAAAATATGCGAAACTGTATATTCATGAAATTTATACCCAAAAAAAACCTGCGTTTACAGTATTTGCATTGCTCTAATGGAAAATATTAACATATACTGCAATTATATAAGTATGTATATATATAGACAAAGGTACACCAGTTTTAGGGCTGTAGGCCTGGTTATTACATGAGTGCTACATCAATTCAAATAACCAAAATTAGGATAGGAGAAGAATAAAATAGCATTTTTCTAGGCCGTTCAAATGTAAACAAACACAAATTTTAATGAGGTCACAGGCTCGTGAATAGCATGGGATATTTTATAGGGTCTTAGTTCTATATTGTGTATGATGCTAGCACTCTCCTCTAAATATGTCACGCGTTGTACAAATCGATACATCGCTAAAAGTGTCTCGCTTAGCTTCTAATATTGTCTAACTGTTTGTTCTAGTCAATGCAACATCTGACAGCTCCAGCTGTGAGTGCCCAGAGCAGTGTGAAGAGTTCTCCTACACCAGCCACATCTCCTTTTCATCATTTGCCAAACAAGCTCGGGAACAGATCCTACAAGGTGACGTCTCAAAGCTGCAAGACCGGGTGGAGGCCGCGGAGGCCATAGCCAGGGGCACAAATGCTGCTACTCATGTAGATGATCTGGCATTCTTCAAGTCCATCTCAGAAGTTCAAAATAGAGTGATGCAAATGGACAAGGGGTCATTCGTTATAAAGATCTCACACGGCATTGTGTTCAAAGAATATGGTTTTCTTAAGGAGATCTCAAGCAAAATTGTGTCCGAACTACGTGGTTTCTATCTTTCTCGCATAATCCATGATTTATCAGAACACTTTCAAAATGAACTAAATGAGTATGGGAGGGTGAAAAGACAAACATTATTTTTTACTGACCGTGTTGAATTGAAGTTGTTGGAGTTGGAGCTTGCCCTTAGAATGGGGCCTGCAGATGAGCTCCAAAACACCACACTCAGACCCACATTGAACATGGAGATTGTAGATCTGTTCGGCTCATTTAATGCCTATATCATTTCACATCTGGCTGACAGTGACATCATTAAGTGTCTAGAATCAAACAATACCTCTGAGTTTATGAACTTTACCAACTCTGTTATGAAAGAGATAGAGTTGGGAAGGTATGAGGTAGAGACAGTATCGACAATGCAAAACATGTTCGATAAGCTGTCAAGGCAACTTATTAAATCTTGCATAAGTGACCCTATTGAAGATATTACCAATGGAAAACAAAAATTGACAACAGCAGCCACAAATCGCTACTTATTGGATGGGTTTTCAAACCTCATTACCCAGGGTTCGCCTCAAGAACTGCGCTACTCCATCATTCACACAACAGCTGCCTATGAACGGATCCTAGAGCAGTTTGTCAAGGGCAGCATTTCTAAGAGTGACATGACTAAGAAGGTGGTGGAGGACATGGTGCCTGTGATGGAGTCCCACATGGTAATCACCCTACAGCATCTTAGATTTGCAATCCTGGAACCCGTCATCAGTCTGACTGAACAAGCCTTTACACAAACCACAGCCGATAACACTGCCATACTATCAGTGCTTAAGTCTCTCTGTTCATTTAAAGAGTATGGTCCCACACTGGGCAAAGCCTCTCAGGAGTTCTTCGCATTATGGGACAGTCAAACATCAGTGAAGACATGTACAAACCATTTTGATGATCGAATTATATCTAGTCAGTTGTATTTACCCAAATTGAAACGGGATGATATGGACCGCCTCTTGTTCCACAGATGGAATCTGGCCATCGTGGAGCAGAACCTCACAAACGCAGTGCTAAATTTAAAAACACTCAACAATGAACTGCAAAGGATGAGGTCAACGAACAAAGTGAATGATGATTTTATACAGTGAGTTTGTTTTTTTCATGTTTGAAAGTTTAATAACAGTTTTATCAGCTAAAGCGCCATTTAGAAAAAAATGTCTCTAACTTTGCACTGGTTAACATCTAGTAGTTATGCTTCTGCATGTCTCACAAGAAATTCGTAACTTTATCCTCATTTTAGCCACATGAGCATCCATTATGTAGCACAAACTGGTCTAATTGATTAGAGCAAGAGTAACTGTTTCACAGTAATAGTTGTATATGACCACAAAATGAATTAGCAGTATAATTAGATTATAGCCTGACAATGAATGATTAAGATATGCAGAAGAAAAACTACCTTTTATGATATTTTGATACATTTCATTTGGAACATTGATAAGATTTTGTGATAATCTTTTTTCCAGTGACAATTTCCTTACAGTGGAATTCTATTTTGCTCAACTTAATGTTCGCACAATAGTAGATCGCAAGGCTCTCAACATTGAAGATTTATTCGGTAAGCATGTTTACATATTGTTTAATGCCTAAACTTGTCAGGGTCTTCCTAAGGGAGTGTACATTTATTAGTTACAGGGGGGGTGTAAAAACGTTCAACTCCTCTTGAGGGGGGGACATAAAGAATTCTCACCCCTCTTGGTGGGGGGGGGGCGTAAAAAATTAGGCCCCTTTTTAGAAAAAAGGCCCATGCGTTACTAGAGTTCAAGGGGGGTGCGAACATTTTTCACTGCCTTCTGCGAGGGGGGGGGATTTTCACCGCCTTAGGTGAGGTGGGGCCACAAAAGGTTCCACGCGCTCTCGAGGGAGGCAGGCATAAACAGTGCTCACCACCCCTCCCCTGTAATTGATAAATGAACCCTCCCTAAGTTGTGTATCAATAGGCTTGGTAAAGAGTAACATGTCCTTATGTAGTCGAGGCCCAAGACATTGTCAGTGATTCCATAGCACAAACAGAGGAGAGGACAGGAGTAGGCTGACTAGCATAGGCTGATACACCACTGAAATAGACTCTATTTACAGACACTTATACAAGGTCTGATGTTAGTGCTTGATCTCAGAACCCACTCCACTCCCACATATAGACAAGACAGGCACATTGTGAGATGTCACGAGTCATAGAGATGATGCATTCCTACAATGGAATAGAGAACTAGCCACTAAATAGGTTTTTGTGTACTGTGGCAACTTAAATAAAGAATTTTGAATTGGATTTAATTCAATTGAGGCCACCCCCTCTAAACCAAAAAAAGACCAATTATAGAATTCCTATAGCTAATCCATTAAACATATACCCATGATAGTAACATAGACAAATGTAGGGGCAGAATTATAGGTGACCTACACTACTTTTCTTTACAAATCTCTGATTCCAATTGTAACTCTTTTATAGAAATCTTCTTTGTTTGTGTGCACAGGAACCATCGGCGGCTACTCCGGAATGCTGATAGGAGGCAGCATTATCTCGCTCATTGAGGTACTGGATCTGTTACTGATGTACTGCTGTGGCCGCTTCTGGGTTAAAAAGAAAGAGGAAGGATAAGACCGCGCACCACAAGTTGATGAATTGATCTGAAATCCTCATGGACAACAACAAAATTAGGTCGATAAGTCTGCATAAAAATATAATTAAATTTCAAAAATCTTTTCAGAGCAAGACAATATAAAAGGTGACACATGTAACTGCCAAACAACCAAACTACTTGATAGGAAAATATATACCATTTCCAAGTCTATGGCTTTGAAAAAGCTTAGATTGAAAAATTAGTTGGTGTAAGGCTAAGACAGGCAAGAGATGCCACAGAGCTTCTACTAAAGTACTTGTGTATTATTCTTTCATCTCATAAACACTCCTTAGAGGTTGTCACAGCCCACATATGAAATGAAATGAAATGAAAACGGAGCATAGATATGTAAAAGAATCTAACTAAGTTCAAGGTTGCTGTGAGATCCCTACTCAAGAATTAAATTGTGCGAAGATTAAAATGAATGTAAATGAAAGGTCTGGCTGCATAGCCTAATCACAAAAAGCCAATATAATAAAGATTACTACATGGTGGTATGGCCTTCTCTATGCTAAGCCTATGGGACCTCCGTACTCCATGCCCCCATGGAGTACGGTGTAGCCATACTCCATGCCCTCCAAATTTGTTGATTTTCTTCATTTTAGGACAGTAGGGCCATGTAATAAACACAAAACCCCACTTATTAACATAAATGTGCATCATACATCACTCGTTGAAGCTGGGTCATATCACACTCAGCCTTCGGCATCGTGTGATATGACCCAGCTTCAACTCGTGAAGTATGATATGCATGTATGTCAATGGCGTGGAGTTTTGTCTATGTATTCACAGTAAATGATTCCTTGGGTCAACTGTAAACCCACCAATCCGTTTGTATGCTATGATAAATTCGTGTTATATATAGTACTGTATTGTCATGTATTTATCCCCTTGATCTCTATAGAACAAGTCACTAAATTGTTTGTACTTGTTCAGCTTATTCAAGTGAAAGCACACAACTACCAGCAATGCTGAGTGCCTTCCTTATCTTTATTGACAGAGAAGTCATATATAAATATGCAATTCCTGTTATATTAACATATGAAATATCTTATTAATGACATACTTCATTACTGAAACACCTGTTATAGATGACAAGGACTGCAAATGTAAATGTCTGTTCATCAACAAATGATTTAAACCCTGCAAAAAAACCTCAAAAATTAACTTGTTGCCCCTTTCATAAGTTAAAAAAGGCAGTGTGTAAATACTTAAAATCATAGGAGGGATGACATTTTTCAGCGGGGAGGGTGCATAGTATTTCCAAGCTTTGGGGGGGGGGGAGGGGGGAAATATGTTCAAAGGGGTTTGTTTCTACCCATGATATAAAAAAAAACAGTTTTTCTAAATACTAAATTCACGATTTCTATACAGCAAACTAGAATTCTCCAAGCGAGTGGATATTCTAAATTTCTTGATGCAACATGTTCCCCAGTATGTTCTTCTTCACCCATGTATTTTCACATTTCTATGTCACAGAGTTGAGTCGGCACTACAGCAAAGAGTGGGTGTCTCTCCCGGGGGGGGGGGGGCACTTGAATTTCTTTTGACACGGGTGTACGGCTGCACCTTCAACACCCCTTACCCTTGTCATGGCGATTTTAACCTCAAAATGTTACCCTAGTTATGGCATTTTCGGCCAAAAGCTCCTAGGTTTGCAGAAAAAAGTAATAAGATAGACCGTGTTTAGTAGCATCTCCTTGAAAATGTACTCTTGTGCAAACTTTTTAAAAAGAAAATGTGATGTTTTAGTGAAAAAACGGTAAATTTTGGTTAAATCAACATTTTCTTTAAAAGTAGACCCTTGTCATGGGGATTTTCATTAAACTGGACTCTTGCCATGGCAAATTTTCTTGAAAAGTGGTCCTTTGTCATGGGGAATTTTATAGAAACGTGCCCTTGCCTGCCGCACAGATGTGTATACAAAATATACTAAGTGACCCCCCTCCCACCTCCTGGTACATGGCTACTTCTATGGGCGCCCTGATTACGGAGGACGGCCAGGGTGTGAGCCATAGCAGCGTCCTCATGTATTGGCTGTCATTCTAGACTTCTAATTTAAATTTAAAATTGACCTAATTTATTGGAGTTTTTATACTCACAAATACAGTCAGTGCAATGGAAATTGGTGTGTTCATATGCCTACAGATTTATATAGAATTTGAATATTGACAATAAAGATTAAAATGTTTTTATGTGAACAGATTTGGGGAAAATCCCTGAAAACTGCAAATATAAAGAATTTGTGACCTTTTTTGTCAAATTTTAGAAAGAATTTGTATAGATAGTGCCTTAGCTATATGTGTTTTCGAGGTAAATCCAAAAGATATAAGGTGCATGTACTGGATCAACAGAGAAATATGGCATTTAGTGAAGTTGGATCTAGAGATACACTAAGGATATGCTCATTTTTTAACAACAGGGGGGGATGGTGAGATTTCGCGCGGAGCGCGCGAAACTGTTTCACCCCCCCCTAGAGGGGTCGAAATTTTTTACTCCCCCCCCCCGGCAGGCCGAAAATCGTAGCATAGTAACGCGCTGGCTTTTTCCCTCAAAACAGGTTGAATTTTACTGACCCCCCCCCCCCGGTCAAGGGGTCCAAATTTTTTACCCCCCCCCCCCCCCCCAAATCCACCCCCCCCCCCCCCATGTTGTTAAAAGATGAGCACTCCCTAAGGAGGGTATGGACTGTGACTGGGCCGTGGTGAGCAGCGTGTAGCTTGGGACCTACCGATGCACATTAGTCAATTACCCCCCCCCCCCTCACACACACACACCACCTCGACAAGTCTGCTTTCGCAGCTTCTCTTGGTACGAGTTAGGCCGGCCGGAGTGGAGGGTCGGGGGTGGGGGGGGGGGGGGGGGGTGGCAGCAGTCACTCACCATAGGCGCTAGTAGCGTACAGGTAGCGCCATGGGGGTGGGGTAACAGACCCCGGGAATGAGGATGGACTTTTCAAACAAGGCTGTCCTATCTTCCTGGCCATTGCTTAGACCTGTCTACTATGTGTGGAGAGTGACTGACTGAAACATATGATAAATAACAAGAGCCTTAAAGTCAATGAAGCAATGAGAGGATAATTACTCGTGTAGGGCCCATAATAAGTATGCAATATCAGCTATAATATATTGATAATTCTGAAGTCATGGTCTTTTTTTGTCTTTAACTTTATATGGCTTTAAAGGGATATCAATCTATCGGACCATAACAGTAATCAACTGATTTGGAGTAAAGGTCACAAATCAGTTATAATTCAGGTTGCAAATACGATGGCTGTCCCAAATGCCTGGGATTTCCAATACCTTGGGACAGGCCCCAGGAAAGTCCCACCCTGGGTACACTAAGATAATCTTAACTGCAATGCTGTGCCTTATAATAGGTATTCTAGTTTGGGTAATATATTTGTATTGGGTCCTATTGTGAAAGAGGATTAATATTGGTTTACCCCCTGACATAATGCATCTCAGTTTAACACAGCACCCTGACATTGTGTCTGTGGGTGTATACTAAATAGTAAAAAGGTCTCCCATGCCAACTAGGCAGTCCTGGTTAGCTGTTTAATGGTTCGTCTAAAAGATGTGCTTTGCGTTTTGAAGAATGTGGGGATTTGGAGAGGCAACGTGTAATATTTGATCCACCTCAATATAAGATCCCCTCTTTTTCCCCATGCATAATCCTACACATTTTAATATGAAAGCACCAAAGGCAGACTATCGATATAGCATTTCTAAATGCTTACAATGTAAAAAAAAAACACCATCATCGGAACAGCGCACCATTAGGGCTGGGTCTTTGCCAGCTAACGTCATTGCGTTTTTCATTGTGGACATTTGGGCTTGTTATTTTACACAAGTAGTATTTAGCAGGGGGTTGAGATTACTTTCGGCCAATATGTAGGGGAGAGTGGTCGAAAAATTGCAGTCGGTAATAACATACTTCTCCCCATAACCCAAGGCAGCAAGAAAGTGTGACTTTTCAGAAAGGTTGTCAATAAAAGCTTTGAACATTTCTGAATTGTGACCGACAAGTGCATAAATATAACCTCAAAATCATGCATTCTAATATATACCTTTTGAAAGACAATTGTCCTGTGAATCTCATGATATGAGATATTCACAGGATATAGCCATTACACACAATGACGAGACTGGTAAAACCAATATAAACTTTATCATGAAAAAAGTGACTTAAGTCACCCTTTCTTTCTGCAGTGGTCTAGTATAACAGCCTACCAGCGGAGTACTTGGCCAGGGATAAATGATAAAATGTTGGCAAAAGGCATGAAAATAGAGCACAGAGATCGAGAGCAGTTCATCTCAGCTGATGAGAGCACGACTGTGTCTGATGGTAGTTGTCAATACAATGTGTTCTGGACGATCTGGTTAGGGTAGATTCACCCAAAGACGGACACACACCTTAAGTCGGACACTTTTAGGCCTATATTTTCATAACCATGCCTATGTCTATGTATGTGTATGAATGGGGAAGTAAAATCCAAGTGTTCTCCTTGAAGCTAAAAGTGAAACCAAGTATCCAAACATAATGTATACATGTGTAATGATACCTTCAAGTGGCCCTGTTTTGCTTTGAGGAGCTGGTGGGCAATGTCTGGATTACTATAGTACCACATGTCGGACACCTTTGTTCTCATGCTATATTTTGAGGATTATGGATAGCTGGGCTATCTATATAAGACCTAGGCAATAAGCCTTATATATTTTGGATTCTATAATAGAAAATACATAAGAATATCTACAGTAAATAAATAAATGAGACCCTTTAAAAGAGGTGCTTCAATTTCACCTAAAGTCGGACACCAATTTCCAATTGGTTTTCATCATCCTACAAATAATGGAGTATTAATATTTATGACCTTGATACAATATATATCAAATATTATTAATCTTATTTGGTGTTCTACCATGAAAATATGAAAATGTACTGATCCATGATTTTGTAAAGTGAGAAAATACAGTTTTATGGTATAAGTTAGGTTCAGGGTAGATAAGCACACATTTTCTATGGAAACATCTTATATATCTTTAATTAGAATCGTACCCTGAGACTATGGGATCATCCCTGTCCAATTAATTAGGCGCTCTATCTTTTATCTCCTTACAAAAAGAAAAGAAAACTAAAGTGTCCGACTTCAGGTGAAATTAGCCTTTCTAATTTTCGGTTTTTGAGTGACAATATTTAGGTGAAAAATACTGTAAAACCTTTATTCTATAGATGAGTCATAAAGTGTAGACCCTCTCCTATCCATTGGTATGACACAATTAATTGTAGGTGAAATAGAGCCTTGTCTATACTCAATGTAAAAAGGCTTGCATTAGCAGTGACAACGAGCGTCCGAAAGTGGTGAATCTACCCTATGTGAGTGATATATGTACCCATGCACGAGCACATTATAACGACCCATAGGTAGAGCTTATAGTAGCCACAGACACAACAACAGCAACAAGGTAAACACCTGGTAAAGGTAGGTCTTACTGCTAATGTTCCTAAATGCCCAACTCTTTGTGCTTCTACACTGTAAAAAATTTCCGTTGAAATTACTGAGAATCAATGCTAAATTTGACGGTGTATCACCGTAATTGTGATTTACGGTGAGACACTGTAAAACTTATTACTTTTACATTGAACATCCGTAAACCAGTACAGTGAAACAATGTATTTTCATTTACGGTTTGCTCACCAGGTGGCAGCTTGGTTTGATAAAGAGACTTTAGTGGAAGCTATCAACTAAAAACATACATAATTGTGTTAGATTTATGAAGATATCCTACTATCTCATTAATTACACGATCAAAATTGAAGCCTTTGACATATTAAAGATAAAAAATATATAATTTCCTTTTTTGAGAGCCTGGACACTAGTACGAATAGTATAAACACCCATGTTGTGGTGATTAGAATTATACATAATTCTAGAGACTGTTGTCAGAGTTTCTTTTGTGGACAACACGCTTGGGAGGTCCTTACCACGCACTAGGAACCACACTCTACCTTATGACGGACAAGCCAGGGCAGCTGCTTTATATAGGGCTCCACCAGTCAGCTGGCCTGTCCTGTGCACCCAGCACTACCCCTACACATGCACACATGAGTGTATGTGTGTTGGGGGTGTTTTAGTCAACCCTAAGCCCAGGAACCACTACTCACACATGTGTGTGGGTGTGTATGGTTAGGGCAGGTGCAGGCCTCAAGTGAGAACACACAGGGACTTGCCACCAGTCCCAGTCTGTGACTAGACAGACAGGGTGGGGATATTTATTTAGATAAAAATAAATGTATTGGGATAGAGTTTCTAGTTCTATCGGGGTTTGACAGGGGAACGGTTTCGACACTAGTCTCATCAGGAGTCTTGTGGTTGGTAATAATGGTAGGCCTAGATGTTGGTTTTGCAGTATCTGGGTTTCAACCATGTGTATGGGGCAAAAGATAGGTTAGATAACCTAGACTTGCCCACCCAGTCATTTACCCTAGAGTGGTGGAACCTTAAGAGCTGTTTTCAGAAAAAACAGAAAAGGACACTGCGGCAGAACTCCCTTGTGATAGGGGTTTTTAAGGGGGGTGCTGTATAACCTGCTTAGAATTCTGTAAGCAGGTTGGTAACTTGTCCCGGTAGTATGGGGGACACATCAGTGAAGAACTAATGTGATCAAAAAGTTTTATATCAGGGGGCTGACAATGATTAAGACATTGTACCGTATAGGTCGGGCCTTTATTTTCAAAAAGCGGTACCTAAATCTCCGGTTTCATTGTGTCATTGAAACCAGTAAACATTAAAAAAAAAAAAAAATTTGTCAGAGTTTTTTTGTAACAATCCTGGATTTGCTCATGGATTGTAATTGTATATTGCTATGAGGCATTCAATTATGCTTCTCAGGCCTAATATATATATATACAGGCCTGGAATTAAGTTGATATTATGAAATATACAACAATGAATTCAGAAACAATCATAATCATCATTGAATAGCAGAGAATCATCGTATAATAATGATGAATCAACATAAAAATACAACGGGAAAGGCCTGTAAAACTTACGGGGGAAAGCAAAATACGGTGACCGTAAAAATAACGGGAAACAGTCTGCATTCAGTGATGCCAGTGATTCACCGTAATTTTTACGGGATATTTTTTACAGTGTAAGACGAGTGGTGGGGCTAGCGGAGATAGTCTGTCACCCCCCTCTTCTCTTCTCTCCCTCCCACCCCTCTCTCCCTCACTCTGTCTGCCTGTTTCTTTTTCTCACTGCGACTCTCTACCTCCATCTCTCTGTCTGTCTCTCTCCCTCTCCCTCATTTTCTCTCACTCTGTGTGTGTCTATCTCTCTCCTCTCTCCTTCTCTCTCTCTTTCTGTATTTTCCTTCCTCTTTCTCTCTCTCTACTATTGTCCAAGGCAGGGATAAGCCTGGATTAGCTCTACTACAGAGTCAAGTAGGATTTGAATTTATTTATTGTACGGTATCGTTCTGTAAAGAATGTTATTCGCTGCACACACAGGAGGAATTCTGATGGTTTTAGCCTAAGACGATTAGAGGACTAGAAATATTACTTCATTAATACTTTATTCCAGGCGATATATTGTCACTCAATTAAAGTGGTGTTACAATCGACTTATAGGGTTGATGTATACTTCCAAGGTTGTCATGATGCACCAATACTGGCAGCAGTAATGGTGATGATCTGTCCTGATCATGGAGGCAAAAGTCTCACTCCAGAACTTCAGACTTCCTCCAAAGTTAGTGATCTTTGAGAAGAATTATGGATTTGATGCGACGGAATACTAATAAGGGAGTGATAATTTTTTAACAACAGGCGGGGTGGTGGGTGGGTGGAAATCTTTTTACATCTTCCGTTAGTTGAAAATTGGCATGCATGTGGGCCCTATGAACCATAGTAGCACAATGGCTCTTTGCCTCAAAACAGGTTACACCCCCGCCTGTTAAGGGGTCAACATTTTCTTACCCTTCCCCTGTTAACAAAATGATCACTCCCTAACATTGAGTCCTGATGATATTCTAATATGTATTTTTACATCTAGCAGCAAACCGCTATTGGTTGTCTAGACTCAAATTATCTTCTTTAATAATTCAAGTATCATAGTGCATTAATGTATCATACCCTATTTGTTTTGATGCATGAATGCAGCCTATGTGAGTAACTCACCAGTACTGCATCAAAGCATCATGCTGACCCTACGGGGTTTAGACACTCCTAAAGGCATGATGCACCAGTGCAGCACCAGCGAGTTACTCACTGTCTTTAAAGGGTTGATAATGTGTTTGTTTTCCCACTTCCAGATAATGTTTGAGGAGTTTGATGTTAATGCAATGTACCTCACCAACCAAGCTGTCCTCAGTTTGTATGCCTCTGGCTATTCCTCTGGTACCAAATTTGACATTGGTTATAACATCTCAGACATTGTCCCCATCCACGACAACAAGCCCCTCTCCCATGCCATTAGCCGTCTTGATATTGGTGGCATGAATCTCACTGATTGCCTCACCGAGATCCTGGCAGAGAGTGGTTACTCTTTCGAAACACCAGCTGAGCGGGAAGCTGTCCGTAACATGAAGGAGAAGCTTTGCTTTGTTAGTACGAATTATGAAAATGAAATGTCCGGATACATTCCGGGGATGGAGTATGAGCTACCCGATGGTAACGTTATAGACATTGGGAACCAGCGCTTCAGATGTCCTGAGCTCCTATTCCACCCAGAACTATTTGGTAAGTATATGATTGGTTCCATGTACTATATTATTAACTTGTGGCTTAGATATATTTATACAGAATAATTTGTTTTTTAATCACATGATCATTATAGGAGATTCTGGTTGGTGAATTATATCAAATGAATATGTGGGTCTAACGGAAACAATTATTGAAATCTATTTCATACACATTTAATTTGATACATTTTTGACATGTGACTGTAACTTTCCATACTTCCAGTGGGCACAACATTCAGTTCAATGTTGCACCAACTGGTTGTCAATGTTGATTCAACGTTCTTCCGGCACTGGGATAGAACAAAAGAATGGATTAACACTTCATTTGAGTTTGAAATTATGAATGTCTTACATGCAGGATAGAACCTCATGGTAAAGAACAACATGACTATAGACATCAGTCACTGTGATGCCCAATAATTGCCCTTGGCACGGACAAATTTGATTAGTATGAGCACTGTAGACAACTCCTAAAAGAGATTTTCCCTGATAAACACTGCCATTTTCAAATGCTGGGCTTTTATAATTTGCTTTGTCAAGCCCAATTCCAATATAGAGAATTATACTGATTATTCTGTTTCAGGAAAGGCATCTCCTGGCCTTGCTGAGCTTCTCTTTGAGTCTATGCGAGACAGGTGTTAGAGAGGAGCTATATTCCAACATTGTTCTAGCAGGCGGCAGCTCTATGTTTCCTTACATTGAAGATCGCATCCATAAGGAGATGTTTAGCTTTGCTCTAGCTTCCATGAAAATCAAGGTTGTTGCTCCACCAGATCGCAACATGTTGCCATGGATTGGGGGCTCAATCCTAGCTTCTCTTGGCACCTTCCAGAGTATGTTGATCACTAAGGAGCAGTACAATGAGGAAGGTCCCTCTATTGTCAATCTAAAATGTAATTAACAATATTATAGGGGCACCCAGTGCACAACCGGATCTGACTTCATGAGTGAATTTCTGCGACACATATAATTTTATCACATTGGAAGTTGCGCTGCATACACGTACAAATCTATGAGATTTAAAATCAATTGATAATTGTGACCAGAAGCATAAAACTATTTTGGTCAATAAAGATCTGATATATGAAGATTAATTGAACCGTTGTTATTCAGGGTACATGTACATTGCATAGAATGGTCTTTTCACACAATGATGAGACTGCTAAAACCAACATGAACACAACTTTATCATGAAAAAGTCACCCTTCCGACCTGCTGCATTGGTCTATAACAGCCTACATCCTGACCTGACCTGGGATGAATATTTAAAGTGTTGGCAACAGTCATGAAAATAGAGCCCAGAGATCTAGAACAGCTCGTCTTATGATCAGCCAATGAAAGGCAGACACTACTGTTCCGAACGACCTGGTAATGTGAATTATGTATGTATCTATTCACGAGCACATATAACGACCCATAGGCAGAGCTTATAGTAGCCACAGACACAACGACAGCAAGAAGGTTAACACCTGGTAACGGTAGGTCTTACTGCTAATGTGTTTAAGAGTCTTCCTTTACCAATTACGCATTGTTGCGTAATGAGGGCGATTTTGGCCGATTTTGAGCATTCTGTAGTTTTCTCAATAATTGGTATATTTATACTTACAACTTTCTGAATTCTCACTATTTACTATGTTGTCTCTAGGCAACCCGAACCCTTCATCTCTGCCTTGAATTTGCTTTCTTTGGCAGCCTTACCTATTTAATTACTGTAAATCACAGTAAATCACCCGTATAACCCCCGGGTTATACGCAAACCAAACCTCCAGTGCTGATTATACAATATTCCCAAAGTCTAAGTGCGGGTAATACAAGGGTTTTTGTAAGTATGGTACAGTGCTATTAAAAACAGCGATTTTAAGACCCCAGGTGCGGGTTCTCCCCAAGTCGGGTGCGGGTTATACATGAGGTGCGGGTTATACACAGGAATTTATGGTAAAAATCATAATAAATGTCATTCAATATGATATTTTAAATATAAATTTACTTTAGAAAATGGTGCCAACACATTTTATGTATTTTGGCAGAAAATTGCCAAAAATATTGGTTGCCATAGCATCTATAATATAAAATTTATTTTGTGAAAATCGATAAAGGAAATCCTTGTATATTACAGTTTAAAGTTTGGCTTATCAAAAGAGATACAGGAAATTAGGGTTCTTCCCTTTTCATGAATAACCATAGCTAAAACCATCACTGCTTCCCTTCTAGATGGAATATTGACATGATTAATACAGTTTTGTAAAGCTCATGCCATCCCCTACAAGGCACAAAAAAATACCCAAAAGCACTCTGGTCTCAGAAGAGTTTAATGTTCAACTCGTGGTGCCTCTATGGTAAGACAAGTGGTGGTGGTAGCAGGGATGGTCTGTCACTCATCCCTTCCACCCCTCTCTCTCTCCCTTGCTCTGTCTGCCTGTTTCTTTCTTTTTCTCACTGCCTCTCTCTCCCTGCATCTCTCTATATACTCTGCCTTTCTCTCTCCCTACTTCTCTCTCACTATCTCTATGTCTATCTCTCATTCTTTCTTTCTTTCTGTCTCTGTCTCTGTCTCTGTCTCTGTCTCTCTGTCTCTGTCTCTGTCTCTCTGTCTCTCTGTCTCTCTCTCTCTCTCTCTCTCTTTTCCTTCCTCTTTCTCTCTATAGTCCAAGGCAGGCATAAGCCTGAATTAGCTCTACTACAGAGTCAAGTAGGGTTTGACTTTGAATTTATTTATTGTACAGATTCGTTCTGTAAAATATGTTATTCGCTGCACACACAGTTTTAGCCTGATTCGATGATTAGAGGACTCAAAATATTACTTCATTACTTTATTCCAGGGCGATATATACCGTATTCGATGTAATGAGCGCATAGTGTGCTTAAAACAATATTTCAAGCCATGAATTTAATTCTAACAAACGCACACCTCCACACAAAAAGAGGGGTGTGTGCTTATCAGGGGATGTGCGCTTATTAGGTCGAAAACGGTATGCAAAGTACAATGTGTCACTCAATTCAAGTGGGGTTACAATAGCCATGTAGCTGCACTGTCTAGTAGCATTTGTCAGTATATAACTACATCTACTTATGAGTTGGTTATCATCAAGATTGTAGGTGCCTCTTGTGGATCCCTTTGGGAAGCATTTGTATGTCCCAACATAGGCGGTGATGGTGCAATACCTATTCTTTGTATGGTAACCCATGCCATTGCACTATGAGCTACTATGAGAGTCTATTTTCAGATGTTAACCCTTTATTGGCCACATAGTGCGATGATGCATAATGCTTCTGGTCGTCATGATGCATAAATGCAGCCCCATCAAGTACCTTGTCAGTGCTGCATTCAAGCATTATTGCCAACCCAATGGGATTTATAGAGTCCCAAAGGGTCGGCATGATGCACCAACTCAGCAGCTGCGAGTTACCGTTCAGGGCTGCATTGATGCATCATGGCGACAAATGTCGCCTTTTACCGACATACCATCCTTAAAGGGTTAAGGTGCTGTCAGTATTATAAGAATTGTATAGGGGTTAGTTATGTTCAATGTAACCCAACAGAGGACAGTTATTAGAGGGGTATAAGTGGCAGTGGTTGTCTAGAGTAATCATTGAGTGTTCTGCAGGATTGTGACCACATTCATATATATCTATACTGTAGGATAAGGCCACTCAAAAAAAAAGTTGTTTCTCTTTTTTTTTCTTTTTTATCGCCAGCCCAAATGCATAGCATAATTTATACTTTTTCTGACCAAAATTCACATTTTAGTAATCAAGAATTGATTGATCTTTAAAAGTTGGATAAATATAAGTTACTTCTATCTGACTGCAGTATTAGCTTTAATTTGATACCAGTATTTGTCCATTTTTATCAAGTTTTTCATCAGAAATTAGCAAAAAAAAACGTGCCCTCAAAACCTGATTTCTATCATGCACACGGTGATGAGAAACCATTTTATTTTTTTAAGTGGCCAAATAACAAGCTCACTGCAGGTTGGGATGCATGGGGAAAATGGTTTATTCATGCGAAACACATTACTTAAGGCTAGTATATCCGAAAATTCCATTTTTTAAATCCTACTTAAACTTGTTCCTCACACTGTTACAATATCATATTGAAAGGTGAGGAGATAATCAAATACTTTCTATGGGCAGTAAGGGTGCAGATAGGAGGTACAATGTTACCTAGCTATAGACCTAGTGTATTCCCGATGGGGGGAGGGGCACTTCTAGTGAGTGCATGCAAAAAGTTGCAATTATGTCAAATTTAAATGAAATCCGATTGAATAAGAGTGAATTAAGTGTGAAGTATATGAAGTATGATCTTTCTGATCATTCTGACCCATTTTAAGGTAAATTGATTTTAGAGCTCCAGTAATCGGATTTTTTCCTCTGATATGTCTATTATCAAAAAATCATATGATCAGGACCGAGTCGGGGTGGGGCTTGTAAGTGAGTTTTTGCCACTATATAGACAAAGGCCCATGGCCAGAGGATATTTTGGTATCGTTCCCCCTGAGGTGGGGCTGGGGCAGTATCCCACGAAGCCGCAGGCTGTGTGGGATGCGCCCCAGCCCCACCGAGGGGGGAACGATACCAAAAATTCTCTGACCATGGGCCTTTGCCTTTATTTCATGGTTTTTAACCTTAAAAATATGTTAAATTACATATAAATGGCCATAAGAATTTGAACAAATGATGATGTCATAGGCCATGTGATACAGGAACATTGTATCCCATGGGGGGCATGGGATACGGGATTTCTAGTACTTAAGCATAGTGATCATTGTATCCGCCATGAAATAAAATACAATACAAAAAAATCACCAAATTAGATCGCCAGTTTTACGGTAATTACAATGCCCATCTCATATCCCCACCCGTATCCCCATTCATAAAGATGGACCCTAGAACAGAGGCTGAAGAACATGACGGTTTGCATATCATCATGAGCTAGATATTACAACCTGCCACAAACTGTAATTTTCCCAAATGTCTCCCCCATACTGGTTCATTTGATTGCTTTATTTCTTTTTCCAGAACTCCTACCTCCTCAAAGCAGCATGGCAGATGATGCTTCAGTAGTCATTCTGGATAATGGTTCCTTCACCTTCAGGGCAGGTTTTGCTGGAGACAATGAACCAAAGGTCCAATTTTCATCCATTGTTGGCATACCTAAAACCAAAGTGACAGCGAAGGGTATTGGCCTGCAGGATTGCTATGTCGGTGATGTGGCACAGTGCATGAGAGAATCCCTCAACCTTCAATACCCCATCCAAGGTGGTGTAATCACCGACTGGGACTGCATTGAGAAGATATGGCACTATACCTACAACAAGGAGCTCCGTATTGCCTCCGCCGATCACCCTGTTCTGTTGACTGAGAGATCACTCAACCCCAAAATCAACAGGGAAAGGTGTACTCAGGTAATATTCAACCTTTCAATGCACTATGGTTTTTTATTTTTTTTGGGAAAACTTCCCGGGATTGGTTACCCGGAAATCATTAAAACCAATCCCGGGAGGTAAAGTTTTCCCAAAAATACTGTGCCCTAGTTAGTCTGCTCAATCCACTACTTCCTCATCACAGACCAGGGCAGCGTATGCCACCCCTGACAAACCCTCTGGTAGATACTGGAGGTACCACAGCTATTATTAGCTAATAGGACCGCAGGTTTCACCTGATGAGGCCCCTGGAGGGCTGAAACCCAGACTGACCTTTTTAATCATGATTGATTAATCAGGAACTTTCTTAGACCATTTTCCCATCTAAACCCCAAACCCATATTCTTGAATTGTTATTTAAAGAACATGGGCTAGAGTAGACTGTATGACCATCTCCGCATAGAGAAGGTTTTAATTTTCTACACATACTGATACTCTAGGGGCAGGTGTTTTATAGACTATGACAGTCAATTATAAACACCACACCCCATTAGGTAAGACTTATATAGCATGTCCACCCTAGAGGGGAGGCTAGTTTCTATACATACTATATAGTCTAGGCAGTATACACCAGTGTACACACACTGGCATACAACCTATACCTAGGTACTGGAGCACTATCTCCACCTTGTGGAGAAACCAGGAACCAATCTAAAGACCATGGTACACACCCCCACCTAGTGGGTACCTGTGTAACCAGGCTTCTAATCCCCACTGCTGGGGATTAGAAACCGATGGTCACCTGAGAGGATGTAGCCAATCATGTGAGAGGCACCACATCCAGTTTCTAGACACCCCAATCCCTTATAAGGAGAGGGGATCTAGAAACTATCAGGCGGGAAAACAGATCTGTAGGAGACCCAACCAATCACAGGACGGGGATTCATAACATTTCTAACCAATCAGGGGAGGGAAGTACAGGTACATCTACCTGTGCGCGCTCCTTGGTCTAATTGGTCTGTGGTAGTGAGCGGACTACGTCGATCTAACACTATGGTCTTTTGTTGTAAGGGGGCTACCAAAAAGGATGTACACACATTTTCTCCAGAAATTGACCCCACCCCCAGCCGCTGAAGTTCTTGTACACATTAAAATAAAGGGTTTATGTACGCAAAGATTTTCAGAAAGTAGAATCCCCCCTTTTACTTTATGGAAGCCCCCTAATACATATCGATACAGACATACCCATGCAGTAATTTCCCATGGCTGCATTAATGATCATGCATTAATACTTGCAGCAGTATTTTTTTGGTTTTATATCATTTATTTGTCAATAAGATAGTGGTTTTACATGGATTCCTCGTCGTTTTTCACAAAAACTTGGTTGTCGAATATGTCAATGCTATTTAAACAAGAGTACACTCATAAGTTTAACCCGGTAAAGTCATATCAATTCATTGTCTGACGTGACCCCGGTGCCATCGAAACATGTTATTAAGGAAGAAGGCGACCATAACATCATACACTTCATATACAGATTCCATTTTACATGTATTTATATCCCAATATTTTCTGGTCATTCATGAGAGTGAACGGAACTTTACCAGCATGCTCTATACACATTTGAGATTGTAATTGTATTTTGAACATCACACAGTGAATAAATACTCTTATAAACCTTATTAAAAATAATGAGACTGTGTATAACAGGAACAAACAGGAAACATGAAGAATATCTGACTCCAATATGTCTGACAAAAAATGAAAGACAGGACACTCATCCCCACTTAATAGTGTATGGGTGGATTTTCAGGTCCATCTGACTTCAATAGTGGTATCTATATTATATTGTCGGGAAATATGTAAGGAAAAATAAGAAGTGGAAAAAATGTCATGGGTTTACAAGGTATATACAATAATAATACCGTACTTTTGAGAAGAGATTTATCAAACATATTTTGAGTTTACTACACTGATGGAAATTTAAGGAGGCTGTGAAAACCATTTCGTTTTATATGGAAAAGTGAGGTTAAGGGAAAAACAGTTCCACCCAGACTATTATCTTAATGCTTTGAGAATATTTAGACTTTTCTTTTTGAATTCTTCAAATGTTTGAACATTTCTCCTCGTGGGTGGAAGACTGTTCCATTTTACAGCACCATGGAATTATACGCTTCTTGAGTATGTTGCACTATTTGAGTGCAAGACCTTAATTATAGGCCCATCAAAGGCTCTAGATATTATAAGCATATTATCAACATACCTACCATCACGAGCACGGTGATACATAAAATTCTCTAAATGTATATTTCTTTGGTCAACCAGATAATTACACTTAGCATCGATATGGACAGTATTTGTCGGAGTCAAAGGAGGATACTTTAGGCAGATTTTGAGACACCTATTTTGCGCATACTGTAGGGGTTTTAACAAATTCTCATGTGTGTTGATAAATAATACATCAGCATAATCAAAATATGGTACAATAGTTGCTGAGATAACTCTTATTGCTAATTTTCTGCTCAAGAAGGGTCTCAACTTACACAGCTTATACGTTTTATATGCAACTGTTTTTGCAACAAAATGTAAATGATTTTTGAACGTTAATAGAGGATCCAGAGTGACACACAGGTACTTGTAACTTGGGACTACCTATAGAAACAGTAAAGGGGCTAAAATAGACCATTGTGGGACCCCACATGTAATAACCCGTTTATTAGAGAGAATACCATTTGCTAAGACAGTTTGGTGTCTGTCATTTAAGTAATTCTCAAACCAGTGGTAATTATCTGACCTCATACCATAATGATTTAATTTCAACAATAACACAGAGCAATCCACAGTATCGAATGCCTTACGAGTAAAGGAGGGAGTAAAGGAAGCCATAGTGTTGACTGTGCTATGGCCTCAGTGGAAGCCACCCTGTGCATTTGTTAATACATGTTCTTTTGCAAAGAAGCCATAAACTCTTTTATGAACTACCTTTTCAAGCAATTTACAGGGTAGAGGAAGCAATGAGATCGGTCTATAGTTATTGACTAGCTTATTATTACCAGATTTGGGTATTGGGGTAATTTCCAAGATTTTCCAAGACGGGGAGATTGAGTTTGTACTAAAGGTAAGGTTAGAAATTCTTACTAGACGTAGAGGTACGTATTTCAAAGACTTTCATTAGGATTCTTGAGGATATATTGTCAATAGCCGAGGATTTTTTGGTATAGATTTCATTTATTAGCTTATTAACTTCCTGTAAATTAGTTTCAAAAGGTTTAATGTTGGCCTCAACAAAATTGTCATACTGACGCCAGAGAGTATGAAAGTCTTTTGCTAGTTCAGGACCAATTTGGGTGAAATAATCATTTATAAAATTTGGTACTTCTAGGGGAGGAATTTTGTCTTCATTTTCAGTATTATGATCCATTAGATGTATATCTTTGGCCTTATTAGGCTGACCAGGAATAAGGCTATTCATTATTCTCCAGAAGGCCTTAGGATCATTTTTGTACGTCTCTAGCTGGTCCTTAAAGAAATTATGTCGCATTCTTTCAATCTTTTTGTTACAAGCATTTTTTGCTTTATCAGCAATTTCCCAATCGCGATCAGCGCCGCTTAATCTATCTGTAGCAGTTTTAAGATGTTTATCCCGTTCTGTTCATAAACATCCTGTGTAAACCAGGGATCCCTATGTTCAGGAATATTAAATAGGACAATGCCTATCAAGAATAGAGCGTATACATTTTCCCATTTGATGCCAGCAATCAGTAGGGTTGTTGGCTTCATCGAAGGGTGCCCAATTATAATTATCTAGTTCTCGTAGGAGCAGCTCATCAGGTAACTTCATGTACGATTTGCATTGGATTGTGACCCTTGGAACCTTGACGTTTATCTTTTTTCTTACTAAATTAATTGGAAAATGGTCTGAAATATATATGTTAAAGACTCCTGTATTTATAAGGTTTCTTCTGAGATTAGTGAAAAGTAGGTCTAAAGTGGCGTTTTTCCTTGTTGACTCATTAATTTCTTTAGTTAGGCCAAAAAGTTTTAATTTATTTAAAAGGTTGTTTACTAGGTCACAATCTTCACGAATATTGAAATTCATGTCACCCATCAATATTACCTCATATTCCTTAATATCTACTACATCAGACAACATGTCAGAAAGATGTGTAATAAATCGCTTTTTATCTCCTTCAGGAGGACGATAAATATTTACAACCAACATTTTTTTCATATCTTCTTTACAAATTAATATATATTTTGTATCTCAATCTCCTCATCAGAGGCATTTAGAACTGGAAGATAATTGTAGACATGATCAATGTATGTTTTTATGTATAAACCAACCCCCCTCCAGTTTTAATCTTACCGTCAACCATAACCTGCCTGTCTTGGCGGTATCTTATATAACCGGATAACTGGTAGTCAGTTTCATCGTCTTCACATTTAAACCAGGTTTTGGAAAATGACATTTACTCAAATTTAGAGTTGGATAGCTCAATGCATATTTTAGCGTAATTTTCCTTAAAGCTACGAGCATTTAAATGTAGAAACTTAAGTCCCTTAGCGCTGCTAATTTCATCTAAGGTGGGAGACAAAGAGCCATTGATTCTATGTCTCCCTTTTCACAACCACAATTATATTGACTACCTGTAATTCTGGGTAAGAAAGACACAATGGCATTATATGGCTACTATGGACATGCCAACGACCTTTTTAAATTAACTTTTTCTTTTTTAGAACGGTTTCTAAAAAAATCTAAAAATTTAATATAATATGACACCTGATATAGATTCAGCGTGTACATTGATAAGGCTACACCCTAGGTGTCTGTTAGTTAAACATGTACACATGAGTTTTAAATACAGGTTGTACCGGTAAACTTGAAAGCACATTTATAGTGTATCATGAAGTCACTAAGTAAGAATAACATCATAGGATTTCAGTTTAGGACCAATACCTTGCTAGTGGACACTTCTAGTGCTGGGTGGTTATACATTTATATTGAGACATACCGGTGGTCACAGAATACAGACTTTAGAATTGTTTATACCAATTAAAATATGAGTAATTCCAGCGGTTTTATGGGTTTAACCAAAGTACAAATACATATGACGTGTTGTATACCGGTAGTAGTTAAATGAGAAAAAAGTTTAATATAGCCATGTAGAAATTTAGTGGTAAAACATTTTAACCTCTTGCTTTATGGACTGGTATTCACATATTAATACATTCAGGAAATTTTAATTCTGTTGTTGGTTAGGCACGGCTATAGGATCAGGTATCTCCTCGGCATTGGCTTCAGCAGCGTTCTCTTCTTGTCTTTTCTTGCGCTGTCTGGCTTCTTCCTTCTTCAGGAGTGGTGGCTCCCCTGTGAACGACACTCGTAGATCTTCCAGTATTTTGCCCAACCTGTTGCCATATTGAATGTTCTCAATTGTAATGTCCTCCGACTGACCTAGGTAGAAGCCACATCCATAATGCCTATCTGATGTGGCTTTGTACAAATGAGAAACCTGTGTGTCCGTCAGTGCATTGCGCATGAAGGGATCTTCATACTTGATTTTTTGAAGAGCTATCATCACATTGTCTTCCATGTCATACCATCTGCACTTTTTCTACAGTTTTTTCCCGCAAACATGCAGTCCATGGGGGTCTTAACTGTCATCACTTTCCTATGGTGATTGCTGATGATCTGTCCAGATCATGGAGGCAAAAGTGTCATTCCAGAACTTCAGACTTCCCCAAAATTGAGTGTTCTTTGAGAAGAATTATGCATTTGATGAGATGGAATACTAATAAGATTGAGTCATGATGATATTCAAATATGTATCTACCAGCAAGCAGGCATTGGTTGTATTGAAGATTAATTATGTAACATTAGATTAATTATGTAACATTAGAAAAGACTGATGACATTACACTGTCAACCTGGAATTTATCATCTCAACTCTTAATGAAGTGTTTCCCCCTTCCAGATAATGTTTGAGGAGTTTGATGTCCCTGCCATGTACCTCGCCAACCAAGCTGTCCTCACTCTGCACGCCTCTGGCCGTTCCTCTGGTACCATTGTTGACATTGGTTATAACGTCTCAGACATTGTCCCGATCCATGACAACAAGCGCCTGGCCTCTGCCATTAACCGTTTGGATATTGGTGGCACGAATCTCACGGATTACCTCACCGAGATCCTGGCAGAGAGTGGTTACTCCTTCAAGGAACCAGCTGAGCGGGAAACTGTCCGTGACATGAAGGAGAGGCTTTGCTATGTTAGTACAGATTATGAAAATGAAACGTCCAGATACATTCCGGGGATGGAGTATGAGCTACCCGATGGTAATGTTATAGAAGTTGGGAACCAGCGCTTCAGATGTCCTGAGCTCCTATTCCAGCCAAAACTATTTGGTGAGTATAAAATTGGTTCCATGGACTATATTAACTTGTTGGGTATCATTTTTTGGTGAAATTTTCTCAAACTCCCAAGTCTAGCCCTGATGGTACCAGGAACCGGGGGGGGGGGGGGGGCTATGCATCTTGGACGGCTCCCAAATATTATTAATTTGTGGCTTAGATATATTTATACAGAATAATTCATTTCTTAATCGCATAATGATTATAGGAGATTCTGGTTAGTGAATTATATCAAATGAATATTTGGGTCTAACAGAAACAATCATTGAAATCTATTTCATACACATTTAATTTGATACATTTTTGACATGTGACTGTAACTTTCCATACTTCTAGTGGGCACAACATTCAGTTCAATGTTGCGTCAACTGGTTGTCAATGTTGATTCAACGTTGTTTGGGCACTGGGATAGAACAATAAAATGGATTAACACTTCAATTGAGTTTGAAATTATGAATGTCTTACATGCAGGTTAGAACCTCATGGTAAAGAACAACACGACTATAGACCTCAGTGACTGTGATGCACAATAACTGCCCTAGGCAGGGACAAATTTGAGAAGTGTGAGCAGTGTAGACAACATCTAAAGGAGATTTTCCCTGATAAACACTTTCCTTTTCAAATGCTGAGCTTTTATAATTTGCTTTGTCAAGCCCAATTACAATTTAGATTACAATTTGGCCTTATATGTTTCTACCACACATTAATAAAGGGAATGGGTGAACTTGTTATGACCCAGAGTGCTATATGACTCCCCCAGGTGACTCCGATAGGTCAGTCAGATGGTCACCTAGGCTCCCTTAGGTGATCTGGACTCCCCTAAAGAGGGAGTCATTCTGGAGGCAACCTGGACTCCCTTTTGACGCTGTTTCTTTTCTCTGTCTAGATCTCAGTGACTGTGATGTACAATAATTGACCTGGGCACAAACAAATTTGATAAGTGTGAGCAGTGTAGATTAAGACAACTCTTACAAGAATTTTTTTTTTTAAACTTTCTTTTTCAAATGCTGAGCTATTACAATTTGCTTCCTCAAGCCCTATATCCAATTTATAAAATTACACTGATTATTCTGTTTCAGGAAAGGCATCTCCTGGCCTTGCTGAGCTTCTCTTCGAGTCTATCTCAAAGTGTGCGACAGGTGTGAGAAAGGAGCTATATTCGAACATTGTTCTAGCAGGCGGCAGCTCTATGTTTCCCAACATTGAAGAACGCATCCATAAGGAGATGTTTAGCTTTGCTCCGGCTTCCATGAAAATCAAGGTTGTCGCTCCACCAGTTCGCAACATGTCCCCGTGGATTGGGGGCTCAATCCTAGCTTCTCTTGGCACCTTCCGGAGTATGTTGATCACTAAGGAGGAGTACTATGAAGAGGGTCCCTCTATTGTCCATCAAAAATGTAATTAACAATACTGTCGGCCATATATTTTGATATACCCATGTGGAAATGGGAAGGTAGATAAAGATGCTTGAACTTTTGTTATTTGTAGTACACTATATCCTACACAGAAAAAAGAAGTAGAATCAAAGTGACTCTAAAATGAGAGTCTGGCCCTGATCACTTAGGTAACTCTCCCACGACTCTAAATTTAAGTGACATTCTATTATTAGAGAGTCTAAGTGTACTGCATCCCTATGTATAGAGTCAAACTGGAGTCAAAATGGGACGACACCATAAAAAACGGGAGTCGAATTCATTGGACATTATTATTGTGGGGAGTTAAAATGGGTGATGCAAGGAGATCTTAATAGCTCCCTTCTCCTTGGTTTCATCATTTACATCAATCTGAATGGTGGGAGAAATCCACCAGAATGACAGATTCAAAGATTTTATTTACTTATTTACTCAGCCATCAAGCTCATAATCCATGCATAGATTAAACAGTGAAAATGCCTTAACATAAACATTTCCCACAGAAATGGTGTCTATACTTCTACTGTACCTTATTTTTGGTCATCTTTAGTCCATGTACTTATTATCAGACATTCTCAATATTAGCATGAGTATTACAAAGTTCTGTCTTGATCAGATGAAGAGGGCTATTTTAAAACCACTATGACAGGCCCTGTTTTAAGAAAAACTGGTGAGATATTGAAGGTTTAAGTTTGATAGTCAGGATAATATAGGGAGTCATAAGGGAGTCAACGACACATGACTCCCCTGTATGGAGTCCTCCAGTTCATGGCACCTTAAGACGGGAGTCAGACACTATTAGAACAGGAGTCATTATAGAGTAATTATAGAGTCCCACTAATATCAGGGAGTCACTTTAGACTCCTGGGGAGAGTTACCTCAGTGATCGGACTCCCAGTGGGGCAACAAGTCATTCGGACCAGCTGTTGCTGTGAAATCTCATTTTGAATATTTTCAGGAAGAGGCAAAAGTCCTTCCTAGATCTGATTCACTTAGAACATGTTAAATTTTATCTCGTGAACTGTGGCTCTTAGAGGCATGGGAGTAGGTGCAAATCGAAGCTAGTTCAGAGGGCTACTAGCTTATTCTGTCGAATACGGTATCTATATCTATATATATATGTATGTACGTTGGAATAAAGATCTACTATAATCATGAAGATTTGTTGAACAGTTCTTATTCATGGTAGGCTACATGTACATTGCATAGAATGGTGTTTTCGAATCTTAAACCATAGTCTGCTGTACTTGATTAGTGGACAGCAAGACTTCAATTTCTGCCAAAGGCTGTTTAATGGCAAGGAAATCATGACGTAAAGGTCTAGCATATTTACTTCAGTGCATGTTTATACGCTTTTTCTAATTTCAGTATTAAAAACACAAAGTAGTGTTTTGCTACTGCCAAAAGCTATATATTACTCTATTATGACCCTTCTGGGAAAACTAGAAAATAAATAAGCCTCCAACTGTATTAATTTATCAATGAATCACTATCATTTTTGATGTAAAGTGATCTTATGATCATCATGTACATATGGCCAATTTGTTTGAAACTTTCTCTCCTGAGTACCAACAAAATTGAGGGAAAAAACATTTGTGTTGGGGTAGTGAAAATAAGAGACAAGCACATGCTCCAATTCGGTTTTTGAATGCAACAGGCTTTTTTTCTTGTATTGAATAAGGTTAACATACTTGCAGAGTTATATGAATAATGTTCACACAAACAAGGCCACAGAGGGCGTTTTAAGATATAGTGGGAGTTTGCTCCAGCAAAGCTTGGTTCAAAAGGTCTTGGTGGGTGTCGGTACCGAAGGGGGGGGGGGGGTGTCCTGGGACAAATTAACAAAGGAGGCTTGCACACTCCCTTTTATATCACTGTCAACTACAGGGGTACCAGAAATCCTATGCCATGGAGGTAGGATGTAGGGGGCAGGTGCTGCCACATTCCTTAATATAACCGAATCACAGCACTCGGAGCGAGAATATAACTAACGGAGGTGTCCAAGTCACGATACCCCAGGTGCTTACCAAGTAGTGGCGTGTCCTATCCACGTATGAAACAGGAATGTAATACAACCCATAATATTTGTGCCCCTACCACTGTTTTATTTTGTGTTTTTCCCCATAATCGTTCATAGCTCATTGGTTTCACCCATGACTACTCATTTTCATGGATTGATTATGTCCCAGATAATCTCCTCTAAACATCTGAAGAATTTGGTTAGGATATGATAGGGTGTGCAACCGTTATCTGCATCAACTAACGTTAACTGCACTAATGCAACTAACGTTAACTGCACTAATGCACATAACGGCAGACCAACCAAACGTCATCTGCATCAAACCAACGTTATCTGCATCAATTTATATGTATCAAAAAGCCGTTATCTGCATCAATGAAAGTCAACTTCTCCCTGATGCTTTTGTTTTCTAGAACTTGAAGAACTTTCCCTAAAATGGCCTATTTGCCTAGAAATATATTAAAAATCAAAAAATGAGTTAATTTTTGGAAAATAGTCATTGTGCTGAGGAAAGGTTAAAAGATCTTAAAAATTAAAATTTCCTTGAAATGGCCAGTATGCCAAAAAAAAGTGTCAAAAATTGAGAAAATGGTCAATTTGACGAGAAAAATGACTATCTTCACCAAGAGTCGATTTTTTTTTTATTGGCCAATTTAGGGAAGAAAAGTCAAATATTGCAAAAAAGAGTCAATTTCTTTTTACAAATTGCCAATTTGCTGAGAAGAGAGTCAAAAATGGTGAAGTAGTCTAATTTTTTAAATGGCCAGTTTTGCAAGAAAATGCCAAATAAACTCATAATGATTAATTAGCTTTTCCAGAAATGGCCAATATGCCGGGGAAAGTGTGAAAAAAGTGAAATCTTTTAAGAAAATGGTTATAATTGAAATGGTTATAATAGCATTAATGCTTCTATGAGGTTGTTACCATCTGTTGTTACTGCAGATAACGTTTTAACATCAACCTTACACATGTGCCCTACCCTCCCCTATGACCTACCATTGATGTACAGGTGTACCTTGGTCACTATATATATATATATACGTGTACTTTTTTCATACAAGATCCGTGCATTTTACAAGTACAATATACCTATGTCACATATTTTAAAGAATTAACTTTGCTTGCGCACATGTACATAGGCTATTGTTTTTGCCCATTTAAGTGATGGGGATAGTTGCTTTTAGACCTCAAAAGGTCAACATTTTCCCCCAAATAGCTGCTACTGCACATAACGTTGATTGATGCAGATAGCGGTTGGATGTGCCATACACAGGTACTGCAGATAACGTTAGTCAGTACCAAAAACGACTGCCTGCTTGATGCAGATAACGTTGGTTTGATGCAGATAACGTTTGGTAGGCCTGCCATTATGTGCATTAGTGCAGTTAACGTTAGTTGATGCAGATAACGGTTGTACATAGGTCCTATTTTCAAATGTCAAAATATCAAAGTCCAGCACTATGGGGTATTATATTTTCTGCTTCTATCACATCATCATATGTTAGACTAAGATAATCCTAAGTGATTAAGAGATGTTGTTGGTAGAATAGAATTGACCGAACCCATGTAGCAGACATACCTACTTTAAGGATAATTCGGACAAACTGGTGGTGGAACCTTGTGGAGATATTCAGAACCTTTAGAAACTCACTAACCTCACCTAGTGGACGTTCTAAGAATCTTTAGAAATTTACAAACTCCCCCTGTTGTGTGTTGGTTCAGGGCTAATTTTTGAAAATATTTTAGCAAGTTTCCCCAAGAGAGCCTCGAACCCTTGACCCTCGGATTTAGAGGAGGCACCCAATTGACTAAGATATTAAACCAGGCAATTGTCAGCATGGTCTATTGATGAGATAGTCAATGATTCATACCCATTTTAACTAACCAAGCTGCATGATATTACATACCAGTGTACATACATATCAGACATACCAACTTTAACCAACCAGGCTTAACACTCGACACACTCAGTGATTATGCCGCTTTAACTGACCAGGCTGCATGCAATGTGTAAAAGCACATGTAGTATACATGGACGCAGAGTAACGTGGTAAGGGTCATGCATCATTTATCAACAGGAAGGGGGGGGGGGGTGGTGGAGGGGGGAAAGGGGTGAAATTATAACAGTGAATTAAAGAATGTAACACTATATGTTATACATCCATTGCTCTTACATACATTTGCCTTGCCACTTAATAATAAGGGGTGGTTAGTATTTAATAACGGGAGTCTGCGAAATGTCTAAACCACCGATTGGTGAATGATGTGAGTTACTGATTTGTTGTATGACACACCAAGCAATCTTATCTATAGTCCTTTGTTTTGGCCTGTGGTAGCTCTCATATCAACTATGGAAATAATTTCTCAAGCTAAATATATTTATCAGAATTTAATGCTGACAGGACAATAGTATGGTCACTGCAGGTGGGGAGGAGCACAACCAAAAAAATGATAACAAACAATACAGTATTGGGAGAAAATGGTCCCTAGGTCGGAAGATTTAGAATTTAGAGAGGTGGTAGATTTGGGGTGGGGAGGTGGGTAAAGGATTTGGAACCCTTGACCAGGGGGGTAAAATTTTCATCCCTTCTTAGGGGGGGGGGTCGAGAAATTTGACCTGTTTCGAGTGAAAAGGAAATAAATGAAAGCAAGAAAATGGCGGGAACATGTAAACAAAATAGCATAACATATTAATGTGTTTCAACATGGCTATTCTTTGTTCATTCAGAATTCCTACCTCATTAAAGCAGCATGGATAGTGATGATGATGATGATGATGTCCGGCCAGACATTTTTGACAATGGTTCTTACAACTGCAAGGCAGGATCAGTAGCATAAACATATATACAAAGATTGTAGACTAATCATTTGATTTCGATTTTGACACAAATGAACCAAAGTCCGCTACCAAGGTGCTTGGACCACAATATTTTTCTATTCTTCTTTTACCTCTGATTTATTCTAAAACCACTATACTGTTTCCTCCTGTCATCTTTTTCTCTGTTTCTAAGATTAAGCCTTAGATTCACGTCTGTGTGAATAATGAATTATGAGGTAGTAGCCTGCCTACCATCACAAATGCGGTCCAAACCACATCCTATCTTACTGGTATTATACATTCATCAATCCGCTGCCTAACAAACAACCTGCACACAAAGGCTGTGAAGGAGGACAACATATTCTATCAGGATATATTAACCTTCCTCAGAATAGAGATAAAAGAAATATCAAGCAATCAATCAAATCTTTATTCACGCTACAATCAGTGACAGACTATGGTGGATGACAAGCCAGAGTGGGTCACATGTCTTATTTTATCCATTGTTTGTGTAGACCACGGTTACAAAAATCATCAACTTACAATGTCATGAATTTGTATGTATATATAGTGTAGCTGCAACAATTGCTAATATGATAATCTGCATAAGAAACATTCAATTCCTGTCAAAGTCAGATCTGCCTGTGGATGAGATACCCCTACTAACAATAAATGTGATTGTAATACACTGTAAATAGCAAAAGCTCAACATCTTTGTCTATTGTCATATTGGCTGTATTGAAAAATATTGCCAACCTGATTTTTAAAGGCATTTTCTGTTAAGAATTGAGGATCCTTCCTCATCATACTCCTCCTTAGTGATGAACCCTGTACTTTGAACCTTGGTCAGACAGCCCAGGATAGACCCCCCAATCCATGAGGAGTATTTGCGCTCTGGGGTAGCTATAACCCTGACCTTCATTGAGGATGGAGCAAGAGCTTTAACCTCCTTCTCAATGCGTTCTGGAAGACCAGGAAGCATGGAACTGCCGCCTGATAGAACTATGTTGGAATATAGCTCTTTTCTGACATTCATGTCACACTTCATGATGGAGTCGTAGATAAGGGCATGAAGACCAGGTGATTCTCTACCTCCTGAAACAGAAGATCAGTGTTGATTTTATGAACTAGATACTCTCCTGCAGTTGATACATGACCCATTTAGCTGTATACTTTGTTTTTTAAACTTAAAATCATGTTACCCAGCAGTAAAATAGCAGGCACTTTTGAGCTGATATAATCGATCTTAAAGTTTTCATTTGCTTCATTTATACAGTCAGTAATCAGCACCTTGCTAATGATGGTGGTTAAAAATGACATAAACTGTGAATTAATCTATTTTATGTTAAATACAGAAGCCCCATTGATTTAACCAAAGAATGCCACTTCTTACACCCCTGCTAGATAGCCCTACCAGGATCTTACAGCCTCTAACATCAGCCTAGTTGTATGAAATAGTTCAAATCAATCAAGTAGAGCTCTAACTCATGTTGTCATTAATTACTTGAAACCACTGAGGGTCATCTCACTTAGCCCCTCGTTGTAAAACGACCCTTATTGGTGAACCGTTCTTAAGAAATTTTGTCTGTAGGCCTATATCAGACTTAAAGTGACATACTCCAATTTCTTTCCATGGATTATAATTATGTGTTCATCATTATAGCTGTATAAGTACTAGCGGTTTCATTTAACCCCTCTCTCATAGTGTCTGCTCCAAGGACTCTGGATACCTCCCCCTAGGTGACCCAACTATTCACTCACTAAGATTACTATGGGATCATTAGTATTTGTTTTAAGATGGTAGCATCTGGTTATATATTTTAAATCCTACTTAAGTGTGTCCCAAATGTTAGTATAATGTCATATTCGGAGAAATTAAAAGTCCTCTATGGGCAATGAGGGTCCCTTTCACTTCAAGCCACAGGTGAATAATAGATAATTATACTTGTGTACTTAAGTAAAACATATACTTAAAACTGAGATTGACCTCACCAAATAAGTCTGGCTGGAATAGAAGCTCAGGGCACCTGAAGCGGTGGTTACGAAGTTCAATGGAGTCGCCATCAGGCAGCTTGTAATCCTGTATGTTGGTTCCAGACTTCATCTCATCTTCATAGTTTGTAGCAACATAGCAAAGTGTCTCCTTCATGTCACAAACAGTTTCCAAGTCGGCTGGTATTCTGAATGGGAAACCATCATCTGCAAGGATCTCTGTCAGATACATTGTGAGGTTCATGCCTCCAACATCAAGGCGGCTAATGGCATCTGTCAAAACAATGTTGTCTTGGATTGGGACAATGTGTGAGACACTGTAACCAATGTCAACACTGACAGCAGTAGTGCGGCCAGAGAAAATGGCTGCTGGGTTGCCTAGGAACATGCTAGGGACATCAAATGACTCAAACATGACCTGAAAAGGGGAAAAGCAAACTTTTGAAAAACAATAGTAACGGTAAATTTCAATGACATTGATTTTCTAGTCTTAATGCTAAATTTGGATTCTGAAGATTTCTCCATGGTCAATAGCATACATTATATACCATTTCAGACAATCAAAGTTACTGTTCTTGTAGAAAATACAAATACATTTTAGACAACCTAGAAATACAAATAAAATATGAAGAATTGCAATGCCACAAATACAGCACAGACAAGTAAGAAGCTGGCACTGCATTAGTACATGGTACCAACCTTTATTGATGCATAATTCATGATGCATCAATGACACATTTTTAACCCTTAAAGGACAGCATGATACATTAATGCATCATGCCCTTGGATGTCATTATGGATGAATGCAGCCCAGCAGAGTAGCTTGCCAGTGCTGTATTCAAGCATCATGCCCACCCTACAGGGTTACAACACTCTTAAAGGGTCAGCATGATGCACCAAAGCGGCACAGGCGAGTTACTCGCCAGGCATGCATTGGTGCATTATCACAACAAATATAATCTTTTAGCGACAGCCGTCTACAAAGGGTGATTAGTCTCCAATAAAAGATTAAGTCTTACCTGTACTGACTTTTTCCTGTTGTTTTTTGGGTTGAGTGGCCGCTCAGTAAGAAGCACAGGGTGCTCATTGGGAGTCACACGCAGCTCGTTGTGAAAGGCATGGTGCCATATCTTCTCCATGCAGTCCCAGTCAGTGACTATGCCATCACACATGGGGTATTTAAGGTAGAGTGATTCTCTCTTGCTCTGTGCCTCATTTCCTACATAGCAATCCTTCTGATCAATGCCCTTTGTGGTCACTGCGTTCTTATGTATGCCAACAACAGATGGAAATACAGATTTCGGGTCTTCATCTCCAGCGAATCCTGCCTTGCAGTTGTAAGAACCACTGTCAAAAACTACTCTCCGGACATTATCATCATAACTATCCATGCTGCTTTATTGAAGAAGGAATTCTGAAAGTACAAAGAGCAGCCATACTGAAACACATGATGAACAGTGTACTGCTATAGGCCTAGACCTTATTGTGTCAGTGTTGCATAGACACAGGCCCACGATAGACCGTCTGAATGACATGTTACTCTTATCGTGGTGGCTTGGACAAGAGGTGGAACCCAATGATATGATGCAAGACACCACAAGTGGAAAAACAGGAAGTTTAGACTGATCGGATTGGTTCTCTGTGGGTACTTCATGTATTTTATTGATTTTTCTATTAAATTGTGCATTAAAAGATTTGGTTCATACAGTCTTTGCGAAAACTTTTTCAGCCCACAGGACATTAAATTTGGTCCTGCAAATTCTCAATGTTGCAGGACTGGCTACATTTATGAAGGACACATATCTGATGATTTATGCATACAAAAAAAAAAAGAAAAAAGGTATTGTCCACTAATAAAACATTATATTTGTAATATCATTTATGGCCAAACCAGGATAGATACATAATTTTACCCAGTCTATTGACAAACATATTACAGCTTTAAAAACCCTACTAAATTTGTGACTGGACATTCGGTCCTGCTACACTTGTCAATCTGCTGGACCAGTGACATTTTAGGTTGACATTGCCACTGTCCTGCATGTTTTCGCAAAGACTGGTTCATAGCTATTATGATCACATTACAGCGGAGAACGGAGCCATGGAGAATGAGATTCAGTTTCTCCAGCTAATCCTGCCTTTGCAGCTGTAAGAACCATTGTCCAAAATAACTGTCGGGACTTCAGCATCATCATCATCACCACCATTATACATGGTAGTTTATTGAGGTAGGAATTCTGGAAGAGCAGTTTGAAAATGATGAACAGTCATAAGTGGTGACAGACATCAATACCATTTACATGACGACTGAGAGACAATTACTACTGCTCAATCCTCTAATGGCTCACCTTTACTGACTTTTACATAGTGCTTTAATGACGTAAGAATTCTGTAAGAGCAATTAGAAAATGATAAATCCAACAGGCATATATATAAGGGAGCCTTTAGGCCAGTCACAAGTGGTGGCAGGCATCAATACCATTTACATTTTACATGATAAATATATCTAACTTAAGTACTATCCTAATCATACTATCTGTAACTGGAAGAGCCACCCATGGCGAAATATAATACCAGCTGATGCTTGGTGAGTGAAACAACACCTCACTCCCCCAGCAGATAGTTTGTATTCAGCTTTATCCTGTGCACAGCATCCAAACACAGACAACATGTAATACACTACCATGAGATTATTATGAAGAGAATAGTTAATAGCTGGATGTCTGCCAGGGCTACCTGAATGGCCTACAGTATGTATTGCACCACCACAGCCCACAGATTATTGGATATTGTCATGTCAATGGCATGTCATACCATGTGTATGGCATGTATACAATTTAAAATCCGAAGGGAGAGAGAGAGACTTATTTCATAGTGGATACGATAACCACTATGCTTAAGTACCTGTGACGTCATCATTTGTTCAAATTAGTATGGCCATTTATATGCAATTAACCACATTTTGAAGAGTAAAAATCATGAAATAAAGACAAAGGCGCATAGCCAGAGGATTTTTGGTATCGTTACCCCCTTGGTGGGGCTGGGGCTGCATCCCACTCAGCCTGTGGCTTCATGGGATACGGCCCCAGCCCCACCTGTGGGGGAATGATACCAAAATATCCTCTGGCCATGGGCCTTTGTCTATATATGCCTGTGCAGAGCATCTGATCACAGACAACACATATTACACCACCATGTACACAGGTCAATGCGCCATATAGAGAGAGAAGGGGAGAGAGGCTGTCACACAAATAACAAAAAGAACTCTGATGAGTTCAGCGCCTACCTTTACCATATACTGTTTACCTTGTTGCTATGGGTGTGTCTGTGACTACAATAAGCTCCACTTGTAGGTCTGCATGTGTTCTGGCTCATAGGTATACATGAATCACCTTACCGGGTCAGCTGGCATGTGAGACTAACCAACTCTGTGCTACACTGGTTCCCTGAATTCTAGACCACTGAGAATCATTTAATTATTAATCCCAGGGCAGGTATCGAGCCTTGTGGGTCATATGGCTGTGGTTTTTTCCATAAGAAATTATAATATTCTTTACTGTCGCTAAAATAATTTTCTGTTGAATGTTTTTCTGTTCTTTGCGGACAGTATAAGCCATTACGGGAATAGGTTCTCATTGGCAGTATATAACAGCATTTATATAATTATTTTCAATGATATGTCTACAGAAGATTAAGGTCTCCTTACAATGCTTGTCTGACTGACATAACATATTATATCTTGTACCAAACTTTAGCCCTGTAGTGTTCGCATTGATTTGATGATTGATTATTGGTTATAGAGTGCCTTAGTATTGAGACACAAATGTATATTGCAGTATAAGGAGCAGAAGGGATATTGGTACAGATATTGATTGGAGCTGTAGCAAATGATCTCTGTGTCAGGGACCCTCCTCTCAATCAGCCCTACACTGAAAACCCAGAGTAAGGAGCCTAGTCATTATGACGACCTAGGTAGTCATAATGAATAATGGCAGATGGAGTGGAGAATGGTGTATGAATATAGTCTCTAATTAGTTCACTTCTTAATGAGAGACATCCTTTTCACATATTTGGTGTAGTCTTGATTGAACTAAGTAGCATTACTTGTTATAAATAAGTTGCCAATGGGTGAGAATGATGGCCCCAAAGGTATAGAGACCACTCTGCTCCCTGTCACCAGTATATATCTCAAGACAGATATAGTTATGCAAAATGTTAAAACCAGGTGGCAGTAGTGTGCCATAAGTAGCAAGTGAGGAATAGAATTATGTACCATAGGGTAGTCATTGGGACAACCTAGGACTTGAGAGTTGTCACTACTGATGACTTTAGGTCTTCAAATGGACAATACCTAAATTGACAACCTTAAGGTAGTCATTCTGACTACCTAAATATTGTGACTACCTAAGGTCGTCATTATGACAACTTTGGTCTGAATGGCTCAGATGGGTAGTCACAATGACGACCTAAGGTGGTCACTTTGACTACCTAAAGTTGTCAGTTTTGGTATTGTCTAAATGACGACCCTGAGGTTTTCAGTGTATGCCATTAGGCCACACGACGACTGCCCCCCCCTTACAAAAGACCCTATGACAATCGGTTACCATGACCGGAAGGCCTCCGGACAATATGACTTCATATTTATTAACCCTAGGACATGCTAAATACTGCAAAAGATACATAGAGATACAAATAGCAATTTTCAAAACCACGGTTGGGCTTAACACTAACCCAATGTCTAGGTGCAGTTTAAATTAGGGTTCTGCTTCTACCGTACTGATATCATCTTAGAAAAGCTATTTCAGCAGTATCCCAAGCCATGTAGGCACCATTCTGCTCATACACAGGGCAGGCGTGTACATGGGACGGGCCTATATTTATATACATGAAGGAACAGTCTTCCAGTTTCTCATATTTTCCAGATTTATTTTTACACATTTATTTCAATATTTTGAATTGCTTTCTTCAGAGTTCTACCTTTTTCTCCTTTTCGGATGGTCGTGGGCATATAAGAAATTACTAAGGCTTACCCAGCCCAAAGAATACCCCATGTAGAAGTGGAATTATGGCCTAAAATGTGATTTTTAATCAATGCACATTGCAACCCCCTGGCTTATATTCAGGGCCCTGCTTATATATGTAAAAGACTAAGGCTAGTTTTTATTTTCATTTGGGTTACAGGCCCGCCGCACTAGGATAGTCCAAAATCAGGGGGGAATCAAATTTGTCTGACTGATTGATTTTATTCCCTCCAATATCTATTCCAGAGAAAACAAAACAAAAAAAAAGATTAAAAAATATGTAGATATGAAGAGTTTGGTCCCAAAACATAATAAGCGCCAATTTAAAAAGTGACACCAAGTTTTGACAAATGTGTAGGGTAGGAAAAGATAAATGCAATTCTGAAACAATTTTTCTTCAAAATTCTATTTTTTATGTCTTTATGTCCCATCTGGTGTACACATTATATCAGGGCCACTATAATTGCTAATATGGTAGCCTTAGAGAAATCACTACGTATTCAATTCTAGAATGGATTTGTTGCGTTTTACAATGAAACTCTTCATATGTAGTATGATATACCAATGGAAAGCTAAAATTAACAGGAAAACAGACATCTACCTTTCATTTAGGTAAAATGAATATGAAAATTCCCTTAATTTTTTAAGTAATTTATCCATATTTCTGTTCACTTTGAAAACATTGTATTTTTATTTTTGGACTGTCCTTTCTATTGTGGATCGTCCTATTATTTTTCCATCCATCATTAGGATATCCAAGCTTTCTGTATAGAATAATTGAAATACCCATGGGCCAACTCTTTTTTTTCATTTCTTTTAATTTGTCCTACGTGTGTTGATAAATATTTGAGGTGTCCATAACCCAATAATAAAAAAATAGGTTGACCTAAGTAACCATTTCCCGAGGCTTATAAATGGAGTCGGCTTATACAAGAGGCCGGCTTATACAGGAGGAAGTACGATAGGGGCTGTAAAGGAGCCCAGGGGACTAATTTTTAAAAATCAAATATGTGTCATCAAACTTTCTCACAAAGATCTGGCTCCCAAGCAAACAAAAGACGTTATTCAACATTTATTTATATAACGTTTTTTTTTTCTATGATGCCTTATTGTGGGAAAACGATAAAAAACATTAACATGTTATTTCGACAAAAAATTAAGGGTTTTTATGTTAGTTGGTGCAGACGCGATGCCTCTACTCATTGATAAATATGGTTGGAGACTATTCCGCAGTGTACTGTAAATAACAAACCTTCAACAACCTAAGTAAATTCTTATTTTTGCCCTTTGCTGTATTGCAACATTATTGCAAACCTGAGTTTTAAAGACATTTTCTATTGAGAATTGAGGGACCTTCCTCATCATACTCCTCCTTAGTGATCACCACATCCTCAAAATGGGAGAGAGAGCCCAGGATAGAACCCCCATACCAAGGGGCGTACTTCCTCTCTTGGTGAACGTGAACCTTGACCTTTATTGAGGGTGGAGCAAAAGATTTAACCTCCTTCTCGATACGTTCTTGAAGACCAGGAAACATAGAGCTGCCGCCTGATAGAACAATGCTGGAATAGAGCTCTTTTCTGACATTCATGTCACACTTCATGATGGAGTCGTAGATAAGGGCATGAAGACCAGGTGATTCTCTACCTCCTGAAACAGAATGGTCATTTCAATTCACTTCAAGTTGATCCATAAACTGTTTTGCTTTCAATGTGCCTTAAATTGTGTTGCCCTACATGACAGGGTACTAGCAAAGAGCAAGGATTTGTAAGAGCATCTACTTATGCTGATTTCCTGACCCTCTAGTGACCCTAGCGCCCCATGGTGTGGAAATAGTGTATTCAGGGGCTTGTTGATTGGACTGGCTTTAGGTGGGAACAGTGGACTGTATCCACTCCATCAATTAGGGGGTGCCACAGGCCATACAGGGTCAGAAATCTGCTGTAATCCCGAGAAAAAGAGATGTTCCCCAACTATTACTCAACATATTAGCTACACTACAAATAGTACAAGCAATATCAACACCTTTTGGGGCATTTTTGGACATTGCAATTGCCATATGGACAATGGCAACCTAAGGGATAATATCTAAATTAGACCCTGGTAGTATTATTTCCCCTTTGGTACTAGTGATTCCATCAGTATTATTTTCTCACTGATCAGGGGCATGGCAAACACTATAGATCAACTACATTTGTACATTGAGTTCCAAAATTACGTAGTTCAGACCAAAAGTCAACGTTGATTTACATCTGAACTATCTAATTGTGTTTACTGGGTATTTACTTAAAACTGATATCCATCTCACCAAATAAGTCTGGCTGGAAAAGGAGCTCTGTACACTTGAAACGGGGGTTATGAACTGCAATGATGTTACCATCACACAGCTTGTAATCCTTCATTGCAGCTCCAGACTTAATCTCATCTTCATAGTTTGTAGCAACATAGCAAAGTGTCTCCTTGATGTCACAAACAGTTTCCAAGTCAGCTGGTATCTTGAACATGTGACCATCCTCTGCGAGGATCTCTGTCAGATACATTGTGAGGTTCATGCCTCCAACATCAAGGCGGCTAATGGCATCTGTCAAAACAGTGCCTTCTTGGACGGGGACAATGTGCGAGACACTATAGCCAATGTCAACAATGAGAGCAGTAGTAAGGCCACTGAGATACACTGTGAGGGCTGCTTGCATGGCAACGTACATGCTAGGGACATTGAATGATTCAAACATAACCTGGAAGGTAAAAATCCTTTTTTATGAATAGTAACAGGATTAATGTGCAGTTTTGTGTTTATTACATTGCTCTACTGTCTTAAAATATAGAAAATCAGTAGGGTTTACTTAGAAAGTGCTGTATCTGTCATGTAATGAACTAGTTACAAGTTGGCAATACCTTATTGCATCATGACAACCCTCATTGATGCATCACGTATGGTGCATGGATACAGTCATGGTGAATTATCTGACAGGTGATTACTTTTCAATAAGGATTAAATCTTACCTCCACTGACTTTTCCCTGTTGCTTTTTGGGTTGAATGGTCGCTCAGTAAGAAGAAGTGGGTGCTCATTGGGAGTCACATGCAGCTCTTTGTAGAAGGCATGGTGCCATATCTTCTCCATGCAGTCCCAGTCAGTGACTATGCCATCGTGCATGGGGTACTTAAGGTAGAGTGATTCTCTCTTGCTCTGTGCCTCATTTCCTACATAGCAATCTTTCTGGTCAACACCCTTTGTGGTCACTGCATTCTTATATATGCCAACAACGGATGGAAAACTGGCTCTTGGAATTTCGTCTCCAGCATAACCTGCCCTGCATGTGTAAGATCCATTGTCCAAAACAACTGTCTGGACTTCAATATCATCACTTCCACTGGACATAGTGCTTTAATGAGGTAAGAATTCTGAAAGAACATATAGAAAATGATTAATCCAACCGGCATTTATAGGAGAGCCTTTAGGCCAGTCACAAGTGGTGGCAGGCATCAATATGATTTACATGGTCACTGAGTTATTACCTTCTTACTAAAGTCACCATGAAATGGCAATGCCATACGCATAAATCTATGGAGACCCTTTGATTAAAAAGTAGACAGGATTGACTAATCCTGTACTTATTATCAAATGATTCCTTGGTGAGAAATTAGACATTTTGTCTGTTTACTCATATATTGGAAACCGATGATAGCCATAGCACCTCTGGTTTTCTGAATATGCAGAAAAAAAGAGTCCCCCTTCTAAAGCTGTGTACATTGCCTTCATTCCTATAATTTATGATTGCTGTTCATTTCAAATGTGTTAACTGTTGGACAATGAAGACAATTAAATCTTACACCACTTAGAGTGACCAAAATATAGCCTTGCCTTTTTGAGGATTTAGTTACCCCACTGGGCCTGGAAGCATGTAGCCAACCTAACAGCAAAATGCACAATTCGATGGGCCTCTCTACTCCACACACTATAATTACACAATTGTTATAACTTGATATTAACTTTAAGCCTGTGCACCTTGATACAGACAACACGTATTGCACCACCATGTCCATAGGCCATATATAGACAAAGGCCCATGGCCAGAGGATATTTTGGTACCGTTCCCCCCAAGGTGGGGCTGGGGCAGTATCCCACGAAGCCGCAGGCTGAGTGGGATGCGCCCCAGCCCCACCGAGGGGGGAACGATACCAAAAATTCTCTGACCATGGGCCTTTGCCTTTATTTCATGGTTTTTAACCTTAAAAATATGTTAAATTGCATATAAATGGCCGTAAGAATTTGAACAAATGCTGATGTCATAGGCCATGTGATACAGGAACATTGTATCCCATGGGGGGCATGGGATACGGGATTTCTAGTACTTAAGCATAGTGATCTTTGTATCCGCCATGAAATAAAGGGAGGTATGCAATGAGTTCAGCACATTAGCAGCTAGACCTACCTTTACCATGCACTGTTTACCTTGTTCCTGTTGTTGTGTCTGTGGCTATTATCAGCTCCACCTGCATGTGTACCGGGTCAGCTGTAATGTGAGACTAACCAACCCCCTACAGTACTATACTGGCTGACTGAACTCTAGACCACTGAAAATACTTTAATCATTCATCACAGACCAGGTATCGAACCATGTCTGTGCTGTGGTCTATTTCATAAGAAAAAAAATTTTCTTTACCTTTAGAAATGCTATATCAGACTCTCTTGCTACAGACCTTGAAAATGTCCATGATTTGTATAAGTGTAATGGGAGTGATCCTCCCTGGGTGGTGGCTATGAGCTGAGTGAGGCCTGGCAGGTAGCAGTAAGCTCTCTGTGGCCCATGTGTGAGGTACTCCCCAGGAGAGCCACCACTAGCATTGGCGGATCCAGGGGGGGCGACGGGCCTTGCCCCCCCCCCCCCAAATAAAAAAGGAAGAAAGAAGAGGTGAAGAAGAGAGGAGAAAAGGGGGGGAAAGAGAGAAGGGGACAATACCATATAGACCATATAGACACAGACCATCATGCCCCCCCAAACCCCCCTAGTATGGCCTCTGCGCTTTGCTTGCGATGTGCTTCACTTGCGCTGTGTGTGGGAATCAACAGTAACTCCATGGTTGGCCAGGTTTGAGCCCCATCCCCCTCTGACAAATCCTGGATCCGCCACTGACTAGGCCTGGTGTAGGCCTGCTGCTAATTAGCATAATAGTCTGTAGACTAGCACAGTCTTTGGTGCTCGCATTTATAATCAAATAATTGCTGTGTAATTATTCTGCACAATATCATTTTCAGTGATAAGTGTGTCTACAGAAAGATCTCCTTTCAAGGCTTATCTGATTAAGATAACATATTATATCCTGTACTAAACTTTAGCTCTGTACTGTTGCTGATTGCATTGAGTATTGATTATTGGTTATAGAGTCCCTTAGTATTGAGCAGCAGAAGTATATTGCAGTACAAGGAGCAGAAGGGATATTGATTCAGATATTGATTGTAGCTGCAGTGGACAGCCATACGACCCGCTTTGGCCAGTGTAGGTGCATGTTTGCATTTATTTATGAGATTCTTTGACTAATAGCTGCAGCAAGTGTTTTTTGGTTTGAAAATGAGTTTATTGTCGCCCACAGTGTTACATACTGTAAATTATTTCAGTCTCACGGAGTGCTCATTCTTCAACAAGGGGGGGGGGAGTGGATGGGGGGGGGGATACATGTCGAAACATAACCCTGTCACATTACTACATCTGTCACAGCCCAGTAAACACGCCGCGTAAATCCAACGTAGCTGGGAGGTTTGTCTAGGTTATTCTCTAACCAAAAGGTCTGAATTACGTTTTTAAACAAGGTTTATCAACGTTAAAACGTTAAGGTTTACTTACATTCTACAGACGTTTATGTCTGATTTACGTTTATCTACATAGCAGAAATGTATTAATGGAGGTTGTTATACGTAGGGGGGAAATGGTAGGTATGGTGGAGATCAGTTATACACCCAGGAAAATGGTTGGTACAATTGTACTACTCTCACCTGTTGCCCCGCTAGCTCAGGCAGTAGAGGGTTGGACTTGAGATCTTAGGGTTCCTAGTTCGAATCTCACTTACCATACACATATTTTATATTATATATTGATAAATGTGTAAAAACGTAAATGAACGTAAAACAAACCTACAGGTTGGTGCAAGGTAAATAAACCTTAATGTTTTGACGTTCACAAACCTTGTAAAATTACGTAGTTCAGACCCCTAATGAACGTAGATCTACGTCCAACCCACGTAGTTGTGTTTACTGGGAGGCAGTGGAGTTTAATTTGTTAAATACCCATTTTGTATGCCTGCATAGAATCATAAAGCACCAGCGTTGCTAGGTAGCTGACACTTTTTACAGAGGGGGTGGGGTATAGGTGAAGCCATGTCAAAGGGTGGGGATACATTTATTGCCTATTGGATAGGCATAATACTGTAGAATTTGAATGTTCAGTTCGATTGGACTGCAGTTTTAGGATGCAAAAGAGATGGAAAATGCAGATGTTTTATTGGGTCTGAACCTGTACAGTAATGCTGAGTCCTGAGACGATTCGATGCCTTCTTCATGTGAGGGTTCATATGTAAATGACAGCGGTTCAAACTTTAATATGTGTACTAATACTTCAGCCGGAGACCCGGTCAGATCTGTGTTACTGGGGAAGAGGAGGTGGTTTATATATAGGGTAGATTCACCACGACCCTTCCCGTCACAGTTTTTCATGACCTTTAGCAGATGATTCATTACATCAAATAAAACAACTATTGGATCATACCTGTTGTACCAGACATTGGGGGATGATCCATGGGGGACAATTGATCATGCTTGATAATTTTCTGAACAATGTTATGTTTAAATTATTGCCTTTATATTTGGAAATCTCATATGGTCTCTTTTCACTCAATGTCAACCAAAACTAACCCAGAGTCGACCACTTTTATATCAGTCAAAACAATATAAATTATTCACAATTCATATCTAGATAAACTGGATTTATACAATAGCACAATATTAGAATTATACAGGTTCATTATTTTCCCATTTCGGATGTATTTTCCTAAGGTTTGGACCTTTTGAAAAGCAGGTATCTAGGTAGCATTCCTTATAGAATAACCATTGTAATAGGGTTACTGCTAACACCTTGTGAATTGAGGTCGTCTTAGGGTGAAATTCTGGTCATTTCATGGTGAAATTAGTAGGTGCTAGCTCATTAGCCCTACCTTTCGAGAAAGTGGATGTTTTATTTTAAGAAAAAGTGATTAATGCTCAAAAGATATGTATCCATTCATTTAACATTACAATTAGTGCAAAAATCAACTGAAAAGTATAATTAACTAGCACCAAAGTCTAACTTTTATGAAGAATTTCCACTATGACTGTGGTCAAAACAGGTCATACACCTTCACTTCTGCAATATGTATTTATATGAATAACATGATATTTGTGAACAATAAGGATGCTATGCAGACCATTAACACTTCAACTTTTAATTCTAATAGCTTTTGTACCCCCATATAGCATACATTCAATGCAGTATAGTGGTGTAGGTGGTCGACTTATGGTAGGTGGTCGGAAATAGGTGAGCTTACCCTAACGGTCTAAGAGCCACCGGGGCACCCTCGGCAGGCACATCCAGGTACCCAACCAGGGTGCGTTTGACTGCACACTTTACTAGATATACAAGCCCCTACACCACTCCCCCTCAGACGAAACAAAATTTTTACAGCTTATACTAGATGATGCATTCATCTTAGTATTAATTATATGATTAATAGTCTTAACAATATAATACCATATTAGGGAAAATATGATAAATTAACCTGTATTCTTGTAATGACTTATTTATACATAATGAACCACTGATGCAGTAGCTTCTTATTACATACATAGTATCCGTATTAACACACAGATAATCATGCTTAGGATAGATTCACCCAAAGAAGGACACACACCTTAAGTCGGACACTTTTATCATTAAAAAGAGTAATATATAATAAATGCTGTTTCATATATGTGAGTGAATCTGCGTTGTTCAAGTACCGGTAAATTTGCCTCAGCATGTACCTCCTCCGTGGGTGTGAGAATATGCTTAGACAAGCAGGTTTTTAAACATTTATTTTGTACTCTTTGTAATTCTTCTAGAGTCCCCATTAATGATCGAGAATATAGGACATCACAATAGTCAATGACAGGTAACACGTGGCTCTTATACACTCTGAGCCTTGCTTCTTTAGCCATACTTAACCTAGTTCTATATAATAAAATAGACTTAAAACACAGTCCTTTTATCATATTGCGTAGGTACGTATTGAAATTAAGTTGTTCGTCGAGGATGACTCGCAGGTACTTATATGAAATTACATTTTTAATTTCCTTATTATTTACTAAAATTCTAGGTTTTTCTTTAAATTTAAATTTAATGCTGGAGGCAAAAGTCATTATCGTGGTTTTTGATTCATTAATAGTTCATTTATTAGTAGAGGCCCAATTGAAAATTTATTTAGTGCTACTGAGAGTCTATTGCTTAAGGTTTGAATATCTTTGCCTGAAATGTATAGTACGGAGTCGTCAGTGTACAACATTGTTTGTATATAAGAGAAAAAATAAAGGCCCCAAAATTGAGCCTTGAGGGACTCCACATGTCAAAGGCAGGGTGCTGGACCTTACATTATTTGCTACCGTACACTGCTGTCTCTGGGATAGGTAATTTTCAATTCAAGTCAAAGTTCTATTTCTAATACCGTATGCTTCTAATTTGGATATTAAGATATCATAATTTATGGAATCAAAGCCTTTTTTAATATCTATAAATGCGGCCAGACTTATACTGCCTTTATTTCTATTTTCTAATACATTATCTACTAAATTGCTAATAGAATCTAAAGTGGATTTGGCTTTTTGATACCCGCTTTGATATGGTGATAAAATGTTATTTAATTCCAAATGCACAGAGATGGCAGTGTGAAGAAGTCTTTCAAGCACTTTTTTTACATGTGGAAATACATAGATTAATTATTTTTATAAAGCGTGACGGATTATGTAATACTGCTTTTTTAGATATAATGCATAGGTAAGTAATCTAATGCTGATGACTTTGAGACCTATTATTTCCTCATTTGAAAAGGAGACATCAGGCATATCGTCTTCACACCGTGTACCATTAAACTAGAAGTCTTTCTGGTGAGCTTCTGCTAATTTTGGCCCTATTTCCGCAAAAAAAGTATTTATAAAATCGGCTGTATTATTTTGAGAGATTTGATTCCCTAAATCATTTATTAAATTAATAAATTTTGAACCTTTTTTGTTTGAAGGCAGTATCTCCTTTAATGTAGCCCAGAAACCTTTAGTCATTAAGCATAGGTTGACCTAGTTCTGAAAAATATTTATTTCTAGCGGTGTCAACTTCCAGATTAACTACATTGCGAAGGCGCCTAGCACGGTACCATGTTAAAATGAGACGAGAGTTTCTAGCCTCCTTGAGCAGGTGATTCTTATCAGTGATTCTCTCTATTGAATAATTAGTCATCCAAGGGTCAGGTTTATCTCTCACCTTAAACTCTTTGACAGGGGTTTTAATATCCAACATGCGCTTTAACATATTTTCAAATATGTCCCAGCATTCTGTAGGATCTTGACAATTATTAAGATAAGTCCAATCACAATTTTCTAGACTGGCTAAGTACAATTCCATATGAAATTGCCTATAGGACCTATAGTTGGCCTGTTTCATGGTGAGGAGCTGTTCCAGAGTGTGTATCAATTACATGTACCCCAAGTCGGACAGGGTACTGTCATGGTCGATTTTTCTATGACATTCCCACCTAGGTAATATTTCTGGACCTAGATAATAAAGTATATATATTCTAAAGTTTATAATAGAAAAAAAGGTAGAAATACTTGCCATCACTAATTTTAATTTTGATGAAACCTGGTATCCGGCATGTAATAAAATACCAAAAACTGCAGATATATGTTTGTCCCTTGCAAATGCTTAAGTTTATATTATTTGTCTCACAAATGTAAAATCTCCATCCCAAATCTCATCCCTATGCTTATCTGAAACAAATCTGGATAATATCCTCTTTTCTGGTGGTAATCTCAACAGCCCTCAGCAGTGACCTCATTAAAAATTCAAAATGGCTGCCACTTATCTTTTCACACATAGTAGATTCAGATTCTCTGACCTTAGAAACATATATTTTGAACCTTCAATTGTATCTCTATGTTGATTAGAACCAGAGATGTGTTATTTCATGCATTTTAACGACTTTTTGGTGGCCATTATGAATTTTACGCTATCCTTTGAAACTTCAAAACTAAAAGATATGTTCTATTGGATAGGTCTTTTCATGCTGATTTTAATAGAGTCATCATAGATGTGAATATGATGATTTGTCCCATTTTTATAGCAGTTTTCCTGTTTGACCTGGTTTAGTGGTGGCCATGTTGGATTTGGGGCACTTCCCCAGGCGGGATCGCCGGAAACAATTTTTTTCTGGAAAGTACATATATCAAAGAGGTGAAAACCACTGAGAAACCTTTTCTTGCAATTTTGTTGAGACTAGGCTATATATTTCCTTTCATTTACTGGACTACAACTATCCACATCTTACGGAAAAAAGATACGGCCGCGGTATACATATGGCATACGGCCATAATTGTGTTTCTGTTCAGCATACGAAGCAAGAAAAAAATGCATCTTTGTCGTATTTTGGTCCAAATATAGGGTGGGGTAGGAGGGGGGGGGGTAGTATGTTGAAAACTGAACATATACCATGCTTTTTAGGGCCGCATGTGTCTTTTGTGTGCGGTATGTGGTATTTTTGCTCCGTATGTGTCATATCACTTCAGATTGTAATGGTGATGAGGAGATGGGGATGGTAGGGGCCGTGAGATTGGTTGAATCTTCAAGGGATATCGAAATCCGAACCCTTGTGTAATAAATGTTGGTTGGAACACTTGAGCTATACAATTGTTTACTATTGTTTACCCTCAATGGAGAACAATTTGAGTGCTCCTCTGTGTTTAGTTCATGCAATTGTGAACACTGTCAACCAAAATAGCAAATTTAAGTTGAAAAGAACAAGTTATATCCTATTTGATGTATTACCAAGGCCATGACATACTGAGAAAGGTTATTTAACAGGGTTGAGATATGGTGCATTCTGGGTTAAATCAATGGAGCTGCCGCGTCCACTGTGAAGTAAAATGCATATGTTAATAAACAAAGCATACATGTATATCTACATTGAATCCTTTAGAACCAGCTTCTAACTCTCATTACTTACCAGCATCAGTTTGTAGGTTGAGCCCCCAATTATCCATACTAGAACCCACATGAAATAGTATACACATGTGGCTCCTAAATTCACCAGTACTGTAGTTATCATTACGGGTAATGTTACATTTAGGAGCCTTACAATAAGGCCACTGGAGGCAGCCAGGCAGAGACACTATCTAGACTGTAACGTGGTACCGTCTGGTGTCCGCTCAATAGTACACCTGCAGCCACAGGAGAGGACAGGTGAGTGGTGCCCTATGTATCCCTGATCTATATACCAGACTCACAGGTGAGGTTGTGTATACTTATATACCAGAGATAATATAAAGCAGGCAGCTCTAGACATGCAGACACACAGGTAGAAAATAATGCAGTACTCATGATTTGCACTGGTTGTACACATGGCATAGGATCTATGGTATACATGTGAAGCCTTAAGCACTCCAGGCCCAATGTGCCTGGACGGATTTATATCTTAAGAAAATGATCCAGATTCCCAGGATATTTTTAAATGAGGATCATAGGTTAGAATCCCATGCACCATGGCACAACAGGTATTGTGTTTTTCACATTACTGATTTAACCCATTTGAAGCATGAAACCACTTATATTGACATATTATATTACATATTAAATATGTGAATACTGTAAACATATATATTTTCGCGCAGCTAAACTTTCGCGCACCTGCCATTGAAGGACATGTCATGTTCGCGCAATCATATTTTCGCGCACCTGCAAGCACCACACCATTAGCTACATGTCATTTTTTACGGTTTGTAAATCGGACAATTATTAAGGATATTTAAGCCCAAAGAGTTTCATCCTATATATCATGAATGTAAAGACCATAATGAAGTAGACAGGCTGTCCCAGCGAAGCGCCTGTGGCAGAGGCCCGACTCTCTATCAGACCACACTTTGTTTTTTAAATGTGGGTTTCGGGCCCACCGCACTAGTAAAGGCCAAAAACGGAATTTAATTCCCTCCGATGTATGATCCAGAGAGAATAATCTAAAGAAAAAAAGTTATATGCAGTATAATATACCGTTGGAAAGATAAAAACAACAGGAAAATAATGATCTACTTCTCATTGCGATACAATAAATATTGAAATTCTCTCATTCTTTGAAAGAAAAAACAAGAGGGAATAAGTTTACTAAAACATCATTGTTTTCAATTGTTGGATCATCCTTTTATATCCCCCACCGACATTGGGAAATCCAAGTCTTCCACGCAAATATGAGTAAAATTCCTACAGCCCGACTTTGATCTTATTCTAATTTTTTTTTTATTTCGTCCTCCGTGCTTTTGAAATTTTCTGAGGTGTCCGTAACCCCCCCCCCAAAAAAAAGTGTGGCCTCATGAAGGTGCATGTATATTATGAAGATTGTTAGAAAGTACTAATTGGTTAGCTTGTGATTGTTAGGTCTGGTCTTGGTGCTCAGATCTTGTGAAGACAAGGAAAGGAAATACTTAGGCCATATTTTTGTGTGTAATATCACCAGTGAAGGATAAAAAAAAGATGTGGTTATCCATACTTTACTGATGAAGATCTCTGATTATTGATTCATCGATTACCATCATAAATACTAGCAACAATATATAGTGCTACACATCATTGGAAAGAAAATTTCCTGGGCATAATTTTCGCGCACATCATATTTTCGCGCACCTAAGCAGGTGCGCGAAAAACGCGAAAATATGTACTGAGCGAAAATTAATATGTTTACAGTAGGTAGATTAGTTCAATTCATGTTCATGATGCAGATATCAACAATATTTCTAGTTGAGCCACAGTGGGATTTGAACCCACAATCTTCTGAGTCTTGATACTAGTAGACAGTAGCAGGGTAGGCCTATGTAGTACAGTGTAGGCCTCAGTGCATTACCCAGACTGTAAACTTACAGTGGGGGCCCGATACTGTGGCATGTGAGGCTGTGTAGATGGGGAACTGCATGCCATGTATGTTTGTAAGTATGCATGTTTATAGCACAGGTGGTTGGTAGAACAAGAGAAACTGCCTGTCTATATAACATGTACAAACCAATTACAAACCAATCACTGGGTATACATCAGATATGGATATGCATAAGTCACTGCATAAGTGTTGTAAGCCTTCCTCAATGGTAATCATCCTCGGCTGACGCCTTGGATAGTTACCCTGCCTTTGACTTGTAACACTTATACAGCGACTCACCATATCCACAACATCCAGAACATAGGCTCATAGCCTTTCATTCTATTGAGAACCGCTTACATTTAGCCACTGAGCCCCTGATATATAACAAAATATTTAGAGGTTATTTATTGAACACTGCATTCCAGAGAATTCACCATCAAACTAGAGATACTTGAATACAATAAGCTTTATTCTGAAGTCAAAACCAATCAATTCTGATTGCATGCACTGATCCTTTTCATTTTCACTTTCAGGAATCCAGCCAAACAGAGCGTCAATTCCGTTGAGAAGGCCTACATGTGAAAACCAGGCGATATTTGTAATAAAAGTGTTATCCCATTCTTTCTCTCATATATGTTTTAATCTTAAAACAGACTTGGCCTATTGACTAGTAAAAACTTGTAGATATCCATGTATCCAATATGTCCTTGAAAAAAAAAGTTTTTTACATTTATAAATGCCGTAAAAAATAAATCCAAATGAATGATATACATTGTACATACTTTATTTTGTGCTGAATCATTGACTGAATGATGAACCCCATTCGCAGTTTGGTACCGGCTCCCGAGCCCTGACCACTGATCTAAGGACCTGACAGTCACTGTACAGATTTCAACTTTTAATTATGTTTTATCTAAAGATGGTATCCTCCCCTATTGCGATGAGAAATATCCATTTTTGGCTGGACAATAAGCATGGTATGTTAAGGTATCGAATCTCTGAGAGCAATATTTCTGTACACAAAAGTATGGTTGTGTTTATGCATATGAGATCCTTGGTGATTGAGCCAATTATAAACAACTTTTACGGGATTTCCCTGCTTGACCCTCTTAGATTTGTAAGAAATCTCTCCAGCATGAACATGATAGCACCTAATAATCCGATTTTTTGACTAACATGTTTTGCACAAGTCAATTTAGATACTGATTACCACCAGGTAGAAAATTACTATTTAGATAAACTTGGTCACTTTGAAAGCGGAATTTGAAGTAGCGACTGAAGTGAATGAAATGATGATGGCCAAACCAACGTCGGAAGCCTTGAGCTTCCAGCCCTTTCAAGAGCCTGAAATATTCTGTAGTATTTCCTTTCTGGGGAATGTGGAGCTCAAAGGCGAGTTGCATTACGTTTTTAAGGCTGCCATCAGATAACATATTGTTCAAAACCCTCCACTCAGAGAGCTCAACATCAAATTTCAAGTATGGAATTATTTTCTGAAAAAAAGAGAAACACATAAGATTCATCATTTCTGTCACTGATGATGGCATACTGTAGCATGCAAAGACGTGTTGATTCAGGTAGACATGTACTATTCTTTACCCATTTAGTACTTGAATGAAAACCTCACTTATGTGGATTAATGCCTCCCTACTCACCAAAAGAAAGAAAGGAGAAATCCCATAAATCATATGTATATACATTGTTAGAAAGGTGTAAGGTTACTAATTTGTGCTGCCAGTAGTGCATCCATGCATCAGTTCGACCCTATAGGGATGGTACACAAGGTTTGACATCATGCACTTATGCATCATGATGATATAGCACATAACTATGGGGCTATTAATTTAAGGGTTAAAACACCCATAATACTTACATCCTTGTCCCCAAACCGTTTCAAGAATCCACTGAAGCTGTCCATGCTCCACCCCCGGGGGTCCACCTCCTGTCTGTCAGACAGCCCCAGGGGGTAGAAGTACACACCCGGTCTGTGTTCATGCTCCACTGTCTCACCCATACTGAAGGGAAACATAGACAATTCATGATTATCTCTCCACACTGAGTGTTTCCTCACAAGTTGAGCCTGTGCCAGATGCGGGCCTCAGGGAAATATGAACCAGCTGGGGCTTACCAAGTAATGAAACCACATTGTTTTAATAGATTTGAGTGAATTAATTAATCTCAAGTAATTATTGGTTAATTCTCTTCAAATGGTATTAAAATATTATGATGACATAATGGTGGAGAATGTGCTGTTTTTCATGCCCCTGTGAGTAATGAATGCCCCTAATACTCTCAGGGTGAACTAGTGCTAGTCTGACTAATTCTTAGGGGTCTAGCTTGCCCAAATTCTACCATAAAGACTCTATTTACAAGCATTATCTGATCTATTTCAAAGAGGGGCAAATACGTATGTACTCAGGAGGAAGTGCCAGGCATTGATTGACTATTCATCCAGCATTGCCTGAATTTGCATGATTGCCACGTATGGGTTGTACTACCTTGGATCAAAGGTCCTTAAAGTACATCCGAACCTCTTCCGATAAGCATCATCAAAGGCCCAATCATACTTGATCCTTGATGGGAAAGAAATACATGATGAAACATCGTGTTTTACATGCGACAACTCACAAGCTGGTGTAAGAAGGAAAAGACAGACAAAACAAGAGGAAAGCCCACATGTCATACAAAGAAAGTTATGAAGTTGGTCAAAGAAAACCTGTAATATCTACCATACCCATACAAGTTTGTGAAGTGAAATATAATTCTTTTTAAATCATTAAACTGAAAAGAAGATAAATCTCACCCGAACGAGTAGACTGTGCATGGTCTCTTTGGTATAAAAGCCCTGGCCATACAGACAGGCCACCCACCATCCTTATCTACCCAGTGAGGCCCGAAATACGTCCAGTTTGTGCACTCAGCCTGCACCTGGGAGGTCATACTACAATGAAGATGGGGTACATTGAAGTTAATCTCCCTAGTACCCTATGACTCACTGGTGTTGTGTCACTCAATATATATGGACAACTAGCCCATGCTCACTGATGTATCCACCACCCCCTATACCAGCCCTGCACTCACTGATGTGGCAACCAGTGTACAGACATTAGATTAAAAACACTGCAAATGTTGATAGTGGCACTTGGGAAATGCTGATCTGATTTTTGTCAAGATTTTTGTCGATTGGGGTTGGTGTTGGGTTTGGTAGGGGCGTAAAGGTTTTGACCTCCCCTGAAAGTGTGGTGTGAAAGTGCTGAAAGGCCCATGCAGCACTATACATGTACTGTAAAACCTCTCTGATAAGCCAACCTTTTTGGGGGGATTTTTGGCTTGATTCGGCTTATAGTGTCTCCTCAAAGTGGGGGGTCAGCTTATAAGGGAGGTATTTTATCCAGTTCATTGTAGTTTAAAGCTCTCTAAATGACCCAGAATTCCAGTCTATACGAAAACATTTTCACCACGCAGGACATTTGGTCCTGCAGATATTTCATTTTGCAGGCCCGGCTTATTTTTTGCAGGCCCGGATAACGGAGTACAATCTTATCATTTAAGAATCAAATGAAAGGCAACTATCACACTAATAGTGATAATGAATAGTGTTACCCTGTATGTTAGAAATATATAAATCAATTGAATATGTAAATCAGTGAAGAAAATTACAGAAAATATTCATGCTTTCTATTTTATGCTGTAGAAACCTTAATACTTGTCCGATTTACAAGCCGTAAAAACTGGCATGTAGGCAAAGACCTACAGATGACAGCCAGTCATTCAGGCCGGCAGTAGCCACGTTTCCGCCGGCCCGGTAGCCTTTTTGCCGGCTAAAGCTGGTGTCTGGCAGGATTTTGTATAGACTGAATTCGGCACACAAAGTTATCCCGAACGGGGGGGAGGGGGGCGGCTTATAAGGGAGGTCAGCTTATCGGGGAGGTTTTACAGTACTTCAAAAGAGTGGGCGGAAAAGAAGCTTCTACAAAATCAGCAAGGCCAGCCTAAATAGGGGTGGGGGGTACAACAGTTTTTTGCATAAGTCTATGGCAAAAATCCAATCGAGAAGCAGTTACACTTCATTAGGAAGCTGAGAATGACAGGTTGAAACACCAGCTGGAGGCACAGGTAATACTCTGAGGTCATTCTGATGCACAGGCAGTGATGAGAAAGCCTCTCTGTGTGGTTTTAATCTCTAGCAGAGGCATCACTCTCAGCAGATTTCTAGGTCTAGACTCGAATCCAAATGCATATGTTACCCACTGGTGAATACAGATAGGCCTAATAGTACAGAGACTAGTGCTGTACATTTCCACATCGAACCTCCAGTGCGGGTTATCCAATATTCTAGGGGTGGGGATCACAAGAGTTTTTGAAAGTATAGAACAATACTAACATTGCAATTTTCCGACCCAAGGTATGGGTTATAGTATTCTGGCAAAGTCGGGGTACGGGTTTTATGTGAGATGCGAATTATAAGTGGGAATTTATGGTACAGTAAAACTTGGATACAACAAACTTCCTTACAACGAATTTTGGTTACAACAAATAGATTTGCTTGGTCCCGATTTTCCCCCATACATTTCTATGGTTAAAAAACTTGGTTATAACGAAGTGCTGTTGGCCTAAACTTGTTTATAACAACCTTTTTCTTTTTGCATTCGGAAATATAGTTAATGAATTTCCGAGTTAAATTCAAGTAAACGCATTCAGAAACCTAGCAATGAGATTTATTGATGAAAAAAACCCCACTCCTATTAAGCAAATTCATGCCAAAGAGAAATGACCCTTACATGATGCCACCCCCGCCCCCCCCCCCCCCCACCCAAAGCCTCCCCCACCCCCTGGCTGACTGGAGGAGGTGGTGAGCGACTTTTGGGAGGTGTGAGGGCCGCTCCCCCCGTCTCCCCCACCCCCTTGCTGACTGGAGGAGGTGGTGAGCGACTTTGGGGAGGTGTGGGGCCGCTCCCCCCGTCTCCCCCACCCCCTGGCCGGCTGGGGCAGGTGGTGGACCCCCTTTGGAGACCCCCACCTCCCCTGCCCTGTACTCGGCCCTGGTGAGGGGAAAATCAAAGACTGAGAAGCCCTCTGCCTCTGTACCCGCCCTGGTGAGGGGAAATCAATGACAGGGAAGCCTCCTCCTCTGTACCCGCCCTGGTGAGGGGAAATCAAAGACAGAGAAGCCCTCTGCCCCTGTACCCGCCATGGTGAGGGGAAATCAAAGACAGAGAAGCCCTCTTCCTCTGTACCCGCCATGGTGAGGGGAAATGAAAGACAGAGAAGCCCTCTTCCTCTGTACCCGCCCTGGTGAGGGGAAATCAAAGACAGAGAAGCCCTCTGCCCCTGTACCCGCCCAAGGTGGCAGGAATACCCCCCCCCCTCCCCTGCACTTAATAAGAAATGTCTGAGGTATGAAGTGCTGCTTTGCTCCAGTGTGTTTGTCTATATAGTAAAGTATTATACTTTATATTAAAAAATCGTGACCAAGCACATTGTTTGTTATAACCATAAAATAAGATTTGTTATAAATGGATTTCTATTATAATAACGTTACATACATTGTACTAGGATTTATGCATATTTAACACCTCTTAACCTCATTAAATTGCTGGACTTGGTTATAACGAAATTTGGTTATAACGAACTTTTAACCTGGTCCCAAGGGATTCGTTATAACCAAGTTTTACTGTACTTAAGAATATTGGAGGTTGATTCATTGTTTTTCGGGGGAGGGGGTCAGATGAAAAGAGAAATGACCACCATAGGCCCCAATGTTAAAGAAATCGGTTGGGATGGTTAGGATATAAGATTATTTGAAAATGGAAAACTAAAATGGAAAAGCAAATGAGAAAATCAGGTGAGAATTGCCTGAAGAATTGCAGGGAAAAGACTGGCCGTAGTGCCATTAGCTGTGGATGCTGATATGAGATTTACCTTTAATACTTCAGAGTTGGATGTCATCTACAGGATATATTGAACTATTTTTGTCTCCAACATTTCAGAAAATGCCTACACTTTATACTATAGACATGATAGACACATAGAAGCCAAATACAAATTTCCACAGTACGTATGTAATGTACAGACTACTCACCGTCTTAAGGTTATTAATGGGACCTCCTTCCCACTTACAACTGTTGGTGTGTAGCTCCTCAGCACCACATCTTGCCAAACCGGTGAGTTCTATAATTATAGACAAAACATTGTGTGTAAAGTTAGTGATGGGCAAGTAAGCACAGTGAAATGTGCCTAAAATCATGTGGATGCTAATATTGTTGAACCGTTCAAGAAAGGACCATGAAAGTGTCAAAGGTGTGTACATGTATGCCCTGGATCTAAATGTCCCATGATGTCACTCCACTTTCTATATAGTAGTGACTAGTGGCCCTCCCTGAGAAGAGGCTAGAATAGAGGCTAGAATAAATTAGAAACTTATTGTAATGTCTTGGTCCATCAGATTTCAAAACCAATCTCTCTCTCTCTCTCTCTCTCTCTCTCTCGTAAGAGAGAGAGAGAGAGAGAGAGAGAGAGAGAGAGAGAGAAAGAGAGAGAGAGAGAGAGTCTGTGGTTTCCCGGCTATAGGCTCACAGTGCTTGGAGTAAGCAGCAGGGCGCCAGTGTAGGTGCACCGCGGCCGGGGACGCGTGTATTTCACGCGGCGGCGAATATAGGCAGCTTTTGCCTCCCCATGCACCATGGCCAGAAATGCTTGGCGGCTAGCGCGTTTGCCTCACACACCAAGGGTCCCCGGATCGAGTCTGGTTGGAAATCTACCAATTTTAAAGTGCAAATATATATATAAAAAAATGGCCCTAGAATTATTTTAACGTATAGGTAAGTAAAGTCCAACTTCTACCTTCATGATAAAAAAAAAAAATTACATGGATTTACAGAGAAATTATACCAGAAAATGTCTTTTTTCTATAACTCTGTAAATAACGGCCCTACGGGACTGAGAATCTGCCTATAGACTCCTTGTTTCGTCCCCTTCTGTTACCAGCGCCTGGATGGCGTGGTACTTAGAGGGTTCGTCTCAAAGTCTTGGGGTAAAGGGTTTGAATTGCCATAAAATGTCGGATTTTATGCGAACGAATTTGCGGAAGTGCTCAAGACCACCAGAAACGTGCTGATATCCCCCGGAAGAGTGCCGATATCACTAGATATCAGCACGGGTATATCACCTAAAAAGCACAATGAGTAGCCCAATCGTATAATAAATGACTGTAATGATTCCAATCCAATAAATCCTGTTGGTAATTATGTTTTTACAACCTGACCAATGGTAGGGAGTTCAAATTAATGCTGCCGCTACCGCTGTAGTCCGCCCGTTTCTGTGATCCAATATCTGGTAAATTCAACTATTTTGAAGGAAGAACTATACATACCTCTACACACACCTGCTGTGCTATCAAAAGACAAGCTGCAGCACACAAGGCCACAACAGCCACTGCCTTAAGGCCCATCCTCCAGGCCCCTGCCAGACACATGATGGACACAACCTCGTAAAGATCAAATCCTGTACAATCCCCAACAAATCGAATCCTGCTGTTCCAATGGCCCTACGATGATCAGTGCTAAGTTGCACTAATGTTTAATCCTCCAGGTTCTTTTTATAGATCTGATTATTGTCTCAGCTCCACTCTGAACACAGGTTTAAACTGAGCAGCATGCTTATACTTTGAGTAGATGACTCTATATAGCAAAAGGTAAGACAGAGCTATACGGCCATCAGGCCTAAAAGAATTGTTGTATTTGGGTAACCCGATCTACCCTATTTTCATGGCCCAACCCTAAAGATATTTCTGGGATATTTTGGAAATTTGCAATTTCAAAATTTACAAAAAGTTTTGACCCTCCTGGGCCACTGTAATACACAGGCTTCTACTCCAAGTACAAGCATGCTGTGTAGTTTAAGCCTGTGACTCCGAATGCTGCTCTAGGAGTGCCAAGATATGAGCTTTTACAACTTGCAATTATCCAGCTAGGTCAACTGTGCCAAGGGTGTCGTCATTCATCAGTGCGTAATAAGCATGCTCTCCAAACACAGCTTTACCTAACTTAAACCACACTCTCTAGGATTACCAACCATCAAACGTCTGGTGGGAGACATCTGGCCCAAGGGACCTTCTACCACAAAAACTCTGGCTGTGACTCCTCATTATCTATAATCACTGGTCTGGAGTCTCCTTCTTTTCCTTTATGGTGGTTGGAAGCTCTTGGTAGGCACTTGGAAGAACCGCACTACAGGGCCCAAACCAGCAGTCACAGGTGGCACACTAAAATTGGCACCCTTATGAGTGCCTGTCTGAAATGACTATTCATTTTTGCTCCTATTCAGCCCCTATTAGAGATAACAGAGCATGCACTAGCTTATTGGAAAGCTCTTTTAGCCGGCTATCCGCTACTTATCATTGGGAATATATTTAATTGTAAGTCCTAATATGGCAATTGTAAAGGTCAACTTTATCTAAGCGAATTTCATTGAAATATCCATGGCCCCTTTGTATTAACATGCAGCCCTCTTTCTACATATCAATAGTATGCTACATGTCCGTTTCCAGCCTCCTGCGTGGAATCCCAAGAGGTTTCCTGCATTCCCCTAAATTAGTCATGTTCTATCTTGATATACCAGTGTTAAAGGGAAATGCTACTTGTCGAGATAATACTGAAATTCTATTGCTATTTGCATGTAACTCAAGATTATATTAGCTTGATTTATTATCAAATAGAAAGTGAAAAGAAATTGACTTGTCACCGAACTAATTTTCATGATACAGCCATTTGAGCAAATGAGTACCTTAATTATAGAAATGAATGGGAAAACAGTATTTTCTCACATTATCGGTCATGGTTTATCCCCCTCTATTGCTATATCAACCAAAACTTGGGACTGTTTCATGGGCATCTATAGGAACATTTTAGATGTAAAATACTAAGGGGTCACCGATTAAATAAGAAAGTTATGAATTTTTCAAAAATATTTATTTTGCCTTAACTATAGGATGCTATGGGTGTCCCAGTGACTAATAAATGCCATACACACAGGCATAATCTCTGGATGGCAAATACAATGGTTGATTAGGGGAAAGTACCATACATTGGAATACAAATTTAGCCAAAAGAAGAATTTTCAAGAGTATTGATTTTTGCCACCAGGTGGCCTATGTGTAGGAGCCCGCATTTCCCTTTAAGCAGTCTGGGTATCCCTATGAAAGCCTATTGGTAAGATGTTAGATCCTAACACCAGATGTCACTACTGAGTCATGGTTGAGATCTAATCGGAAGTTTCACCACCTGTGTCTGGTATCAATGTTCATTTTAATCAATAAAAGAATGTATTATACAAGTCACATGTTGTAGGATTCGGGTTTAATCAGTGAGATATATAAAAACAAGTAACATTGTAACGTTGTGCAAGCCTGATATGTCATGTTACCTTGCAATTAAAGAGAGAACAGAGTGTCTCTAGTAGTTGGTGCCAATTTGCCACACCAGGCTGTGTACATTTGTGTAGCACCAGCTTGCTTCTGCAGCCTATGCATGTTTTGGTTGATTTCTTCACTTCTACTTAGGGAGTGGTCATTTTTTAACAACAGGGGGGGGTTGGTGGATTTGGGGGGGGGACCAAAAAAATTAGGACCCCTCTTGGGGGGGGACCAAAAGAATTTGGACCCCTCTTGAGGGGGGGACCAAAAAAATTGCACCCCTTTTTAGCGAAAAAGCCCGTGCGTTACTATAGCTCAAAGGGGTTGGCCGCGCTCAATTTCAACTTGCCTGAGGGGGGGACAAAAAAAATTTTGACCCGCTCACACGAAAATCCACAGACCCCCCCCCTGTTGTTAAAAAATGACCACTCCCTTAGGATACAAATGTAATTCCAAATGTTCTGAGAGGGAGTCAATGTCCTCTATCACATGATTACAGTCAGAATATATTGTAACCGTTTTAAAAAATTTATCCAAGTGCCTACTCTTGGTGATAGCTCAATGCATATCTGATCCTATGTTAACTGAACCTTTTAAATTTATAACTTATTTGCACTGAGAAATACCAGAGGGCGCCCAGGTGCCTCTCTCCGCGCCCCTCCCCCTTTTGGCTACCGCAATGCAATATACCATATATGGGATTTCCCATTTAAACATGTTATTATAGCTATCACTGCGTTGCCTACTACCGTAAAAACTCGCGTAGAAGCCTCGGCTTGTACACGAGTCAGAGCCAACTTTCTTTTGATACCAAACATGCCTATATGGGGTGCGGCTTATACGAGAGTTTTTATAAGTATAGTATAGTACTAAATTAACGGTTTTCAGATTCCCTATTAGGCTTATAGGATTTCCCAAAGTTAGGGGTGCGGCTAATATGTGAGTTAGGCTTATACGGGAGGTTTTACGGTACTGCTAACCCAGAACTGGAAGGTACCAATATAGCACACACCAAATTCCCCCCAACCCATATATACGACTACGTAACCACATATAGGTGTGTTGGTGGGGGGGGGGGGGCATGGTCAAAGGTCTGAAACAGGGGTGGCAGAACGACCAATGTAAATAGTCTAGATCGCATCATCATGGAGCCCTTACCAAAAACACTTATACCTTTGTGTTAACCCCTAAATAGCTTTAGTTGTGAGTGATTGGCCTGCCTGTGCAGTACAGGTGTGTAATGTATACACGGTCTGTCTAGGATAATGCTAGGATGTCTTTTCTGTGAGCAATTTGGCGGTTATGTATTAATTTTCATTAGCCAAATTAGACACCAATTAGCCAAACGTGATTTAGACTAAACAAGAATATATTTATATGCTAAAGCACAATGAATCGATTGCAAGCGTAATTAGTGAAATAAGTTTGAGATCATTTTCTCACCTTATCCACTCTCCTACAACCCCACACCCTTAAATTTGTATCTAATATAAAGTTTTGGTTCTAATTAGTATCCACATTTATCCCCTTATTCAATTAGCCAATTTGACGAATTTTACTGTTAAAGCATGAGCCAAAATGAACTTTGATTCGCCATTGGAGATTGGGTGAGTGGCTAGCATTATCCCTGTCTGTATGTGAGGTGTATGTGTGTGGGAGGCTGGTTCTGGCAATTCCACTGTGGAAAGATTGTTCATACTGCCACCCGGGCTTCCCTTAAACTATATTTAGGGAATAGTAGTTTCCAGTCAGTGCTATTTATGGGTGATTGAGGGTCCATATGGGGATCAAACAAAGCATAGTAGACAGGTAGATTCAGGTAGGTCCAACCAGTGGACCTATAGAGTCCGAGCCCCTTATTTCAAGGGCACTCAGGCAATACTGTTGTGCCTCTACATGGGTGCCCACAATTTTGACTGTGTCGCCATGTCGGATTTAAGCAAAAGGGCCGTGTCACTGTGTCGATTTTTAGCTATATAAGAACTTAGAGAAAAAACCCTGTGTAATCCAGGGGCAATGTTGACATTCCTTCACATTTCGAGTCTATTTTGTACTCTATAACTGAGTGGTATCTTGCAACTGTAAGGGAAGTGGTTACCACACCCTTCCGCGCACCGAACTGACCCAGTAATGTACGGCGCGGTCAGATTGTCAGACGGGGAAGTAGCTCAGTTGGTAGAGCAGCAGATTATGTGATCTGACCGTCGTGGGTTCGAGTCCCGCTTTCTCCAGATGATTTTTCCGCGACCATTACACAACTGTCCTTTTGAAGAATGGGCACTGGTTGATAACATATCCATGTATCAACAAGATTCTTTGTTTGCTTGAACCTTCTTAGATGGAGGTATCACTCACGATCCATTATAACCACTGAATAAAATAATTTATGTTACAGAAAAATGATTTATAAAATATGATTATTTTTAAATGACTATTTTTGTAGAAATATTAAATTGGGAATTTAGAGCAAGCTACCATAAATAGACCTGAAATAGCCCGATATGATTAGGCCAACAAGACCATATAGCTTCCTAATATTCCTATTTCGCTAGATTTCTCAAATCTGTGGCCAGGAAGAGCAAGCTCCTAAGTAATTGTCTGACTTTAGGAAATCGCTCTTGAACAAACATATCTAACAACTTTGTGATATATGCTTAGTTATCCTGATGTCTGGCAAGTGAACATGGTGATTCAGGATTGGCTCATATTTGGTGTTTTCTACGTTTAAAATCAATTTCAAATTAATATCTAACCTACCTGCCCTAATTTTGCTTGTTACCCGGGAAGGCCTTTTTTGGGCCTTATCAGGGTGACCCTTTTTGATAATAATGTCATAGTGTACAAATGGGAGTTTATGATGCAATTGTAGGGGTCGCGGAAAACTTAGTCATTTGATCGACCGGGAATCGAACCACAGACCTCTCGCACCGGTGACAAGCGTGCTAACCATTACACTACCAACCCTTGTCTGACTGTTCTCCACTCCCTACCTTACTGGATTACATTGACAAGTCCCTCGGACATATAGGGCACGATGCATGATGACAGCCAGTTATGGCACCCCCTGCGGGGTTCGGGACACACCCGGTGACATTGTGCCCCTACACTATGCTTTTACTGTTAAAAATATTCAAATAAAACGGTTAGAACATTTTATTGCACAATATATGGGTGGGCGTACCTTTTCATACGTTTTACAGTGACAAGTAAATTACTATACAGGATACAACATGAGCATATTTATAATCTGATAACCATAACAGTGCATTTTCCAAGGATTAATACGGGAGATTGCCGACCAAGCATTATCATATTTATATCTATCTAACAACAATTTAATGGTTAAAGTCTCCTAGATGATTGAACAATAAAATCTCAGTTCATGTACTGCTTTTGTTCTTGGTTTGTATGTCTCATATTATGCACTTAATGAAATTGTATCACATAGATTATTGAATTGGTTGTAGATTATCCATATCATAAGCCAAAGCAGCATCACAATTTGAGAAAGCAGAATTAGCCAACCTTGTCACTAGTACCATAGATGGTACCACTCAACAACTAAATACACTATGTAAAATATACCCCAGTAATTCTGGAATGCCTTATATTTCACATTATAATGATTGATATATATCTTACAATGCACACACCATATTCCTGCAGTGCTGGGGAAAAGACTGAAGGAGCTGATTGTGTGAAAACACAATATCAATATCAACACTTAATAACAACGCTTCTTCCGAACTGACAAGCTGTGTTCTCCGGGCATATAGCTGTCTCCCAGTGAAACGTGGAGTGTGCTCTTGCATTTATTGCCACATGTATTACATAATGTTATGTAACAATTATGATTACTAATTATGATTTATTATCATTGTCTGATGAAGATTCATAAATTGAATCAAAACGTTGCAAAACCAACTCCACCTTCTTTGATTTAAAGATCCCCCTCAGAATAAAATTCTCGCCAACTCAACTGTAAAACAACTTTCTACCTATGTGGCAAACAACACTCTGGGATATGGCCTATACTGATGTATTAGCAGTAGAGGTATACATCACCAGGGGGAGTATGTGTCACCTTTCTAACCACCACCCGGGAGCCTACCCTTTCTTTGGTTACTGTCTTTGTCCAGTCATGGTCCAGTTGAACAACCATGTCAGATGAACTGTGATATTTTGGGGGGAGATTATGGAGCCAGATAAGGAACCAGTTCAGAAGAATTGTACTTCTGGTTGTGGCAATGGGGCAAGAGGTAAATTCCTTGTTCATAATGGGAGTACTATCAGGAGGAAAAGTACCAATGTGCCTGACTGCATTGACAGCAGCACCAGGGAGGAGGTGATATACATAGCCGGTATTGTATAATGGGTTCCCGTACGCCCCATACCAAACCGAGGGGTGTCTGGCTTCAAAAACCAGATGCCCAGAGGTTTAGCAATGTTAGGTCGTGTAATAAAAATCTATTATCATGTAATAATACTGATTTTGGGGAAAGCTCTATTTGTAGGAAGAAATAATGTTTAGATCCAGCACAAAATGCTAATGACCTTTTGGTCAAACTCCATTGCCCTCAAGGTTATCTTAGTTCCTCTACCTCTCACAGGGTGTCATTAGTGTGCAACGGTAGGTAATGAATGGTACCCTGTGGCTCCATTTAGCCTTGTATCTATAGGGAGTCAGCATTGTAGAATATGGCATTAGCAGCAACATGTGTGAGTTGCCAGATAGTATAATAATACACCAGTCAGTATGGTGGATTAATACCTAAAAGTGCTAATTAAAGTCATATGCTAAATGTATGATGTCCAATAGTTCATTAATTTGCCTGTCATTATATCTGAAAAGTTGAAAACAAATCAGGTGATTGACTCATAGAGCAAGAGTCTGGAGTGAAGAGTCTCCTAACATATCCTCTGAACTTCTTACTTTTCCCTGCATAAATGAAGGGATTTATCCACCTATTCACTCGCCATATAGAAGAACCTACTCTGAGAACCATTGGTCGGAGATGCTCTGGAAATCTATGGATAATTGCTGATAGCAAAACTACCTCCAGATTACAGGTGACATAGACAACTAGCACATTTAACATGACTTTAGTAATCTTAGAATCTGGGGCTGGAGTTGGGGTTGGCTGATTGAGACTTGCAGCTGCTATGCTGCGCTTCTGTTTCCAAGCTACAAGCCCAATTTTGATGTAAATCCCGACAGTAGCTGGAATTGGGATGATTAAAGGAAAAATGAAGACTAGCTTTGAAATCAAATTCATGCTGTTGTTTACATCACATACCATCCCTCTAGTGTCAACCAACTGATAATACTGGTATCCAAAACCAAAAGTAGTCATAACAAGAATTATAGTAAACCCCCATATAATGGAAACCATGTAGGTTGCCTTGTTGACTGGTACCAGAGAGTGGTATTCTAAACAGTGAGTGATGTAGATAAGTCTATCTACTGCAATCACAAAAAGTGTGATAACATTAAGCATAGCCGACACATTAACAATGACCAGATACATGAAACAGGAGACTTTCCATCCAGTTCCGGTTACAATGTGTCCCACAGTTATTATGTGGAATGGTAAAGAAGCTGGATAAATGAGGTCTGCCAGGGTGAGGAAGGCAATGAAGATGTTACTTGAGGTTTCAAGTAGCTTATTTCTGACAAGGATGGTCAGAGTGATACCATTAGTGAAAATCACTAGTAGGGTGTCCATAACGTCCCATACCAAAAACATCCATGCAAAATCACCTGAAAACCAACACAGAGTGTTGTGGTCACAGTCTATTAAATTGCTCTGGTTGAAGTTTGTTGAATTTATTGAAATGTTCATCTTATCATGTATCATTGTAGGAGCTACAGCATTGAAGTTTTATCAAGATATCCAATATGGCTGACCAATAGACCTAGGACCTAGGACAGAATGTATTCCTGTCTATAATTGTATGCTGCACAAAGTCTGTGTTTAGAGTAAAGAGGTAGACGTTTTTATCTCCATAAGCTTCTGGAATTAAAAGGAAATCACACAGGTAGATAATCGTCTCTGAAGGTGTTGGATTGATATAGTTTCTTTACTGTTGTTGTTAACATACAGGAATACAATGAAAATAGTGTTATAATCCCTCTAAAGATGTTAGTACTCTTCAAAGTCCTCTATTTTTAGTTCTATTTGCCTCATGTAATTGCTGAAGGACATTTGCCAAAGCTTTATATGTTATGGAATTCGTGTAAATATACTCAATGCAGCATAATACTTTACCTCTTATTTGATGTGATTTCCTTTGAATTGATTTCTCCTATATATATATATATGATGACAACAGGACAATACAAATGTTTCTCTGATGGCATGAGGAGAAGGAGAAATGTATTTCTCAGGCTATATGTCCATGCTGGTTGCTATGACAACAAGATTACTTTACAATCAGTACAGACAGCTGTTCTTGAGGCCACTCCACATAATATAGAATCACTCTGACAGCAGTAAAACCTGACCACCATAACTATATCAGTGTTGTATTGACTACATGCTGTTCATCTAATCAATAGCTGGTTGTCATTACTTCTTTGACATGATAAATGATACATTAGCACTGACCGTGAGCTAACTGTATTGTCTGATTTCACGTAGACCTCTGCTTCATTTAGAGTATTCCATTCACTGATATGTGTAGACTGGAGAATGATTTTGCCTGTTATATCCAGAATTCCTTAACCCCAGGTATTAAATCTTTTTGAGGTAGATGACAGGAAACATCATCTGCCTATGATTAAATTTGAAAAATGATACGCCTAGCAGAACCATGTACTGACGTATAGCAAAAAGTTCCTTCTAATTGATCGCTTTTTGCATGTAAAACATACTATGCATGATGTGGAGAGTAAAAAGGACCTTTCAAACACCAGCACCTCTTGACATGGGACCATCCCCAAGACTATAGCCGATTTGCTGATGCGAATACTTAGATCTGCCCTCCAAATGCTGGATTTCTAGAGGTTAGAACTCCCCCTTTCAATATCCTTGATAGGCCACTGAACAGCGGTAGATCGAGAGAAGGCATGAGTTGTTCAAAGGGGGGGGGGGGGGGTGAGAGGGGCTACTGACCCTTATTTCCACCCTATTTGTGGGTTAAAAAGGATAATCGCACACTTTGCCAGTGGCATGGGGGCCCTTGATGGGGGAGGGGTTCACATGTCGATTATAAGACATGGCCATGTCGCCATATTGATTTTAAGAAATGCCCCATGTCCCATTCTAATTTTTCCTCCTGTCCTATATCACAAAGCCCCAAAATGGTCCATGTTTCCATGTCGAATTTAGGGGTCTAGGGCCATACACTGTAAGAAACTACTGTATTAAAACAGCACAATGTGCTGTTCATTTACAGCACTTATTGCTGTAGTTGGTATTATAGCACTATTTGCTGTATAATTACAGCATTATGTACTGTGAATTGGGTCTCCGGCACTGTTGCTGTATATTTACAGTACATTGTGCTGTAGATTTCCGCCGCTAGATGGCAGCAGTAGACCATTTCTGTATTAATTATTCCACCCAACCCTTTCCCGAGTCAAATAAAACCTCAAAAACTCTCAAGACATCATAGAATAAGAATGGATGAGAGAGACTGAATGCAGTTATCATAAAGTGTATTGATATTTGCATAATTGTGTTGAATAGTACAAAAAAACAGCAAAAGTATAGAATAGACACCACATTGGTGGGAAAAGTTAAATGCTTAAGTGCCCGGCCTGGGGAAAAGCTGGTATCACATACGGTTCAGCTGTATTGAAGCAGGATTAAACCATTACAGTCAGGCCTCGATATCCCGGGCGGGTCCGTTTGTGTTCAAAGTCGACCGATGTCTGAATCGACCGGGTGGGTGAAATGGCGGGAATAGGGTAGGTGTGGGAGTGGTGGGTGCGTAATGTGTGTGTGTGTGGGGGGGGGGGGGAGGAGGGGCAGCATACTTGTGTGTGGGGGGGGGGGGGGGGGGTGCGTTTTTGATCAACATATAATTTGTGCTACCTGGTATATGGAGAGATAGTCTTTAATGTTGCAGATAGAAAGGATAGATAGTTTTCTGTGATTTTATTTACAATCAAAAGTCTTAAACAGAGCCTGGGTGTGAGCAGGGAGTGTGTGTGTGTGTGTGTGTGTGTATGTGGGGGCATCTAAGAGAAAGGGGAGGTGCTGTCACCATCTGGCATGATTAACATTGTCACAAACAATGCTGTGTACATAACACAAACCAGACATTTCATTTTGCTCATCAAAGCAGTAAGTTATACAGGCCAAAAGAAACAGACAAACTGTTACCGGTGGTTAGTATTTTGTTACCCATATTGAATGCAGAGACCTCCTCGTGTATCCCTGTGTGTTATTGTGTTGGGGAAGAAGGTGGGGGGGGGGGGGAGTCTACTTGGGAGAGACATAGGACGGTCAAGTCTCAGTGCTCCAATCACTTTCCCACGGCTCTTCGTGAAGGCTGCCGGTCAGTCACGGCTGCCCAGCTTGCCCTATGTGTATACAGCACTGATCATCCGTGTAGACAGACCCCCTGGTGGGCCAACAGGCAGACCCTCAGACAAACCAACCGGGTTATCATAGCACCTTTATCATACTAATTTAAGGCCTTGTTCCCATATATACCGACCGATACCGGAAGCATGAATAACCGACTTATCATATACAAATAAAGAGCAATTAAGATGGTCCTGAACCATCTGCACCCGATAAAGTGAATCACCCGACTTATAGAAGACCGGGATATGGAGGCCTGACTGTACATTGTGTAGTGTGTATTATCCTAGTTGAGATTGAACTATTATGCAGGAAAGTACTCTCCATGCATGCGTATTAATTGATATAAATTGTTGAGAACAACAATATGAAACCTACAGTAGAAGCTGCTGTAACTTTACAGCACCCAGTTGCTGTACATGTACAGCAAAATCTACTGGAACAAAAGTTGCCAGCAACTTTTGCTGTAGATGTACAGTAGAAGTTGCTGTAAATTTACAGTAGAAGTTGCTGTAAAATTACAGTAGAAGTTGCTGTAAATTTACAGCAAGTCAGTTGCTGTACACCTACAGCAAAATCTACTGGAACAAAAGTTGCCAGCAACTTTTGCTGTAGGTGTACAGTACTTACTTCTTACAGTGTAGCACGCACCCCTACCCTACCCTCCCCCCTCCCCTTTCAAATTCATATATAGTCCGGCCCTGAAATCGGATGATATATTTTAAAACCAACCAGCCTAAGGCTGGTTAGCAGGTTCACAAGGCCAGTACAAACCGATCAGGCTCCATGGGTAACACTTAGATGAGATGAGGGACAAAACAGGTTAACAGGTGAAGATATCTAAAAGGGAGAACAACCCCTGCCATGTGCCTACCCCTCGCTGGATTTTGGACCATGAAAAAGATTGTTTTTTAACATTTTAAAATAAAATCCTACTTAAAATGTGTTCCAAATAGTGTTACAGTATCATATTTGGATGAAGGGACACAATAAAATAGCATTGCTTGGTATTAAAGGGCGAGTTACACGAGGCCAGCCGAAGTTTAGTAAGCTATTTCCATTAATCCAGGCTCATTCCCTGTAATTTTCAGACTGTTCCCCAGACCTCCCTAGGACACGTCTACTCAGTTGTGGCCATCTTGCATCTAGGCCCCCCCAAAAAAAGGTGTGTTTCAGGAAACCCGACCCTAGTTTAAAAAAAGGGCCGACCCTAGCATTTTTTCCCGATTTTGGAGAATTTTTTTTTTTTTGCAAAATATTCTTTTTTTCCCGGAAATTTTAGCAATTTTTTGGCCAGGAAGAACAGATCCTTTGCCTAATTTATTGTCCGACCTCAGGAAATTGCTTTTTAGCAAGAATGTCCAACAATTTCATGATATTCCTAGTTATTGTAAGAATCGATGAGTCGTCCTGATGACCCGCGAGTCGATGTGGCGGTTCACGACTCATTCGAGGTATCTCCAACATTAAAGGCGCACTGAACCCACAACGTCATTTGCGTACAAAACTCGGCAGGGTTAGGTCCTGGGTTGAGTGCGCCTTTAAAAAAAAAATTCAAAAAAAAAAAAAAATCCGACCTACCTACCCTAATCTTTTGGACCATGTTGCCTGAAACACACCTTTTTTTTTTGGCCCTATCCATGTAACTCGAATTTAAGTCAATTTAGAGGGTCCTATGAGCAAAGGTACATGGTACATTTTTTTACAGCGTATTTTCAATGGGTGGAATTATAGCATGCACTGGAAAAGTCTTAAATTGATCACAAAACTGATAATTGGCTTAAGTCTGAGCTTAATTCTGGGGAATAATGTGTGATAAAGCAGGTAGAACATGAAGTATGACCATATTGAACATTCTGGCTCATTGAACTAAATCGATTTTGGACCCTAATGATCGGACCATGTCATTTTAATGTGCTTTAATGTACTTCAAGCATGACCTTTATCGCCATGGTGTATGAATGCAGCCCTAGCAATTAACTCGACACTGCTTAATTCCAGGGCGTTGGTCTTAGAAGACGCCCCTGCCCCTTTGAGGAAAATCCCCCTCATCAAGGGTGGGGTTGCAGAGGGGTCCCCCCGTCCGGTCAGAAAGTCGCTGAAATTAAGGGCCCCAGGTCACAAAGTCGCTTTTTTAGACCATTTTTGCTATAGACATATTTTTCCAAAAGTCGCCAGGTCGCTTAAATTATTGTACCAGGTCGCCTGGAAAACAGCCCAGGTCGGCAGGTCGCTTATTAGGGAGTGTTCATTTATTAGTTACAGGGGGGTGGTGGGTTGGGGGGGGCGTAAAAATTACCGACCCCTCTTACCCCTCTTGAGGGGGGCGCGCAAAAAAATTAAGCCCCTTTTTAGCAAAAAAGCCTGCGCGTTACTATAGTTTAAAGGGGGGGGGCAAATTTTTTTGCCACCTTCTGCGAGGGGGTGTGTGTGAAACGTTCCACGCGCTCTCCAGGGGGGGAGGGGGGGGGCGTAAAAAAATGTTGCCCCTCCACGCGAAATCTCACCACCCCCCCTGTAAATAATAAATGAACACACTCCCTTACCCTTCTGGAGCCACAAGGGTCAATTTCCACCCCCACCCGTGAAGAATGGTCACAATTTGGAGTTTTCGCCAAATTTCCTGGCAACATGGGTCACTTTTGACCAAAATCCCCATGAAGGATTGTCAAAGGGTCAGCCGCACAGCGGCACACCCCTGTCAAAAATGATCTATGTTGTATCATCAGTGTATGCAGCGGGTCAGCACCGGGGTCGGCATAATGGGCAAGTCTCTATATAGGGCCCCAGACGGGTAAAATCGACAAATCGACATGAGCCTTGTGACAAGGGACAAGACCTATTTCTTAGAATCGACAAATGACATAGGCATTTCTTAAAATCGACAAGTGACATTTGACCTAGTGACAATTTTACAGTGACAGTGACAAGTGACAAGACCCTTTTCTTAAAATCGACAAGGGACATTGACATTTATTAAAATCGACAAGTGACACAGCAACCCCCCGTCTGGGGCCCTCTATATAATAGATGGGGCTACTCTTTTCCGAATAGTGGCGTGGCAACCGGGGGGGGGGGGGGGGGGGGCAAACCAAAAAGATCATACAAAAGGGGGTCAAAACCGGTCAAAATATGTCTCAGTCTCCCCTACTTTGAAACACGCCCCTGTAATTTAACTATTTCTTATGTACTTCCAAATTTAGAGCGGCAAAAGCTCTCCACCAATATCAAGTCATGATTAAGAAGGTATAAATACCTGTTAACTTTGGTGAGGTTAAATTAAAACCGTTATACTCAAAGGACTGTGTCAACATTAAGTTTATCATTTCAAAATACCTTTTGTGTCATCTTGTATGGAAAAAGGGGGATGTCATGATATCTACTTGTGTTATCCAGTCGTACGCGGGAACACCATCAGAGACGCAGCTACCTAGTCGTGACGTCACGTTTATAATGATTGAATAGGGACCTTTAGCAAACCCGACGTAGCTCATTAAACGCAGACGTAGCCTATCCTATGCTTTCAGCACTGGTACGTCTGCGTTTAATGAGCTTTTACGTGGTTGCTAAAGGTCCCTAATAAACTTCCTTCCGACCACAGAAAAGAGACGTCGTCTTTTATCTGTGTTCCGACCTAGATACGCCCCTTATAAGGACATACAGCCCTTACAGTTACAGGGTTAATTGGATTGCGTCATGATCATGACCCGGGGTAAAAACCCGGCCAAAAACAGCGAGCAGAGTGGCGTAGAGGTAGCGCGCTGCGGGGTTCATAACCCGCCGAGGCCGTGGTTCGAGTCCACGCTCTGCTAATATCTTTAGATTTTTCTAGTTTTTTTTTTTTTAAATTTAGGATGTCTGTATCTATTTAACATGGGCCAGAACCCTTTCTCAGACGTGGCGAGCAGAGTGGCATAGTCCCGGGGCATAGTGGTAGCGCACTGCGGGGTTCATAACCCGCCGAGGCCGTGGTTCGAGTCCACGCTCTGCTGAAACAGTTTAAAGTTTTCTCATCCTTTTTTTCTCTGGTTCTGTCAAATTAGACCACCTTATTAGGCCCAACCTCCTGTAGAGAAACAGCTAGCAGAGTGGCGTAGTGGTAGCGCACTGCTGGGCCGTTAACCCGCAGAGGCCGTGGTTCGAATCCACGCTCTGCTAAAGTTTTTTTGTTTTTTTTTAATTTAAAATTCCCAAATAAGATAAATAACATAGTTCTGTTTTAAAACCCCGGTTTAAAAATTATCAGATGCATCTATGGAGAGCGATATGTTCTGATATGTTCACCCCTCCAATAAAAATCTATAAAGCTTTGATATCAACGTTTGGAATTGAGGGGTATAGCCTATAAGCCCTCTAGTATAATTGTGACTACCGGTATAGGCAGGTATGCCAGGACCCCGGGCCAGGACGTATCGGATAAAAATTGACACAGTGACGCGCCACTTTTCTAAAACCGACACGGCAACATGGTAAAAGAAATCAGGTAATATTATAAACATATCATTTAGCCGAAAAGGGTGGGTAAATGGGGGGGAGGGGGGTCCCATGTAACCTGTCGATTCTAAGAAAAGGCCATGTCGCCCTGTCGAATGACTACACTGTAAAAACTGTGTTTAACTTTAAACACCAAAAAAGCTAAACATGTTTAATCCGTACACACTGAACAAAATTAAACAGACATTTTGTATGTTAAACACTTCATTTCTAAATGCTTAAACACTGAAGACATGCATGTGTTTAAACATTTAGAGAGTAAACATTTATTCAGAGAGGTGTTTACTATTCAAACATATGTTTTCTTTGTGTTTAGACTTTAAACATACATCTACCACCTGTTCAGCATTTAAACAATGAGGGGTTTAGATACCAAATCATGCACAAAACACGTTTTCTCTAGTATAGCAATAATATTGCCATCATTATTCCAATAAGCTTAGCAGTTTTTTATAACCTATTGGAATGAAAATTTAATGCTAATATTTATGATCCAAACATAAGTTTGGCTTTTCCAAAATACATGTGTTTCTCTATAGTTTAGAAAATCTGCAGAAATGATAAAAGTACTCCAATTACAAACATAATTATAAGCAGAAAAGTGATAATTAATGGAGTGTAATCCCCTGCCTACAAGAAAATGTGGCTGATGATGTGTCTGTTTGTCATGATTGGTATGGTTGTTTAAACACTTAACAAATACATTGCAAGCATGCTCAACACCTTATCAGGTTGGACTTTATCACATTTGATCTAAACATCTAAACACCTAAACATGTTTAAGTGTTTAGATATTAAACACAATTTTATCCCACCAGGTGGCAGTTAAGTCATTGGATGGACTTTCCCCACCCATTTATAAGCTGATCCTTGAATAAACATACAAAAGCAAACAAAGAATCACATCATTTGAGTGATCTAAATATGGGAACATATGACCATTATTACCGAGAGAGTAATTTTATGATTACGGGTTAAGACTATGTGCAGAAAAGCTATATTCACTAGGGACACCTGTTCTGTGGGATATAAGAAAATATATAGCAATATTCTCTCCACCATTCTGTTGAACACATTTCCCACTTACTTAGTATGGATGCTATGTAACATATGTGATGACACTCTACAAACGTGTTATAAAACAATCTATCTGAATATAAGATGGTAGATTGGACTGATAATATATTCTAATATGCAAATTACGATCAACTTACCTAAACACCATGTAACTAAACACCAACTATATCTAAATGCTATTTATCTAAATGCCTAATAAGTCTAAACACTACAGTTGTAAACACTCTATAGATCTAAACATTATATATCTAAACCCTTCCTTGGTCTAAACTCTATAATTCTAAACACCTAGTAGATCTAAACACTTGGCACACTAAACATGTTCTATCTAAACATGTTTAGAAATGAAACATGTTTAGATGGAAAAAGGTGTCTCAAAATGTGGGACAAGATAGTGTTTAGAAAAGTGTTTAGCCGCTAAACATGTGCATTTATCATCTAAACACTGTTTTTACAGTGTATGTCACCGCATAGGGAAAAGTAGGTGTGGAGGGGGCTGGGCACCTAAATTAGATCCAAAGGACCCAGCCAGCATTGGTCCCTGGGGCCCATATGTGTTTGTTTTACTTGGGCCAGCTGGGCTTGCCTATATGTGGGTTATGGTCCTTTTTGTCCTTATGGTCCTTTTTGTCCAGGGCTACCAGTGGGAGCCTAGATGGGCCACCCCAGAAACATTTTTTTCCCCATAAATACATTGTAAATTATATTTCAAAACATAATGACATCTGATTTTCCTCCAGAAATCAGCATCTATTGTACATTTTTATAGTTTATATTTAATCTGGGCTCAAGCTGGGCACATTGAATCTGAGCTCGCCCATCTGGATTCCCACTGGTAGCCCTGGACAAAAAGGACCATAAGGCCAAAAAAAAGGTGTGTTTCAGGTTACATAGTCTGAAAATCTAGGGTAGGTAGGTCGGATTTTTTTTATTTTTAGATTTTTTTTTCTACTTTGGCCTGAAATGTACCCAGAAATCGACTCACGAACTTCAATGCCGACTCGGGCAAATCAGCTTGCCCATTTTAAAACACATAGGCCTATGGGTCCCACTAGGATTATGTTGGCTGGGGAGGCTCAAATACTACTTTTCCATACAATCTAATATAGGGGAGACCGGGGCAAAACGGACCCCTTAAGGGAAGATGGCATATAGCTCAGAGGTAAACCCCTGAATTGAAACATTTATTTTTTCATAACAAAGCATAGAAGTATACCATCCATGAAAATAATTAATATTGTGCTAGTATCATTAGTAGCATAGTGGGATAGCATTACATATTCTGACCTACGAAGGTCATGGGCTAAAAGTCCCGGGGCAAAAGGGTTTTTGGGGCGGGGCAAAAGGGACCTTGGAAATGTCTTAATTTTGAATTATTATTTTTATTCATAATTTTCTTGCTCCCATCTTTTAGCTATGTTATTACTAAGTTCTTTAGGTATTTTTTTGTTGTCATGCATGACCATTATCTAACATTTTTCAATTTTAATTGATTTTCATGACCGCTGAATATCATGCATTTCAATATAATTTCCCCCGAATTCAGGAAAAATTTCCCAAAACCCCAAAAATACCCCCAAAAATAAAAATTGGCTTATTAGAAATAATTTTATATTCAAATAAGCATGTCTCATCATTCTAATAGTTTTTTAGGCCAAGCATGGTTATTTTTTCATGTTTTGATCATTTCTATGGGGTTTCACCATAGGAATTATGATAGTGAGGGGGGGGGGTCCGTTTTGCCCCAGCTTCATGAAAAATATGTGAGAAAATGATCTTGCCAAAATAAATAACTGGAGGGTAATATTTTTTTCCAATGACTTTGGAAATATGTTACACAATATTTTAGTTATAAAATATCATTGTTTTAGCCATAAAACATAAACATGTACCTCTTTTTTAATTCTAAGGGAGTGATCATTTATTATCAACAGGGGGGGTGGTGGGTTTGGGGGGGGGGCAAAAAAATTTGGACCCCTTGACCGGGGGGGGGCAAAAGAATTTGGACCCCTCTTGGGGGGGGGGGGGGGCAAAAAAATTTAACCTGTTTTGAGCCAAAAAGCCCGCGCGTTACTATGCTTCAAAGGGCCCGCGCGCGAGCCGATTTTCGACCCTAAGGGGGGGGGGGTAAAAAATTTTGACCCCTTGACCGGGGGGGGGGGTAAAAAATTTTGCGCGCTCCGCGCGGAAACCCACCACCCCCCCCCCTGTTGTTAAAAAATGATCACTCCCTAAGAAGCTTATAAACTGATTTTTGCAAAATTAGATCAAGATCTCTAGTTTCAGTTTTTTCTTTATGGAATCTGGAATACCATAGGTAGCATCGAATTTTTTTTTAAAAACATGTTATTTCTATCAATTATATGAGCCAATTTGACAAAAATATGGAATTTATAGCTGAGAACTGAGTTAGGGGTCGGGTCCCTTTTGCCCCGGGGGTCCGTTTTGCCCCGGTCTCCCCTAGGCCGAAGTGCCTAGCCTCTAGCCACCCCCCCCCTCAAATGAAGATTTGCTTCCTACGCCTTCTGACAATATGAGAAGGAAGTGGACGCTGAATAATTTGTTAGAGATCTAGGCCCACTACACACTCAGCCATAGCACTGGCCGCCGCCGCGTGACTGGGTTGCCACGCCCCCTTTTTGGTTCTTGTCGCGTTTCAAAGTTGAAGTAGTAGGGCCTACTGAGGGTCGTGATTTCTAGCTTCGTATAGAGATCTAAATAAGTATTTCACTTTGACACTTATCTACCACCAACGTTTCATGTTATTATGAACATACACTATGCTTTTTATATCTCCAACACGTACAAATCGATGTAAAAGTACCAACATAAATAAAATCCGTCTGCTAAATCCCCTTGTCTCGTACAACGTCACGTCCGGTACGAGAGGTCACGTCGGCGCGAGAGGTCAACGTTCACTGACAACATGGCAGCACAGACGGGATTTTTGGCTTCTTTGCTGCAACTTATTGCACCTCAGCCTTGCTATGACGAGTTCTTCGTCAAGTTTAACCTTCTGCACGGTAAGCTTTTGTAAAATGCGTGTGATCTTTGTCTTGCTTTGTGATAAATCACCTGTTCATGTCCGGCATGAATGTAAAGTCCTCTAATATCGCTCATGTAAACGCCGAAAGTGTCAGCCAACGGTCTTACACTATTTAGGGAGTGTTCATTTATTATTTACAGGGGGGGGGTGGTGGGTTTGGGGGGGGGGCGTAAAAATTTCCGACCCCTTCTGAGGGGGGGGCGTAAAAAATTCTGACCCCTCTTGAGGGGGGGGGTGTAAAAATTTAAGCCCCTTTTTAGCCAAAAAGCCTGCGCGTTACTATAGTTCAAAGGGGGGGGGGGCGAAAAATTTTCGGCGACTTCGGCGAGGGGGCGCGCGAAACGTTACATGCGCTCTCGAGGGGGGGGCGTAAAAAATTGTCGCCCCTCCGCGCGAAATCTCACCACCCCCCCCCCTGTAATTAATAAATGAACACTCCATTACTCAGTAAAAAAACACAACACGTCGACAACAGTGACGCTGCTGCAGCGGCTGCATCAAACACGTGCTCCCCTAGTGACAACACCCACTCCCGGATTTTGAGGGCTCAAAGAATCTCTAAGCCTAAGGGAGTTCATTTATTAGTAACAGGTGGGGGTAGTCGAGGCGACTCCATTCACGATAGTTCATTGCCATTGGAGTCGGGGGGACTAGGCCTACTATTGGGTCTTTCCGTAGGTATGCACTCAGTTGCAGGGGTGGGCAGCTGTCGCCATGTCGCCAAATAATGGCGACACTGGTCTCGAAATTGGCGACAATGCCCTCCTGACTCCAAGCTTTCCAAAACTGAAAGAATTTTATAGATCGTCCTACTAGAACCAAATTTATGATACATTTTTAAATTGCACCAGAATACATTATTGGACTTTAATATTTTCAAAATTTCCAATTTCTAAACTGAAATGGCATGTTCATAGTGGTTATTTTCTTGAGATTTAGGCCATTTTGATGAAAACAAAGGCATTTTGATGACAACTAGACTCTTGCTAGGACCATATTGGTGAAGTGAACCCCTTTGGCAGATTTAGTGAGGGGGTGGGGGGAGGGGGGGGAGACACATCTATAGGCCCTGCCCCCCTCAAAATCAAGAAAAGTAGAGGGAAACCTCCGACCCTTTCTGTTCCCAAAGCTCTTTCTTTCCGACACCCAACCTTGGCATTTGTCTCACCTAACCCTGGGCCTGTCTGGTACCCAAAAAACATATTTAGCTCAGCTTTTTCCAGCCCTACCCTTAGCACTGATTATACATGTACATGTGTGTTTTCAGGTCCATATCCTGTATCATCTATCAAAGTTTGGTCTGTCCCTTCTAAAATAATTTCCATCCCAATAGTAGAGAATGCACACAGATCTAAGCCATAGTAGGTCTACTATGTGCCAAAATGCATCAGATTTCACCATTTGAGGTAAAGATTTTCTTTGTTTTTTCAAAACCTTTCCCTCCAACAACAATGTTGCAGTCCCAATAAAAGAGGACAAATACAGAATGGAGCAATGATATATTTTGTGCCAAATGCACCAGAACACACCATTTAAAGTATTGACTTCCAAAAAGGGGGGGGGGGGGAGGGCACGTCCCCTGCTGCGCTCCATGAAAAATGCCCTGTCCTTTCAACGCTTGTCCATACCATGGCTACATCTATTGGCTCCAGGGTTTTCAGATATGCCCACCCCTGAGTTGGCCTGTGGTCATCCTATCTTCATAGGATGACCAGCTTGTGTGGGCATACCTATAGATAGGATGACCACTTTGGCCTTCATTGTTCATTATTTGTTGCTGCTGTCTATGAAAAATACTGGGAATCCATCACAAAATTGTCTTTTTTTGGCTGCTAGAAATGAGTACCAGCACCTACAATAACATAGAAATGTAGATTAAGGTGTAAGGTATTCATTTGATATTACTTTTATTGTTTGGAATAGAGTGGGGACTCAGGGAAAGTACTTCTTGCCGAATACGTTTTTGACCCCCTGAATCTCGGCTAGGAGCGCCCAGTGACCCTCCAGCAGGCTGTAGGCCGATCAGCTGCAGAGGGTCATGGCAATGACTAGGTGGGGGGGGGGGGGGGTAAAACTAAAAATGTCCGACCCCTCCTGAGGGGGCGTAAACAGTTCTGACCCGTCTTGAGGGTGGGGGGGGCGTAAAAAAATGCAGCCCCTTTTTAGCAAAAATGCCCACGCGTTACTATTGTTCAAAGAGGGGTGGGCGAAAAATTTTCGCCGCCTTTGGCAAGGGGGGCGCAAAACGCTCCAAGTGCTCTCGAGGGGGGGGGGGCGTGAAAAATGTCCGTCCCTCCACACGAAATCTCACCCCCCCCCCTGTAATTCATAAATGGAACACTCCCTAAGTTGAATATAACCCTTGTCATAGTGATTTTTAGACATTTTGGCTAGATAAAGTGGATATTTCTCGGTTTTCTGGGCTTTGGGACGGTAACCGTGTTCAATTATTAATTACCGCAGGTGGTGAAAGGTGAGATTTTGCGCGGAGGCGCGAAAAATATGTACCCCCCTCTCAAGTGCGCGTGGAATGTTTGAATTTCGTGCCTCCCCTCCCCGAAAACTTTTCACCCCCACCCCCCCACTTTAAACCATGGACGTCAATTTAGATGCATGTTCAACTATTATTAACAAGATTAAACCCTTAAAACGTTACTTTACTTTACTATTTAAACACTGGGTCCCTCGGGACCCAAAACTAATCCAGTTTGGCTTTTTGACCCTTTCTTTTTATACAATACATGAACGAGGAATTTTTCGTCCTCTCATGTACATGCTGCTATTAGCCAATATATCGAATCAACTATGTACTCACAGTACTGGCTTCTGTATTGCAGAGCCACCAGGCAATATGCTGCGTAACTGCTGAATAACAACATTATGCTGCAGCGTCCCCCCCCCCCTTGTTGACGGCAATGATATTAAGTTGACTTGCAGAAAGGAATACTAATTTTTTTTAACAACAGGGAGTTGGTGAAGAACGGTTGAAATTGAAGCACCGAATAGTAACGCACTGCCCTTTTTGCTAAAAGGAGCAAATATTTGTATATCCTCTTAAGAAGGATCAACATTTTGTACAAATCCACCCTCCCCCCGCCCCTCTGGCAGTCTATACGAAATCCTGCCGGACACCGGCTATAGCCGGCAAAAAGCCTGCCGGTCCGGCAGAAAGGCTGCTTCTGCCGGCCCAAATGTCAGGCTGTAATCCAGAGATCCTTGCCTACATGCCATTTTTTACGCCTTGAAATCGGACCATTATTAAGGTTTCTACAGTGTAAAACAGAAAGCTTGAATATTTTCTGTAATGTTCTTCAGTAATTTATATATTAAGATGATGAATGTTATTGTAGCATACTGAGGAACCCTATTCATGTAATACTATCAGTATGAACACTTGCTTTATACTTAATTCTTAAATCTTAAAGATCGCATGCCAATATCCGGGCCTGCAAAAATGAAGCCGGGCCTGCAAAAAGAAATTTCTGCAGGACCGAATGTCCTGCAGGGTGAAAAAGTTTTCGTATAGACTGCTCTGGAGGAGGAAATCTTCTATATAAAATATTGGTCAGTTAACTTTTGCAGGCATAGGACTAGTTTTCAAAGAAAAAACCAAGAAGCACGCTCCTGACAAAACCGTTCTATAGGGGGTCAGTTAAAATAAATTGCATGATATTCAGTCCTGGATATTCCTCAAAAAGTAGGAAACGTGAGACCATAAATAACATTTCTCATCAGTTCAGTGAAAAGCAAAATTAAAATCTGTTCTCATTTGATTTTTAACCCGCACATTGGGGTTTGTTCGCTAAAAGCCGTGGAATGTACACGAGACTTTGCGATACATTTTTATCTGATGTAAGGGAGTGGTCATTTTTTAACAACAGGGGTGGGTCGGTGGACTTTCGCACGAACGGGTTGAAATTATTTTGTTCCCCCCCACAGGAGGGGTTGACATTTTTTTGGTCCCCCCCTCAGGCCGGCTGAAATTCAGCGCAGCCGACCACTTTGAGCTATAGTAACACACAGGCTTTTTCACCAAAAAGGGGTGCAATTTTTTTGGTCCCCCCCTCAAGAGGGGTCCAAATTTTTTTGTTCCCCCCCTTCAAGGGGTCCACATTTTTTTTGGTTTCCCCCCCCCCCCCCAAATCCACCACCCCCCCCCCCCCTGTTGTTAGAAAATGACCACCCCCTAATGTACGATTTTCCTGATAGAATTGTCAGTCATGTTTGTATGATTATCTCTTTAATTACAGTACCATGTCTGAAGATGGCACTGAGCAAGGTGCTGGGCTATGTCATCATCGCTGGAGCTGTCATGGGTACGTACATGTGTTTAAAGTTTAAAAAAATTAAATTAAAAAAAAAAGAGGCAAAGACAACCGTCTTTTCACTTAATCTCCTGTGTCAAGAGCTTAACATGAAATAGCCGCTATATCCTGTCTAGATTTGTCAATATTCAGGTTTCATGGAATGTCATGGAATTTGAAAGTTGTCTGGAATGTCATGGAATTTTGTAAAAAAAAAAAAGTTTCGTGTGTCATGGAATGTCATGGAAAATGGAAAGAATGAAATTATTACAAAATCTCCTAGAATGTACCATTTGCTTTTTAGAAAAAAAAAAATCAAAAATCTAATTGAGGAGTTCATTATATTGAATTTGTAAATTGATGTTACAGTAAAGGTCCCTCAGATCCTGAAGATTGTGCGTGCAGGCAGCGCTGAGGGAATCAATATCTTCGGCATCACGTTGGAAATTCTGGCCATCATGTCTTCCTTTGTCTACAGCTATGTCAACTCATTCCCCTTCAGGTAGGGTTTACCTTCAGCTAGATGCATCATGCCCTTGGTCGTCATGATGCATGAATGCAGCCCTGCCAAATAACCCGCCAGTGCTGCATTCGAGCATCATACCGACCCTATGGGGTTGTGACACTTTCGAAGGTCGGCATGATGCATTAATGCAGCACTGGCGAGTTACTTGCTGGGGCTACATTGGTGATCATCATGATGACAAATGTCATCTTTTAGCGACATGCGTCCTTAAAGGGTTAAGGGCCGCATAGTGCTTTAATAATAATAATATTCTATATATGCCCTCTGTCGTAATTGTGCATGCAGCCCTGCGGAGTCTGCTCGCTTGGGTTGTTTTCAAGCATCATGCCGTCTCTCTAGAAGTGAATCAACACCGTAGGGTCAGCATGGTGTATGAATGCAGCCCTGATGAGTAGCCTCGCCAGGGCTGCATTCATGCATCATTACGACAAAGGGTATAGCCCATGAACGCACTATGCTGTCCTATAAAGGCTTTAAAGGTGCATCATTCGGTTTTAAAAGCAATATCAAAATAATTTCTTTCTCAATGCATGGGAAATCTATACAAAAACCGGACACCGGCTATAGCCGCAAATTGTCTGCCATTTTTCACGGCTTGTAAATCAGACCATTACGCCATTCAAAAAAATAAAATGGTTTCTCATCACCGCGCGCATTATGATAATCAGCTTTTCAGGAAAACTTTTTTTTCTTTTTGCTAATTTTTGATAAAAGATATGATAAAAATGGACAAATATTGGGATATTTGGTATCAAATCAAAGCTAACACTGCCAGTAATGCAGTAGGGTAGAAATGACTTACATTTTCCCTACTTTTAAATATCCATAATTTCTTAACCCCTTCACCACTGGGTTTCTTGTAACTCAATGCAATTTTGTGCAATATATTGGCTTACCGTGTGGATTGGTGATGAGAAACCACTTTTTTTTTTGAGTGGCCTTATTAAGGTTTCTACAATATAAAACAAAAAGCTTGAATATTTTCTGTAATGTAATGCACAGGAGGTTTGATTATTGCGAGTTTAGTACTATAGTAAACATATAAAAACTCACGTATAAGCTGCACTCTGGTTCTGGGCCGATCCAATGAGCTGCACTGGTGATCTGACTTTCGTACTAACTGGGGCATCTAAGTTCTATGCAAATATTTACTGTATGATGAGAGAGTGGGGAGGATCATGCATTCACACTTAGAGGGGGGGGGGGGCAGGAAGCAAGGTGATTTAGGGTTTCGTGCCACTAGATGGCGGCACTTTAACGTTGGTGCATTCTGTCACGAGACACAAAGTGGCAGTAAGGTTGTAAATAGTCTAAGACTGTGCTGTGATAGTGATGCCTCTGCTACAGGATTCAATTCAATTCAGTTTCCTCTATTTTGACTGAAACAGGCACGATCAAATTCCTGTATTTTCCCTGACAAAGCAGGCTAGTACGTAGCGTGTAGTAGTATGCTATAGCAGTTACATTATAGAAAGCACATCAATTTATCGACGTGTTTTACAAGCATCTGTCACAAACAATATTTTACATAAAACATATTATGTATGTGTGTGAATAGGTAGTCATGTTTAACAATACTGTTTAAAGTCAATACATATAGCAATAATTGAAGTGGGGGATCTCGCTAGAAATGTGGGGTTGAGTCGGGGTAGCTTCTGCCCTTGCCAGGCTTAAACCCATCAGAGACAGATATTAGTCACAGACTCAGCTCTGGATTGGTGTTGGTGTGCTGCCACCTAGTGTTACAGAGTGGTACCACTAGGGTAGTTCCGCCATCTGCCGCGTGAGAATAGAGGGCGCCACCTGTGGGAGCCAATCACTCCTCTGCTGTAAAATGCTATTCCTAACTAGCGGGATCCCTATTGGGGGCGGCCATTGCTGGATCTGGTACTGGAGATACTCACTGAAAAGACTGTCACAATACAATGGGTACCGGTTGTTACAAAATGCACCCTTATACTTCAACAGTGAAGACCAGGGAATAATTTCATTGGCCTCAAAAGAATCCCGCTAGATGTTTGGGAAAAAAAGTAAATATGCAACGAATTTTGTGCAGCTCCGTCCAAAGCCGAACACATGCAACAGAAAAGGTCCAGTTTGATACATCATGCGCTAAAAAGTGGAAGAGGGTTCATGCAGGGGTGGACCCAGGAATTAGAATATGGGGGTCCACCAGACATCAAAGTAGTGACAATGAGGAAAAGCTAAAACGAGCAGAACAAGTGAGATTAAACCGTCTAAGGATCGGCCACACTAAACTGACACACGAGTACAGACTGAATGGGGAATATGAACCAAGATGTCAAGACTGTAGTACCCGTCTGACAGTGGAGCATCTTCTACTCCACTGTAGAAGGACTGCAGAGAGTAGAAGAAAACATCTTGCAGACACAACATCTATGTTCAGTTTTTTCAACACCAATAATGACGAAAATGTATTAAAATTCATAAAGGAAACCCAACTATGGGACAAAATATGAAATGGAAATTAAAAAAAAAAAAAAAATGAGAAAAAAAAATAAAAATGGGGGAGACTAGTTTGGCGAGTCGGGATGTATCACTCCAGACTGATGGCACACAGTTTGTATTAGCTTGGAGTTTTCATTTCTTCCCGACTATACCTATGGCTGGGCTTTCCCATGCTGTGGTAGACTTACAACATAACAAAGGCCTGTCCCTCTCACACCATGTCTATGTGGTGTTGGAGGTTAAAGAACCCTTGCTTCGGTAAATGTGTAGGAGCGGGATTTCTATCTTTTGGCTCATCTCATAGATTCGATCATCCTGGATACGATCATCCAAGGTAGGCCTTCGGCCTACCTCCTTACTTGTGAAAAACTGAAACTTGAATAAGTCTCACCTGCATAGCCAGTGGGACGTTTAACTACACAAACAAACAAACAAACTGAGTAGCCTCTTGCCACAACTCCAAGTGGATCTTAATGAAGTAAGGAAAAGTCTAAATATTTCCCTGAGGATCCGCAACGCCTCCCGCGCATCCCCCCTTGCATCCGAATGATCCGATCCCTTGCATCCTAAGTCCCCCTGGATTCACCCATGCAGCATGTTACCCGCATTTCCCCCCAGCATTTTTCATGAAGACATTTTTCATAACATTACATCAGTTTATATTCCGTCCTTTTTTTATTTGCCATATTGTGCAAAAATTCCATATTGCACAAAAGCCACAGGCAGACAGCCAGGTGAAAATGGGACCATAGGACCAACCCTGTGAATTCACCAGTATAAATAAAATTATTTTAAAAAAACCGCACAAAACCGAGCCATTTCATAATGAGACAGGGGGTGACTGTCTGCTGTCAGGGCGTGGGTAGTCTCAGTTTGCATAATGCCATCTTTAGTAAGGACTCACTGGTAGCTAAGGCCATTAAAAAACAGATGGTTTCTCATCACCAAGCACTAAAAAAATATGACGAGGGCATTTTTAAAATTGCTTAGTAGAAGATAACTTTAAAAGGAATGCGTATTCATAGTTGGAGGGCATTTAAAAACATTGGCTTTATGTCACAAATGTCAGGGAAATTTGATATATTAAACGTCAAGGAAATGTCATGGAAAAGTCAGGATATTTAGAACTACCTTGTCGGTGGCAACCCTGATTTTTCATTGCACCTTTTTTGTCTCTGTACATCGATTGTTATGCGGGTGGATGGCTGAATTCGACATGGCGACATGGCTATTTCTTAGGCCACTGAAAAAAAAAAGTGGTCTCTCATCACCAAGGTCTAAGAAATCTGACGAGGGAGGCTTTTTTCTTCTTTTTTTTTCTCTTTTTTACTATTTCTATGCCACTGCATTGCTGGCATTATTAGCTTTAATTTGATACCAAATATGACCAATCCATTTTGATGAATTTGGCAAAAAAAAGAAGTTTTCCCCAAGACCTGATTTTTATGATGCACGCGGTGATGAGAAACCATTTAATTTTTTTGAGTGGCCTTAGAATCGATATTCGACATGAGGCCTATTGGCATGAGATATGAGGTTTGCAAAGGTAGTGGCAGTGGACATGGGCAGTTACAATCGACATGGGACATGGGCATAAATAAGGGACATCATGCATCGTGAAGATAAAGGCCAAAGCCCATTAAACCATTTACGGCTGAAACTAAAAGTTGTGTAAGGAGAGAGACCGCCTCTGCTGCAGATTTTACCAGTCAGAGTCTACTTTCGTACTGCAGTCTCACGAGAACAAGAACGCTGCTGTCACCTAGTGGGTATCGGCAGAAGTAAAGGTGATGCACTTTGCGCCATCTAGTCATGAACACGGGAACTAGGGGCTAACAGAGGTTCATGGTTCTCCCGCTAGGGTATCCAGCATATTTGCCATGGTAGACTGGCATGCCTGATCCCGCTTACCTTGGGAACGCTAGTGGGAGTGGCCAGGGCAGGCAGTCCAGCCTATCCTAATGGTAGTAACTGGTCTCGGAGCGAGATTCCACATATTACTGCGATTGATGTACACGTTAAGGTTGTCCCAACTCGCAGCAGGGGTATACTTGGGTGGGGCTGGAAGTGGGGTAGACAAAGGTGTGATTCTAAAGAAAAAAACAATAAACCAATAAAATATTTACTGCAGAGCTACTATCCTACTACTATCTACTTGACTTAGTACTCTGAAATCTAGGTAGGAAAAATAAGCAGTTGAACTTAGTGATTCACTGACTGCGGCCGTATCTTTGTCGTTATAAAGTGACAGAATTTGAAGTGCAACAAAACATTAGCTGGTAGTATAATCAATCAAAATGTCCTGTTAACCACACAAAAATGAATGATCACATAAATACATGCATGTTGTCTCCTCTGGATTTAAAAGAAAATACCACCCTACTTTCATGGTGGCTTCAAATGATACTTGGTACTGATTAACAATATTCTGACAGATTTAGTGAAGTATGAGTTATTAGAAGGGAGCACAGCAGGCTTATCTGTTGTTGCCAATGATGTCACCAATATAGTAGTTATATAGTAGTTATATAGCTACACTAGATAAATACTCACACTTTACATATTTTAGCGGATTTTCATCTCTGTGAAAATCTCGAAAATAAGTACAGAGCGAAATAAGATACGTTTACAGTAATAGGTTCAATTATCCTTCTTCCAACCCCGGAAGCTGCAACACGTCCCTTCAAATTACCGAACCTCAAAGTTACCTAACTCCATTTCTACTTTAATTACAACTGGACACCTCCTGTATGTCAGTAGAGAGTGTTGTGAAGCAGAAAATAATAGGCTGTACGCCCCGCCGGACGGTCCTGAATAGGTGCTTGACGCGCTCTACGGGCCTATTGTGGGACTTGCAGAAAGCTATGTAACCCTTTAATGGCAGCATGATGTCTCATGATTTATACTTATTTATGTGATGATGCATCGATGCAGCGCTGGTGAGTAACCAACCGGCACTGCATTGGTGTATCATGCCGGCCCTGTGCGAGTGTATCAACCGTGTACTAGGGTTGGCATGATGCATGAATGCAGCATTTGTGAGTTACTCACCAGTGCTGCATTCTTGCGTTATGACGACTAAAATGGAAAGTATATTCAAACAATATGCTGTACTTAATGGGTTAACCCTTTATGGACGCATGTCGCTAAAAGATGACATTTGGCAGCTTGATGTACCAATGCAGCCCCGGCGAGTAACTCGCTGATGCTGCATTGGTACATCATGCTGACCCTTCGGGAATGTCTCAACCCGTAGGGTCGGAATGATCCTTGAATGCAGCCATTGTGAGTTACTTGCCGGGGCTGCATTCATGCATCATGATAACCAAGGCATGATGCATTAAGGCATTATGCCGTCCGTGCAGGTTTAATGCATACTGTGTTGATCACCACATCTCGCTACTAGACCACCAAGTGAGGTGAAGGACTTTACAATATTCTTGAAGTCTAGGTGCGGGTAATACATGTATGTATGAGGGGTTGGGGAGTTTAGTGCCCCTACATGGGTACCCGGATTTTTGACCGTGTCGCCGTGTCGTTTTTTAGCAAAAGGGCCGTGTCGATGTGTCGATTTTTATCCCATACCATTAGTACACACTCTGCTTCATGTGCCCATGTCCGTCGATTATTAAAAGGGCCGTGTCGCCCGTGTTGATTTTTAAAACGGCCATGTCGCCATGTCGCCCGTGTCGATTTTTACCCATGTAGAGGCACAGTTTAGTACGGTACTATTATAAAACTGCAATTGTCAGACCCTAGGCGCGGGTTATAGGGTTCTCACAATGTCGGGGTGCGGGTTATACGTGAGGTGCGGCAAGTACGAAAGACATTACAGTACTTCATCTTTACAACTATGTAAAGTGAAATCCTACTTCCCGAGTCTCACTTTCTATTCTTCAAAAAACCCACAGAAATGTTATAAAACAGAACCACCCCTCCAGTACCCAGCCCCTTTTACTCCGACCTACGTCGATGATCTGATTAAGACCTCTATAGAGCTATATCAAGGGGGGCATCCTCCTCAGTTGAGATGTCATTATTTGGCTGAGATCTTCCATCTTACAGCCACGCCTACACCCATTTACATTGAGTGGTGTGACAAGAGTATCTGGTGGCAGGGTACAGGGGGAGGGGAGGTGCTCTGTACGTGAAGATGTGAGCGGGGATTGCGGCTTTTTGATGGGGTAGCTTTTAGATTAACCCTTTTTAAATGCTGCATAGTGCTTTATGATCTTTGTCGTCATGATGCAGAGGCGTAGGAAGCAAATCTTCATTGGGGGGGCCCAAGGGGGCCCACTCTAACCAACTTAAAGTATCGGTTTTATGCATGATGTATCATATACATCCTTATAATAATTAGATTGTGTGGAAAAGTAGTATTTGAGTCCCCTTTATGTCTGATATTGGGGCCTGGCCCCCTCTGCCCCCACTTTTCCCTATGCGGGGGGCTTAAGGATTGAAAATTGTGTGTATATTACAGGTCTTGACAAATTTGGGGGGGGCCCAAACATATTCAGGCCCCCCCTCCTCAGTGATTGGGGGGGCCCGGGCCCCCCTGGCCCCCCCTTTTCCTACGCCACTGTGATGCCTGAATGCATCCTTGCTGGGTAATTCCCCGGGGCTGCATTCACGCATCATGACGATCCTTCCGCCTTGTATCAACCCTGTTTTTTTTTTAGTATGAGATGATGTAAATACACCAATTTCTATTTTTTTAGCCCGGTGTACAGAAATAACTTATTCAGCTCGGAAATATCCGACACCAGCAATGTTTCAAAAAACTTAGCTTAGCTATTATAATCAATAAATGGCAATATATCATACATATTCATGAAAATAGTCGAAAAGTGTAATTATGATCACATCTTAAGGGGTCTGTAGGGTCTGCATGATGCTTGAATGCAGCACTGGGGAGTCACTCACCAGGGCTGTATTTATGCATTATAACGATGAAGGGTATAATGCATTAAAGCACTATGCTGCCCATGAAGGGTTAACCTAGATCAGACTGTAGGTGGTGTGGCTGGGGGGGGGGGGGGGGAAGGGGGGGGGGTGTCATCCAACTTGACAAGTGCCCACACCTGTTCCGACCAAGTAGACACTAGTCCCTCATGTCCCTGTCCAGTCAGGATGACGTGATGCCTCAAATTCCAGGTCGAGTTATCGTCATGATGCACCACAGAGTTGCCAAGTATTACGATTTAATTGTAATATTACGCAGTCTTTAGGGCCATTATGGTTTGCCCTGCCTGAATTACGATTTTTGAGGTTTCTGGGTAAAGCTATGCATTGGTATGGGAAAATGTGTTAGCTATAGTGAGAAGGGTTAGATTTTTTTACACCTCCTAAAACTGGTAATATTAATCCATTAAATGTTCCCTAAATTCATCAGAAATGAAGATACACATTTTGAATCGTCTGGTATAAACAACCTTATTGTAACATATATTCCCTCAATACCTTTATTCTATTTGCTGTAAATCTAATACTTTGGCCTAAAAGTATGAATTTCTTTTTTATGGTAATTAATTAACATTTACATTACAATTTCAATTACGATTTTTCTTTGGTTGAAATTAGGATTTTTACGATTTTCGATC